>JAYEVD010000734.1:0-69664 GCA_036346405.1 Phyllostachys edulis
GCACACTAGAAGTACATTATGGGTGTTTGATACTGATTTTCTTTCTATGCCTCGATTTCATAAAGTGGAGCTCAGGATACCCGTCATTCTGCAAAGTTTCACACCTTCTCGGAATTATTCAAAATGCACGTAGAAAAGACGTATTGATACGGCCATAACTACTACCAAAGCATTGGTTTGTGTCCCTAAATTGCAAACTAATGCTAGAACTCAAATTGGCGCCATTGGTGTTGTTTTGCAACAAAAGGTAAAACAAAACATTGTGAAGGCCGATAGGGTGACATGGAAGCAAGGGTTGCATTGGCATCGAAAGAAGCATCAAGTGCATGGAACAAGTCAAGCGCAAGAAGCTAAGAGAAGGAAAGCCCATAACACAAGGAAAACCGAGAGGAGACTTGGCCATGCATGGGAAGGATGCGGGAACATGGCATGTGGGTTGGTTCGGTTTGGATCCAATTGAGCATGACCAATTGGTGATTAATAGTTTTATTCCAAAACTAGAGTAGCTTAATTTCTAATTAAGAAAGTATTTTTGGTTCGGTTTACTGTTCACGTGAACAGTAACCGGCTTGGATTACTGTTCACGTGAACAGTATCGGACACGCCATCGCAGCAACTCGGTTTGTGAGTTGTGTGCTTGCGTGGGAGGTTATATATAAACCCCCATGGCCGCACCATATGGGTGGACAAGTTATGATTTAGATAATAAAAATCGAAAAGCCGTTTTGGCGCATATCGTGTGTTCATGAGTTGTGATATGAGTTGGAGAGATTGAGAGAAAGATTGAGAGCGAGATCAAGATATCTATCTCTTGCTTCGAGTACTATTCACGAAGGCTACTACTTGCAATTCAATCTATTAGATTGGTTTGTGAGTGTATTGTTTTTCTTACAATTCAATTCACCGAATTGGTTTGTGAGATTGCTACTGATCTTCGAGTGCACCGTGAAAGATTGGGCCAATAATCAGGATTCATCTAATCAACTAGGTGGATCTTTATCACGTATGGCAGACTAGAAGTCCATTATGGGTGTTTGGTATTGATTTTCTTTCCGTACCTCTATTTCATAAAGTGGATCTCAAGGTACCCGTCGTTCTGTAAAGTTTCGCACCTGCTCGGGATTGTTCTAACTGCGCCTAGAAATGACGTTGGGCACAGTAGTAGTCCGTTATGGGTGTTTGGTATTGATATTCTTTATGTGCCTTGATTTCACAAAGTGTAGCTCAGGGTACGCGTTGTTCTGGAAAGTTTCACACCTACTCGGAATTATTCCAAATGCACTTAGAAATAACGTAGGGCACACCAGACGTCCATTATGGATGTTTGGTATTGATTTTTTTTTCTGTGCCTCGATTTCGTAAAGTGTACCTCAGGGTATCAGTCATTCTGGAAAGTTTGACACCTACTCGGAATTATTTCAAATGCACCTAGAAATAACGTAGGGCACACAAGAAGTCCTTTATGGGTGTTTAGTATTTATTTTCTTTCTGTGCCTCGACTTCATAGAGCGGACCTCAAGGTACGCGTCGCTCTCGAAAGTTTGACACCGGCTCGAAAGAATTCCTAATGCACCTAGAAATGATGTAGACCACACTAGAAGTCCATTATGGGTGTTTGGCATTGATTTTCTTTCCGTGCCTCGATTTCATAAAGTGGAGCTCAGGGTACCCGTCGTTCTGCAAAGTATCACACCTACTCGAAATTATTCTAAATGCACCAGAAATGACGAAGAGCACACTTGAAGTCTGTTATGGGTGTTTGGTATTGATTTTCTTTTCTGTGCCTCGATTTCACAAAGTGGACCTCAGGGTACCCGTCGTTCTGGAAAGTTTCACACCTGCTCGGAATTATTCCAAATGCACGTAGAAATGACGTAGGGCAGACTTGAAGTCCATTGTGGGTGTTTGGTATTAATTTTCTTTCCGTTCTTCGATTTTATAAATTGGAGATCAGCGTACGTGTCGTTCTGAAAAGTTTTGCGCCTACTCGAAAGGATTCCCAATGCACCTATAAATGACATAGGATGCACTAGAAGTCCATTACGGGTGTTTGTAATTGATTTTCTTTCCGTGCCTCGATTTCATTAAGTGGAGCTCATGATACGCGTCATTCTGTAGAGTTTGGCACCTGCTTGGAAGGATTCCTAATGCACCTAGAAATTACGTCGGGCACACTAGAAGTCCATTACGAGCTGTTTGGTATTGAATTTCTTTCTGTGCCGCGATTTCATAAAGTGGAGCTCAGGTTACCCGTCGTTCTGCAAAGTTTCATATCTGCTCAGAATTATTCCAAATGCACCTATAAAATGACATAGGGCACACTAGAAGTCAATTATGTGTGTTTGGTGTTGATTTTCTTTTCCTGTCTCAATTTCATAAAGTGGTGCTCAGGGTACCCGTCGTTCTGCAAAGTTCACAATTGCTCGGAATTATAACAAACGCACCTACAAATGATGTAGGGCACACTAGAAGTCCATTATTGGAGTGTGGTATTGATTTTCTTTACGTGCCTCGATTTCATAAAGTGGAGCTCAGGGTACGTGTCGTTATGGAAAGTATCACACCTGCTCGGAATTATTTCAAATGCACCTAGAAATGAAGTAGGACACACCAGAAGTCCATTTTGGGTGTTTGTATTGATTTGCTTTCGTGCCTCGATTTCATAAAGTGGAGCTTAGGGTACCAGTCGTTCTGGCAAGTTTGACACCTGCTCAGAATTATTTCCAATACACCTAGAAATGTCGTAGGGCACACTAGAAGCCAATTATGGGTGTTTGGTATTGACTTCTTTCCGTGGCTCGATTTCATAAAGTGGAGCTCAGGGTACCCGTCGTTCAGCAAAGTATCACATTTGCTCCGAATTATGCTAAATGCACCAAGAAATGACGTAAGGCACACTAGAAGACCATTACGGTTGTTTGGTATTGATTTTCTTTCCGTGCCTCGATTTCATAAAGTGGAGCTCAGGGTACCCGTCGTTCTGCAAAGTTCACACCTACTCGGAATTATTCCAAATGCACCTAGAAATGACGTAGGGCACACTAGAAGTCCATTATGGGTGTGTGGTATTGATTTTCTTTCGTGCCTCGATTTCATAAAGTCGAGCTCAGGGTACTCATCGTTATGGAAAGTTCACACCGACTCGGAAGTTTTTCAAATACACCTAGAAATGACGTAGGGCACACCAGAAGTCCATTATTCTAAATGCACCAAGAAATGAAGTAGGCATTCTAGATGTCTATTATGGTTGTTTGGTATTGATTTTCTTTCCATGCGTCGATTTCATAAAATGGTGCTCAGGGTACACGTCGTTCTCGAAAGTTTGACACCGGCTCGGAAGGATTCCCAATGCACCTAGAAATGACATAGGGCACTGTAACACCCCAGCTCAGAGTTGAGCCTAGAATGTTACTAAAACTAAATTAAACAATTACTACTAAGACTGTTTACCAAATTTTTCAACAGAACCTCCTTTGTATAGTTAACTATACCGAGGTTCCAACAATTAACTATATCGATTAACATTAATCTCAATATCCAAGATCATTCAAGCATGCAAGATAGTCTAATGAGCATAAACAAAACTTGCTATTCTTCTTATTACAATTAAACTGAAACATTTAACCAATCATACGCAAATCTCAAACAGTTTGCTAATTATTAGAATAAAGACTAAATGGTAGACGCCTTTAGGGTGAGTGGTAGTGAGTGCACCCAAACAACTACTCCCTCCCATGCATGCCATTCTTGCCAATTGTACCTAAAACACATCAAAGCAAGAGTGAGCCCAAAGACTCAGCAAGTATCAACAAGGCTAAAGCTAAGATCACAGTCATAGCATCAATATACCAAAATAAACATTACACTAAACACAGCCTTCATGCTTTTATAGTGCGACCAATGCAATGCACCTTTTAAACTTTATCTCTTTTCGCATTTTACCGGTAATGCGAGGTATACATCCGTCAATGTATACAAGGCCTATGCACCCTGGCATAGGGACCAAGAGCCTATACTCCACAAGTATAGGGACCTTTGCCCATCATCTTCATGATGGAGACCTCTTTACTCATTGCCCACATTCCACGAATGTGGGACCTCAAGCCCGTCATTTACATGACGGGGACCTCAACTATTTATACTTGGTCACCACGTGACCAAGTCTCAATCATGCTCAAAACATGCATATGTACTAAGACATCATCTTTCATACATAAGGATTCAACGTGTACATAATAACATGTAAACATTAACAACATACAAAGGAAACTTTAACCATAACTTGCATTCACCAAGATAAATTGAAACTCATCACATTACATCCATGTATGGCTATCACGAGCAAGTCAAAACAATCTTAGCAAACAAGCATAAATATACTATAACCCGAATACTTGCCTTCCGCGATGCGACACGTTAGCCGGCAAAGGTGGTACTCCCAAACCCGAAGCTTCACCGCCTAAACTATCAAATAACTAAAATAAGGATATGATGAACACGACCCTACTGATTAACATTCTACAACGCTTCCCCGGCGATTCAAGATTTTAACCAGAGACCCTAAACTGAAAACCAATGCACTCAGTCAAATAACGCCACTGGACAGCAGCACGGTAAACAGCATATCTTTTGATCTGGAACTCCGAATGATGTGAGTCTAATTTTTGTGGATTCTTAACTGACAAATCTACAATACTCTAGTTGACAAGATAATCCAATTCGGCCAAATTATTATGATAACAGACAGGTGAACTTTCAGCACAGAAACTGTCTAACAGAACAAACAGCAGTACTAAAACGATCATAACTTTTAATCTATAACTCCGAATTGATCGTTATTTAACAATATGGAAAGGCTATTAAATTACCTACAATAACCTAGTTGGGTGAAAACCCAGATTCTTCCGATTACATTTTCATATTTTCCGAAATAACAAAACAGTTTAATCTCGTTAGAAATCTGGACAGCAGACACTAAATCTATCATATCTTTTGACTCAAACGTCGGAAACAAGTGAACTCGGCGGCCACAGAAACTTTAGAACAAGACCCAGATATCTCTAGGAGATCAACTCCTCTGATTCGGCCTCTAAGACATCGAAATAGCCCGCACAACATACTGGACAGATTCGATCTTACTGCAAAACGACTTTGATCCAAACGATTCTAATCGGTGTCAACTCTACGATTAATCATAAGACGACAAACAATACTCGTTACCCTTGGAGCACCTAGGAAGACGAAGGATGAACCGTGGTGACGTCCCCCGCCGCCTTGATCAAAGAACCTTGCGAGGCTCCAAACAAATCTTTGGAGGCCAGGCAATGGAAGGATTGGCACCACGGGCAGCTCCAGGAGATGGGGTGGAGCACCGGGATCTTGGGCGGTAGCAAGGGAGGTGGAGGAGGCGTCTCCTGGCTGGATGGTGGCGCAAGAGGGAGGGAGGAGGTGGCGGCTAGGAGGGAGGAGAGGGAAAAAGTGGGGGTTGCTAGGGTTTTCCCCCTTTTATTTGGCCGGCCACTAATGGGCCATGGGCCCCACAGCTGCCCCTCCCTTTGGGCTGCTAGGATGCGGGCTTGGCCCATAGGGCCCCCTCTCGGGCCTGCTGGCCAAAGGCCCCGGCCCAAATCTGGAAGAACAGACGAAACGCTAGAAATTTTCTCTTTTAAAATTCAAATTCGAACCGAATTCTTTCTAAACGAAAACAGAGTATTACAGGCACACTAGAATTCCATTTTGGATGTTTGGTATTGATTTTCTTTCCGTGCATCGATTTCATAAAGTGGAGCTCAGGGTACGCGTCGTTCTCGAAAGTTTGACGCTGGCTCGAAGGATTCCCAATGCACGAGAATTGACGAGGGCACACTAGAAGTCCATTAGGGTCTTTGGTGTGGATTTTCTTTCGTGCCTCGATTTCATAAAGTGGAGCTCGGGGTACCGCTGCTCGCAAAGTTTCGGACCGCTTAGAATTATTCCAAATACACGAGAAATGACGTAGGGCACACTACAAGTCCACTATGGGTGTTTGGTAATGATTTTCTTTCCGTGCCTCGATTTCACAAAGTGGAGCTGAGGGCACCCGTCGTTTTGGAATGTTTCGCACCTGCTCGGAATTATTCCACATGCCCGTAGAAATGACGTAGGGCACACTAGAAGTCCATTATAGGCGTTTGATATTGATTTTCTTTCCATGCCTCGATTTCATAAAGTGGCGCTTAAGTTACGCGTCGTTATGGAAAGTTTCACACCGGCTCAGAAGGATTATAAATGCTCCTAGAAATGACGTAGGGCACACCAGAAGTCCAATTAGTGTGTTTCATATTGATTTTCTTTCTATGCACCGATTTCATAATGTGGAGCTCACGGTACCCATCGTTCTGGAATGTTTCACAACTGCTTGGAATTTTTCCAAATGCACCTAGAAATTAGGTAGGATACACCAGAAGTCCATTTTGTGTGTTTGTATTGATTTTGTTTCCGTGCCTCGATTCCGTGAAGTGGAGCTCAGGGTGCCCATCATTTTGGAATGTTTCACACCTGCTCGGAATTATTCCAAATGCACCAAGAAATGACGTAGGGCACACTAAAAGTCCATTATGGATGTTTGTTATTGATTTTCTTTCCGTGCCTCGATTTCACAAAGTGGAGCTCAGGGTACCCGTCGTTTTGGAAAGTTTCACACCTGCTCAGAATTATTCCAAGTGCACGTAGAAATGACGTAGGGCGCACTAGAAGTCCATTATGGGTGTTTGGTATAGATTTTCTTTCCGTGCTTCGATTTCATAAAGTGGAGATCAAGGTACGCGTCGTTTTGGAATGTTTGAGACCAGCTCGGAAAGATTCCCAATACACCTAGAAATGACGTAGGACACACTAGAAGTACATTATACGTGTTTCGTATTGATTTTCTTTTTGTGCCGCGATTTCATAAAGTGGAGCTTAGGGTACCTGTCGATCTGCAAAGATTCACACCTACTCGGAATTATTCTAATTGCACCTAGAAATGACGTAGGGCAGACTAGAAGTCCATCATGGGTGTTTGGTATAGATTTTCTTTTCGTGCCTCGATTTCGTAAAGTGGAGCTCAGGGTTCCCGTCGTTCTGCAAACTTTCACACCTACTCGGAATTATTCCAAATGCACCTACAAAATACGTAGGGCACAATAGAAGTCCATTATGGGTGTTTGGTATTTATTTTCTTTCTGTGCCTCGATTTCATAAAGTGGAGCTCAAGGTACACGTCGTTCTGGAATGTTTGACACTAGCTCGGTAGGATTTCCAATGCACCTAGAAATGACGTAGGACACACTAGAAGTCCATTATGCGTGTTTGGTATTGATTTTCTTTTTGTGCCTCCATTTCAGAAAGTGGAGCTCAGGGTACCCGTCGATCTGCAAAGATTCACACCTGCTCGGAATTATTCCGATTGCAAGTAGAAGTGATGTAGGGCAAACTAGAAGTCCATTATGAGTGTTTGGTATAGATTTTCTTTTTTTGCCTCGATTTCATAAAACGGAGCTCAGGGTTCCCGTCGTTCCGCAAAGTTTCACACCTACTCGAAATTATTCCAAATGCACCTAGAAAAGACGTAGGGCACACTAGAAGTCCGTTATGGGTGTTTGGTATTTATTTTCTTTCTGTGCCTCGATTTCACAAAGTGGAGCTCAGGGTACACGTCATTCTGGAAAGTTTCACACCTGCTTGGAATTATTCCAAATGCACGTAGAAATGGCGAGGGCACACTAGAAGTGCATTATGGGTGGTTGGTATAGATTTTCTTTCCATGCCTCGATTTCATAATGTGGAGCTCAGGGTACGCGTCGTTCTAGACTGTTTGACACCGGCTCAGAACGGTTGCCAATGCACCTAGAAATGACGTAGGGCACACTAGAAGTCCATTATGCTTGTTCGTTATTGATTTTCTTTCCGTGCCTCGATTTCTTAAAGTAGAGCTCAAGGTACTCGTCGTTCTGGAAAGTTTCATACCAGCTCGGAATCATTCCAAATGCACCTTGAAATGACGTAGGGCACACTAGAAGTCCATTATGGGTGTTAGGTATTGATTTTCTTTCTGTGCCCTGATTTCATAAAGTGGAGCTCAGGGTACGCGTCGTTCTGGAAAGTTTCACACCTACTCGGAAGTATTCCCAATGCACCTATAAATGACCTAGGGCACACTATATGTAACACCCTAGCCAAACAAAGGCCTGGAATGCTACTAAATTAAGTAAATCTAAACATTTTCAAACTAAAACATCTTTCAAAAATTCCTCAAGAGTTGCTTGGTCACCACATGACCAAGTCTTCAATAAGCAACATGATGCATAGGTATGAATTTCTCAAATTAACAAAGATGCATCCGCAACATTATTGCATATAAAAAAAAATTCCTTTTCGTACTACACGCTAATAAACAAAGTCATCACAACTAATGAACAACCAAATTTAACACATAACTCATATCTTTAGCAATAATGCACAGTAGTGGCTATGCCATCATCACATCTCACGAGCACACAATTTCTCATAACATATACCCAGCATTGCCATTCAACCATAAATATTATAACCATCATTATACTTGCCTTAACCGCGAGAGAGTGAGGGACGCTACCAAGATGCCGCCGGGACCGTCCACCACCTGAGTAATTATTATAACGCACACTAAGATGGCAGTAGCGGACCAAACCAAAATATACAACAACAATCACTAACTTATAAGAGCGTCTAACTCGATCCCAACCCCAAATCCAACACGTCGATCTGTCCCCTCGGTGGACAGTCAACTTCTAAAATTCATATCTATTGCTACAGAAGTCCAATTAAGGTTTTCTTAGACTTTCTGGAAAGGTAATTAAATTACCTAAATAAACTTATTTTGGGAGCCCTTTTTATTCTGCCATCTACTGCCCCTACCAAGCCAATCTACAGAACATCAATTATCACGTCGGGTTCTTTGGACAGTACACTAAAATTATCATAACTTTCAGTACGTGTATCCAAATCTTGAGTTCTTGAGCTTTCTGAAAAGCTGAGACATTGTTCTACAACTTTGATTATACTGAGCTTCTCTGATTTCCCATTTAACTAATCGTTTCAACCAGATTACTAAAACCGGTCAGATCACCAATGATTCCGCAGAATAGTCCCACTAATAAAATCATAACTTCTGCTACAGGGGTCCAAATTAGGTGTTCTAGCCCTTCACGGAAAGATGGCGACGTCCTATACAATACTCTAGGAGACGTCCAGAACTGAATCCGCACTTAACTACGTCAAAACGTCTGTCTAACGCAATCTGTCCTGAGCAGACCATAATACCGACATTGATTAACTATTCGATTTCGCATCTAATCAAAGGGGAAAAGAAGGTACCCTTGAAGAATCGCTGAAGAACACGTACCGAGCCCGCATTCTCTCCCCTTCCCTCTCTTCTCCCTTCTCTCCTTCTTCCTCTTCCTTTCTATTCCCTTCTTCCTTGGCCGGCAGCAACCCGAGCGTTCTTCGCCGGCAGTGGGAGGATGGCGCCTGGGAGAGGAGGAGCAGGGGGGGCGATGCACTGTAGCACCGCGTCTACTGTAGCACGGGCGGCTACTGTAGCACGGGTTGGTACTGTAGCAAAAAATTAGGGTTTCCACCCTTTTGGACCTTGGTGCTGTGGGCCAAAATCCCATGGCCCAGGTTTTGAAGAAATTTCAGAAAAATCCTTTTAACTATTTTTTTTCCTCTCTAACATGTTTCGGAGTATTACACCCTCCCTCTAAACTTCTGTTAAATCCATTTTCTAATTGGTTCTTCTCCCTAAATTACTTCTTCTCACTTAAATAAATTTGGAGTATTACATTATAAGTCCATTGTGGGTGTTTGGTATTGATTGTCGTTTTGTGACTCGATTTCATAAAGTGGATCTCAGGGTACACGCCGTTCTGGAAAGTTTCACACCGGCTCAGAAGGATTCAAAATGCACCTGGTAATGTGGTAGGGCACACTAGAAGTCCATTATGGGTGTTTTGTATTGATTTTATTTCCGTGCTGTGATTTCATAAAGTGGAGCTCAGAGTACCCGTCATTCTGGAAAGTTTCACACCTACTCGAAATTATTGCAAATGCACCTGGAAATGATGTAAGGCACACTAGAAGTCTATTATGGGTGTTTGGAATTGATTTTCTTTCCGTACCTCGATTTCATAAAGTGGATCTCAGTGTACGCATCGTTCTGGAAAGTTTGACACCAGCTCAGAAGTATTCCCAATGCACGTAGAAATGACGTCAGGCACACTAGAAGTCCATAATGGGTGGTTGGTTCTGATTTTCTTTCTGTGCCTCGATTTCATAAAGTGGAGCTCAGGTTACCCGTCATTCTGCAAAGTTTTACACCTGCTCGGAATTATTCCAAATGCACGTAGAAATGACGTAGGGCACACTAGAAGTCCATTATGGTTGTTTGGTATTGATTTTCTTTCCGTACCTCGATTTCATAAAGTGGAGCTCAAGGTATGCGTCGTTCTGGAATGTTTGACACCGGCTCGGAAGGATTCCCAATGCACCTAGAAATGACGTATGGCACACTAGAAGTCCATTATGCGTGTTTGGTTTTGATTTTCTTTTCATGCCACGATTTCATAAAGTGGAGCTCAGGGTACCCGTCCCGTTTATCGTCCTGCTAGCTGTTGGTTTATTTGGGTAGATTGACTTTGTGAACCTTGGGGTTAGGATGCTGCGATTAAGCATTTCTAGTGACGTCCTATTCAAGTGGTTCCTTATTCAAGTAATTCAATTGTGTAGGAGGAGAGGGTTCGAGATTAGTGGCTTTGTCCTTGCCTCCTAATGCATCGCAGTTCGAATGGCAAGTACAATTGAATTGTCTTCTTTGTTGATTGTTCCACTTGATTGATGATTATGCACTGGATAATTTTGGTATTTCTTATTTCCATTCATAAATGATATACCTTGATTCATCGATACTATGATTACATTCAAAATATGCATTCGTTCCTTCTTTCACGTTCACTATTGAAGTGGGTAGTGAAGTCTCATCATTCCAACATGGGCAAGTACCTTGTGATTCTTATTGTTGGTGAATGCTGAGTGTTTGTTGTTCATACTGTTATTTCTATGATCCATGAGTAGATTCAATGCTTCATGTTCTTTTCACGTTTGTTATTCCATGTTTAATAA
This sequence comes from Phyllostachys edulis, assembly GCA_036346405.1. Classification (NCBI taxonomy): domain Eukaryota; kingdom Viridiplantae; phylum Streptophyta; class Magnoliopsida; order Poales; family Poaceae; genus Phyllostachys; species Phyllostachys edulis. Next base: position 11,179 of record JAYEVD010000734.1, read on the forward strand.
GATGATGACTTTCATTATTCATAATTCATTCCATTCATTTATTGTTGATGTTTCATCCACAGGAGTGGAATGTAAAGACCCATCAATTCTAGTATAGGCACGTAAGACCCACCATTCCAATGTGGGCGATTTAGATCGCCGTATGAAACGTTGTTAATATGGGGTTTGGATCCCGTGATTTTGTTAAATGCGGGCCTAAGTGAACACCGACGGTGTGTCACCGCTATATCAGTATAAGGTATGGAGTTCATGCATTTCATTCATTGATATGATTTCTGTTATTCTAAATTCATATTCTATAATATGACTGTCATGTTCTTGTGTAATGCTCCAGATGTATAATTCGGAAGGGAACAATAATTCAAAGAGAAGGTCTATTCCGGAATCGATTTAGAAGAAGGATCAAATAGAAATTACTCAATTAATTAGTTAATAAAGGAGTTAACAGCGTTTTTGAGGGCATCTTGGGCCTGGGCCTTGGCCCATGCATCCCCTAGTGGCCGGCCAAGGGGGGGTGGTGGAAAGGCACCCTCCCCCCCCCAAACCCTAGCCGCCCCATACCCCCTCCCACTCCCTTGCCGCCCCTCCGACCCCCTTAGGCCGCCACTTCTCCCCCTTGTGCGCCTCCACCCAGGTCCCTACACCTCTTCCATTGTCGGCAAGCTCGTCCTCCTCCCGCTGGTCGTCCAAGGAAGGCGAGGAGAAGGACTGCGCATGTGTTGGCCGGCCAAGAAAGGAGAGCAAGGAGGAAGGATGGGAGGGAAGAGGAGAGGGAAGAGGAAGGGTTCGCGGGCTGCTCGTCATCTCCAGTAGCTCATCCGTGGTAACTTTCGTTTTCCTTTGATTAGGTGTTTGATTAGTCGTTCTAGCGATGTCGGTATTTAGGGCTGCTCAGGACAGATTAGAGAGAATCGAGGTTTTGATGTGTTTAGTTGCAGAATTAGTCCCAGATGTCCCTTAGGATATTGTAGAGGACGTCGCCATCTTTCCGTGAAGGGCTAGAACACGTAATTTGGACCCCTGTAGCAGAAGTTATGATTTTATTAGTGGGACTATTCTGCAGAATCGTTGGTGTTCTGATAGGTTTTAGTAATCTGGGTGAACAATTAGTTAAAGGGGAAATCAGAGATGCTCAGTGTAATCAAAGTTGTAGATCATTGTCTCAGCTTTTCAGAAAGCTCAAGAACTCGAGATTTGAATACACGTACTAAAAGTTATGGCATTTTTAGTGCTCCGTCCAGAGAGCTTGACGGGAAATCGATGTTTTATTAACTTCTAGTGTGCCCTACATCATTTCTAGGTGTATTTGGAATCCTTCCGAGCCGGTGTGAAACTTTCCAGAACGGCGCGTACCCTGAGCTCCACTTTATGAAATCGAGGCTTGGAAAGAAAATGAGTATCAAACTCCCATAATGGACTTCTAGTGTGCCCTATCTCATTTATAGGTGCATTTGGAATCTTTCCGAGCCGGTGTGAAACTTTCCATAACGACGCGTACCCTGAGCTCCAATTTATGAAATCGAGGCACGGAAAGAAAATCAAAACCAAACACTCGTAATGGACTTCTAGTGTGCCCTACGTCATTTCTAGGTGCATTTGGAATAATTCTGAGCAGGTGTAAAACTTTGCAGACCGACGGGTACACCCGGAGCTCCACATTATGAAATCGAGGCACGGAAAGAAAATCAATGCAAACACCCAAAATGGACTTCTGGTGTGCCCTATGTCATTTCTAGGTGCATTTGGAATAATTCCGTGCAGATGTGAAACTTTGCCGAACGACGGTATCCAGAGCTCCACTTTACGAAATCGAGGCACAGAAAGACAATCAATACGAAACACCCAAAATAGACTTCTAGTGTGCCCTACCTCATTTCTAGGTGTATTTGGAATCCTTCCGAGCGGTGTGAAACTTTCCAGAACGACGCGTACCCTGAGCTCCAATTTATGAAATCGAGGCACGGAAAGAAAATCAAAACCAAACACCCATAATTGACTTCTAGTGTGCCCTACGTCATTTCTAGGTGCATTTGGAATAATTCGACGGTGTAAACTTTGCAGAGCGACGGGTACACCCGGAGCTCCACATTATGAAATCGAGGCACGGAAAGAAAATCAATGCAAACACCCAAAATGGACTTCTGGTGTGCCCTATGTCATTTCTAGGTGCATTTGGAATAATTCCGTGCAGATGTGAAACTTTGCTGAATGACGGTATCCAGAGCTCCACTTTACGAAATCGAGGCACAGAAAGACAATCAACACGAAACACCCAAAATAGACTTCTAGTGTGCCCTATCTCATTTATAGGTGCATTTGGAATCTTTCCGAGCAGGTGTGAAACTTTCCAGAACGACGCGTACCGTGAGCTCCAATTTATGAAATCGAGGCACGGAAAGAAAATCAAACCAAACACCCATAATGGACTTCTAGTGTGCCCTACGTCATTTCTAGGTGTAAAACTTTGCAGAGCGACGGCACACCCACCGGCTCCACATTATGAAATCGAGGCACGGAAAGAAAATCAATGCAAACACCCAAAATGGACTTCGGTGTGCCCTATGTCATTTCTAGGTGCATTTGGAATAATTCCGCAGATGTGAAACTTTCTTTGAGCAGCGGTATCCGAGCTCCACTTTACTGAAATCGAGGCACGAGAAAGACAATCAATACTGAAACACCCAAAATAGACTTCTAGTGTGCCCTACCTCATTTCTAGGTGTATTTGGAATCCTTCCGAGCCGGTGTGAAACTTTCCATAACGACGCGTGCACTGAGCTCCAATTTATGAAATCGAGGCACGGAAAGAAAATCAAAACCAAACACTCGTAATGGACTTCTAGTGTGCCCTACGTCATTTCTAGGTGCATTTGGAATAATTACGGCGGTGTAAAACTTTGCGCATCGACGGCGGGTACACGAGCTCCACATTATGAAATCGAGGCACGGAAAGAAAATCAATGCAAACACCCAAAATGGACTTCTGGTGTGCCCTATGTCATTTCTAGGTGCATTTGGAATAATTCCGTGCAGATGTGAAACTTTGCTGAATGACGGTATCCAGAGCTCCACTTTACGAAATCGAGGCACAGAAAGACAATCAATACGAAACACCCAAAATAGACTTCTAGTGTGCCCTATCTCATTTATAGGTGCATTTGGAATCTTTCCGAGCCGGTGTGAAACTTTCCAGAACGACGCGTACCGTGAGCTCCAATTTATGAAATCGAGGCACGGAAAGAAAATCAAAACCAAACACCCATAATGGACTTCTAGTGTGCCCTACGTCATTTCTAGGTGTAAAACTTTGCAGAGCGACGGGTACACCCGGCGCTCCACATTATGAAATCGAGGCACGGAAAGAAAATCAATGCAAACACCCAAAATGGACTTCTGGTGTGCCCTATGTCATTTCTAGGTGCATTTGGAATAATTCCGTGCAGATGTGAAACTTTGCTGAACGACGGTATCCAGAGCTCCACTTTACGAAATCGAGGCACAGAAGGACAATCAATACGAAACACCCAAAATAGACTTCTAGTGTGCCCTATCTCATTTATAGGTGCATTCGGAATCTTTCCGAGCCGGTGTGAAACATTCCAGAACGACGCGTACCCTGAGCTCCAATTTATGAAATCGATGCACGGAAAGAAATTCAAAACCAAACACCCATAATGGACTTCTAGTGTGCCCTACGTCATTTCTAGGTGCATTTGGAATAATTCTGAGCAGGTGTAAAACTTTGCAGAGCGACGGGTACCCCCGGAGCTCCACATTATGAAATCGAGGCACGGAAAGAAAATCAATGCAAACACCCAAAATGGACTTCTGGTGTGCCCTATGTTATTTCTAGGTGCATTTGGCATAATTCCGTGTAGATGTGAAATTTTGCTGAACGACGGTATCCAGAGCTCCACTTTACGAAATCGAGGCACAGAAAGACCATCCATACGAAACACCCAAAATAGACTTCTAGTGTGCCCTACCTCATTTCTAGGTGTATTTGGAATCCTTCCGAGCCGGTGTGAAACTTTCCAAAACGACGCGTACCCTGAGCTCCAATTTATGAAATCGAGGCACGGAAAGAAAATCAAAACCAAACACCCATAATGGACTTCTAGTGTGCCCTACGTCATTTCTAGGTGCATTTGGAATAATTCTGAGCACGTGTAAAACTTTGCAGAGCGACGGGTACACCCGGAGCTCCACATTATGAAATCGAGGCACGGAAAGAAAATCAATGCAAACACCCAAAATGGACTTCTGGTGTGCCCTATGTCATTTCTAGGTGCATTTGGAAAAAATCCGTGCAGATGTGAAACTTTGCTGAACGACGGTATCCAGAGCTCCACTTTACGAAATCGAGGCACAGAAAGACAATCAATACGAAACACCCAAAATAGACTTCTAGTGTGCCCTACCTCATTTCTAGGTGTATTTGGAATCCTTCCGAGCCGGTGTGAAACTTTCCAGAACGGCGCGTACCCAGAGCTCCACTTTATGAAATCGAGGCTTGGAAAGAAAATGAGTATCAAACTCCCATAATGGACTTCTAGTGTGCCCTATCTCATTTATAGGTGCATTTGGAATCTTTCCGAGCCGGTGTGAAACTTTCCAGAACGACGCGTACCCTGAGCTCCAATTTATGAAATCGAGGCACGGAAAGAAAATCAAAACCAAACACTCGTAATGGACTTCTAGTGTGCCCTACGTCATTTCTAGGTGCATTTGGAATAATTCTGAGCAGGTGTAAAACTTTGCAGACCGACGGGTACACCCGGAGCTCCACATTATGAAATCGAGGCACGGAAAGAAAATCAATGCAAACACCCAAAATGGACTTCTGGTGTGCCCTATGTCATTTCTAGGTGCATTTGGAATAATTCCGTGCAGATGTGAAACTTTGCTGAACGACGGTATCCAGAGCTCCACTTTACGAAATCGAGGCACAGAAAGACAATCAATACGAAACACCCAAAATAGACTTCTAGTGTGCCCTACCTCATTTCTAGGTGTATTTGGAATCCTTCCGAGCCGGTGTGAAACTTTCCAGAACGACACGTACCCTGAGCTCCAATTTATGAAATCGAGGCACGGAAAGAAAATCAAAACCAAACACCCATAATGGACTTCTAGTGTGCCCTACGTCATTTCTAGGTGCATTTGGAATAATTCTGAGCAGGTGTAAAACTTTGCAGAGCGACGGGTACACCCGGAGCTCCACATTATGAAATCGAGGCACAGAAAGAAAATCAATGCAAACACCAAAAATGGACTTATGGTGTGGCCTATGTCATTTCTAGGTGCATTTGGGATAATTCTGTGCAGATGTGAAACTTCGCTGAACGACGGTATCCAGAGCTCCACTTTACGAAATCGGGGGACAGAAAGATAATCAATTCGAAACACCCAAAATAGACTTCTAGTGTGCCCTACCTCATTTCTAGGTGTAAAACTTTGCAGAGCGACGGGTACACCCGGCGCTCCACATTATGAAATCGAGGCACGGAAAGAAAATCAATGCAAACACCCAAAATGGACTTCTGGTGTGCCCTATGTCATTTCTAGGTGCATTTGGAATAATTCCGTGCAGATGTGAAACTTTGCTGAACGACGGTATCCAGAGCTCCACTTTACGAAATCGAGGCACAGAAAGACAATCAATACGAAACACCCAAAATAGACTTCTAGTGTGCCCTACCTCATTTCTAGGTGTATTTGGAATCCTTCCGAGCCGGTGTGAAACTTTCCAGAACGACGCGTACCCTGAGCTCCAATTTATGAAATCGAGGCACGGAAAGAAAATCAAAACCAAACACCCATAATTGACTTCTAGTGTGCCCTACGTCATTTCTAGGTGCATTTGGAATAATTCTGAGCAGGTGTAAAACTTTGCAGAGCGACGGGTACACCCGGAGCTCCACATTATGAAATCGAGGCACGGAAAGAAAATCAATGCAAACACCCAAAATGGACTTCTGGTGTGCCCTATGTCATTTCTAGGTGCATTTGGAATAATTCCGTGCAGATGTGAAACTTTGCTGAATGACGGTATCCAGAGCTCCACTTTACGAAATCGAGGCACAGAAAGACAATCAATACGAAACACCCAAAATAGACTTCTAGTGTGCCCTATCTCATTTATAGGTGCATTTGGAATCTTTCCGAGCAGGTGTGAAACTTTCCAGAACGACGCGTACCGTGAGCTCCAATTTATGAAATCGAGGCACGGAAAGAAAATCAAAACCAAACACCCATAATGGACTTCTAGTGTGCCCTACGTCATTTCTAGGTGTAAAACTTTGAGCGACGGTACAGGTACACGGAGCTCCACATTATGAAATCGAGGCACGGAAAGAAAATCAATGCAAACACCCAAAATGGACTTCGGTGTGCCCTATGTCATTTCTAGGTGCATTTGGAATAATTCCGCAGATGTGAAACTTTTGTTTGAGCAGCAGTATCGAGCTCCACTTTTGAAATAGAGGCACGAAAGACATTCAATACTTAAACACCCAAAATAGACTTCTAGTGTGCCCTATCTCATTTATAGGTGCATTTGGAATCTTTCCGAGCCGGTGTGAAACATTCCAGAACGACGCGCACCCTGAGCTCCAATTTATGAAATCGAGGCACGGAAAGAAATTCAAAACCAAACACCCATAATGGACTTCTAGTGTGCCCTACGACATTTCTAGGTGCATTTGGAATAATTTCGAGCAGTGTAAACTTTGCAGAGAGCGGGTACACCTGGAGCTCCACATTATGAAATCGAGGCACGGAAAGAAAATCAATGCAAACACCCAAAATGGACTTCTGGTGTGCCCTATGTCATTTCTAGGTGCATTTGGAATAATTCCGTGCAGATGTGAAACTTTGCTGAACGACGGTATCCAGAGCTCCACTTTACGAAATCGAGGCACAGAAAGACCATCCATACGAAACACCCAAAATAGACTTCTAGTGTGCCCTACCTCATTTCTAGGTGTATTTGGAATCCTTCCGAGCCGGTGTGAAACTTTCCAGAACGGCGCGTACCCAAAGCTCCACTTTATGAAATCGAGGCTTGGAAAGAAAATGAGTATCAAACTCCCATAATGGACTTGTAGTGTGCCCTATCTCATTTATAGGTGCATTTGGAATCCTTCCGAGCCGGTGTGAAACTTTCCAAAACGACGCGTACCCTGAGCTCCAATTTATGAAATCGAGGCACGGAAAGAAAATCAAAACCAAACACCCATAATGGACTTCTAGTGTGCCCTACGTCATTTCTAGGTGCATTTGGAATAATTCTGAGCAGGTGTAAAACTTTGCAGAGCGACGGGTACACCCGGAGCTCCACATTATGAAATCGAGGCACGGAAAGAAAATCAATGCAAACACCCAAAATGGACTTCTGGTGTGCCCTATGTCATTTCTAGGTGCATTTGGAATAATTCCGTGCAGATGTGAAATTTTGCTGAACGACGGTATCCAGAGCTCCACTTTACGAAATCGAGGCACAGAAAGACCATCAATACGAAACACCCAAAATAGACTTCTAGTGTGCCCTACCTCATTTCTAGGTGTATTTGGAATCCTTCCGAGCCGGTGTGAAACATTCCAAAACGACGCGTACCCTGAGCTCCAATTTATGAAATCGAGGCACGGAAAGAAAATCAAAACCAAACACCCATAATGGACTTCTAGTGTGCCCTACGTCATTTCTAGGTGCATTTGGAATAATTCTGAGCACGTGTAAAACTTTGCAGAGCGACGGGTACACCCGGAGCTCCACATTATGAAATCGAGGCACGGAAAGAAAATCAATGCAAACACCCAAAATGGACTTCTGGTGTGCCCTATGTCATTTCTAGGTGCATTTGGAATAATTCCGTGCAGATGTGAAACTTTGCTGAACGACGGTATCCAGAGCTCCACTTTACGAAATCGAGGCACAGAAAGACCATCAATACGAAACACCCAAAATAGACTTCTAGTGTGCCCTACCTCATTTCTAGGTGTATTTGGAATCCTTCCGAGCCGGTGTGAAACTTTCCAGAACGGCGCGTACCCAGAGCTCCACTTTATGAAATCGAGGCTTGGAAAGAAAATGAGTATCAAACTCCCATAATGGACTTCTAGTGTGCCCTATCTCATTTATAGGTGCATTTGGAATCTTTCCGAGCCGGTGTGAAACTTTCCAGAACGACGCGTACCCTGAGCTCCAATTTATGAAATCGAGGCACGGAAAGAAAATCAAAACCAAACACCCATAATGGACTTCTAGTGTGCCCTACGTCATTTCTAGGTGCATTTGGAATAATTACGGCGGTGTAAAACTTGCGAGAATCGACGGTACACCCGGAGCTCCACATTATGAAATCGAGGCACGGAAAGAAAATCAATGCAAACACCCAAAATGGACTTCTGGTGTGCCCTATGTCATTTCTAGGTGCATTTGGAATAATTCCGTGCAGATGTGAAATTTTGCTGAACGACGGTATCCAGAGCTCCACTTTACGAAATCGAGGCACAGAAAGACCATCAAAACGAAACACCCAAAATAGACTTCTAGTGTGCCCTATCTCATTTCTAGGTGTATTTGGAATCCTTCCGAGCCGGTGTGAAACTTTCCAAAACGACGCGTACCCTGAGCTCCAATTTATGAAATCGAGGCACGGAAAGAAAATCGAAACCAAACACCCATAATGGACTTCTAGTGTGCCCTACGTCATTTCTAGGTGCATTTGAAATAATTTCGAGCGGTGTAAACTTTGCAGAGCGAGGTACCCGAGCTCCACATTATGAAATCGAGGCACGGAAAGAAAATCAATGCAAACACCCAAAATGGACTTCGGTGTGCCCTATGTCATTTCTAGGTGCATTTGGAATAATTCCGCAAATGTGAAACTTTCTTTGAGCAGCGATATCGAGCTCCACTTTATGAAATCGAGGCACGGAAAGACAATCAATCTGAAACACCCAAAATAGACTTCTAGTGTGCCCTACCTCATTTCTAGGTGTATTTGGAATCCTTCCGAGCCGGTGTGAAACTTTCCAGAACGACGCGTACCCAGAGCTCCACTTTATGAAATCGAGGCTTGGAAAGAAAATGAGCATCAAACTCCCATAATGGACTTCTAGTGTGCCCTATCTCATTTCTAGGTGCATTTGGAATCTTTCCGAGCCGGTGTGAAACTTTCCAGAACGACGCGTACCCTGAGCTCCAATTTATGAAATCGAGGCACGGAAAGAAAATCAAAACCAAACACCCATAATGGACTTCTAGTGTGCCCTACGTCATTTCTAGGTGCATTTGGAATAATTACGAGCGGTGTAAAACTTTCTGAGAGCGAGCGGTACACCGGAGCTCCACATTATGAAATCGAGGCACGGAAAGAAAATCAATGCAAACACCCAAAATGGACTTCTGGTGTGCCCTATGTCATTTCTAGGTGCATTTGGAATAATTCCGTGCAGATGTGAAACTTTGCTGAACGACGGTATCCAGAGCTCCACTTTACGAAATCGAGGCACAGAAAGACAATCAATATGAAACACCCAAAATAGACTTCTAGTGTGCCCTACCTCATTTCTAGGTGTATTTGGAATCCTTCCGAGCCGGTGTGAAACTTTCCAAAACGACGCGTACCATGAGCTCCAATTTATGAAATCGAGGCACGGAAAGAAAATCAAAACCAAACACCCATAATGGACTTCTAGTGTGCCCTACGTCATTTCTAGGTCATTTGGAATCTTTAGGTGTGAAACTTTTTGGAATAATTTATGAAATCGAGGCACGGAAAGAAAATCAAAACCAAACACCCATAATGGACTTCTAGTGTGACGTCATTTCTAGGTGGATTTGGAATAATTCCGGCGTGTGTAAAACTTTGGCTAGTGTGACGCTAGGTGCACAGTGTAAACCAGAGCTGAGCTCCACATTATGAAATCGAGGCACGGAAAGAAAATCAATGCAAACACCCAAAATGGACTTTCGGTGTGCCCTATGTCATTTCTAGGTGCATTTGGAATAATTCCGAGCAGATGTGAAACTTTCTTTTAACGATTTCGTATCCGAGCTCCACTTTATGAAATCGAGGCACGTAAAGACAATCAATATGAAACACCCAAAATAGACTTCTAGTGTGCCCTACCTCATTTCTAGGTGCATTTGGAATCCTTCCGAGCGGTGTGTGTGAAACTTTCCGTAAGCACACCAAATAACTATAATGGACTTCGGTGAGCTCCACTTTATGAAATCGAGGCTTGGAAAGAAAATGAGCATCAAACTCAAACCCATAATGGACTTCTAGTGTGCCCTATCTCATTTCTAGGTGCATTTGGAATCTTTCCGAGCGGTGTGAAACTTTCGAGCCACGCGTGCACTCGAGCTCCAATTTATGAAATCGAGGCACGGAAAGAAAATCAAAACCAAACACCCATAATGGACTTCTAGTGTGCCCTACGTCATTTCTAGGTGCATTTGGAATAATTCGGCAGTGTAAAACTTTGCGATCGGCGGCACACCGGAGCTCCACATTATGAAATCGAGGCACGGAAAGAAAATCAATGCAAACACCCAAAATGGACTTCGGTGTGCCCTATGTCATTTCTAGGTGCATTTGGAATAATTCCGCAGATGTGAAACTTTCTTTAAACGACGGTATCAGAGCTCCACTTTATGAAATCGAGGCACGAAAGACAATCAATACTGAAACACCCAAAATAGACTTCTAGTGTGCCCTACCTCATTTCTAGGTGCATTTGGAATCCTTCCGAGCGGTGTGAAACTTTCAAAGCACGCAGCGTACTCGAGCTCCAATTTATGAAATCGAGGCACGTAAAGAAAATCAAAACCAAACACCCATAATGGACTTCTAGTGTGCCCTACGTCATTTCTAGGTGCATTTGGAATAATTCTGAGCAGGTGTAAAACTTTGCAGAGCTTAGGTACCGGAGCTCCACATTATGAAATCGAGGCATGGAAAGAAAATCAATGCAAACACCCAAAATGGACTTCTGGTGTGCCCTATGTCATTTCTAGGTGCATTTGGAATAATTCCGAGCAAGTGTGAAACATTCCAGAACGACAGGTACCCAGAGCTCCACTTTATGAAATCGAGGCATGGAAAGAAAATGAACATCAAACACCCATAATGGACTTCTAGTGTGCCCTACCTCATTTCTAGGTGCATTTGGAATCCTTCCGAGCCGGTGTGAAACTTTCCAGAACGACGCGTACCCTGAGCTCCAATTTATGAAATCGAGGCACGGAAAGAAAATCAAAACCAAACACCCATAATGGACTTCTAGTGTGCCCTACGTCATTTCTAGGTGCATTTGGAATAATTCTGAGCAGGTGTAAAACTTTGCAGAGCGACGGTGCACCCGGAGCTCCACATTATGAAATCGAGGCACGGAAAGAAAATCAATGCAAACACCCAAAATGGACTTCTGGTGTGCCCTATGTCATTTCTAGGTGCATTTGGAATAATTCCGTGCAGATGTGAAACTTTGTCAAGCAGCGGTATCCGAGCTCCACTTTATGAAATCGAGGCACGGAAAAACAATCAATCTGAAACACCCAAAATAGACTTCTAGTGTGCCCTACCTCATTTCTAGGTGCATTTGGAATCCTTCCGAGCGGCAGGTGAAACTTTCGAATCCACGCGCACTCGAGCTCCAATTTATGAAATCGAGGCATGGAAAGAAAATCAAAACCAAACACCCATAATGGACTTCTAGTGTGCCCTACGTCATTTCTAGGTGCATTTGGAATAATTCTGAGCAAGTGTAAAACTTTGCGAGCGGGAGGGGTGCACCCGAGCTCCACATTATGAAATCGAGGCACGGAAAGAAAATCAACATCAAACACCCATAATGGACTTCTAGTGTGCCCTACGTCATTTCTAGGTGCATTTGGAATAATTCCGGCGGTGTGAAACTTTGCGAGCGACGGCAGATCCGGAGCTCCATATTATGAAATCGAGGCACGAAAGAAAATCAATGCAAACACCCAAAATGGACTTCTAGTGTGCCCTATGTCATTTCTAGGTGCATTTGGAATAATTCCGAGCAGTGTGAAACTTTCGAGCAGCGCGGTATCGAGCTCCACTTTATGAAATCGAGGCTTGGAAAGACAATCAATATGAAACACCCAAAATAGACTTCTAGTGTGCCCTACCTCATTTCTAGGTGCATTTGGAATCCTTCCGAGCGGTGTGAAACTTTCCAAGCGCACGCGCACTCGAGCTCCAATTTATGAAATCGAGGCACGGAAAGAAAATCAAAACCAAACACCCATAATGGACTTCTAGTGTGCCCTACGTCATTTCTAGGTGCATTTGGAATAATTCGAGCAAGTGTAAACTTTGCGAGCAGCGGTACCTAGAGCTCCACATTATGAAATCGAGGCACGGAAAGAAAATCAATGCAAACACCCAAAATGGACTTCTAGTGAGCCCTATGTCATTTCTAGGTCCATTTGGAATAATTCCGAGCAGGTGTGAAACTTTGTTGAGCAGCGATCCAGAGCTCCAATTTATGAAATCGAGGCACGGAAAGAAAATCAACACCAAACACCCAAAATAGACTTCTAGTGTGCCCTACCTCATTTCTAGGTGCATTTGGAATCCTTCGAGCAAGTGTGAAACTTTCCAAGCAGCGCTGCACTTAGAGCTCCACTTTATGAAATCGAGGTTGGAAAGAAAATGAACATCAAACACCCATAATGGACTTCTAGTGTGCCCTACCTCATTTCTAGGTGCATTTGGAATCTTTCCGAGCGGTGTGAAACTTTCGAAAGCAGCGCTGCACTCGAGCTCCAATTTATGAAATCGAGGCACGGAAAGAAAATCAAAACCAAACACCCATAATGGACTTCTAGTGTGCCTACGTCATTTCTAGGTGCATTTGGAATAATTCCGAAGCAGGTGTAAAACTTTCTTTGAAGCGACGGTATCGAGCTCCACTTTATGAAATCGAGGCACGAAAGAAAATCAAACTGAAACACCCAAAATGGACTTCTAGTGTGCCCTACGTCATTTCTAGGTGCATTTGGAATCCTTCCGAGCGGTGTGAAACTTTCGAGCAGCAGCTGTACTCGAGCTCCAATTTATGAAATCGAGGCACGGAAAGAAAATCAACACCAAACACCCATAATGGACTTCTAGTGTGCCCTACCTCATTTCTAGGTGCATTTGGAATAATTCCGAGCAAGTGTGAAACTTTTCGAGCAGCGGGTACCTAGAGCTCCAATTTATGAAATCGAGGCATGGAAAGAAAATCAACACCAAACACCCATAATGGACTTCTAGTGTGCCCTACGTCATTTCTAGGTGCATTTGGAATAATTCCAGCAGGTGTGAAACTTTCAAAACGAGCGACGCAGCTCCAATTTATGAAATCGATATACGGAGCTCCAAATTTATGAAATCGAGGCACGAGAGAGAATATTTAAATTGGGAGAAGGACTAAAAGAAAATCAGAGGATTAGAGGGGTTTTGTAATACCAAACACCCATTAATGGCTCTGCTACAGTACCCGTGCCGCACTGTAGCACGCGTACTGTAGCAGCCACCCCTCCGTGCTGCTCTACCAAGAGAAGGAAGAAGAAGAGAAAGGAAGGAGAGGAAGAAGAAGGAGAAGAAGAGAGGAAAAGGGAGGAAGAGGAAGAAGGTGGGAGGAAGGTCTTGTGAAGGTTTCAGCGGCATCCTGCATCATTCTTGTGGGTAAATTCGTGATCCCCATTAGTTTTGGTAGATCGATCTTGTGCGTAATGTCTCCATATGTTAGATGGAAGCTGCTGCAGTAGATCGGTTTAATCTGCGATCTGTTGACGCGCGAATTTGAGATAGTTCTAGGCAGAATATGTGTTTAGGGTCTCCTGGAGTTAGATGGGTAATTGCGTTAGCTTTCAGAAAGTCCTAATTCATAATTTTTGGATAAACTATGAATTAGTTATGAATTTTGCAAGACTGGGTGCTAATTTAGTCTCAGGACTTGTACAGCGAACATAGATTTGTAAATGTGATCTTGGAGATGGCCGAATTGGGTCAGCTGGTCTTCATGATATTTATAGGTATTTTCATTATGATTCCAGAAAGTTAAATTTCATAATTTTTGGATGTTTATATCAAAAGATATGAATTTTAGAACCTAATGCTGTAATCTGCCCTCTCTTGTGGACAGAATAGTTTCTTGGACTGTTTGCAACCTTTGTTGCATAGTGGGAAAATTTGTGATAATTTTATTAAGATAGCTGGTTTCCTGTAGTTTTCATAGAGTATTAGAACAATGTGTTTGGTTGTGCCAAACAAAAGTTATGATTTTCTCAAGTCAGATTTATTCTTGAAGATGATAGAACAGTCTTGAGATTAAAATCAAAGGATTAGATCTGGTAATTTGATCTTTCGATCACCTGAGAAGTTGTAGCTAGGATTGTGTAGGTTCGAAGAAAATTGGATTCATGGCTTTTGGAGTCTTGACTCAAAAGCTATGAATTTTTTCTTAAATGATGCAGTTGGACAGATTTGGGAATTTGAGAGCATAATGATTAATTGTTAGGGTTTCGATTAGGGATGTTTGTTCTTGTTTTGTTCTATTGCAATGCTGTACTCTTTTGATTGGTGTACTTAGTATATTGTTTTACGGTTGCGGTGGTGATGAACAGGGGCTAGAGCTCTTCTGTCGTTGTCTTAGTCTCATGGTTAAGGCAAGTATAATGAGGATAGAATAGATCCTAATGATTGGCATTGTTTGATAAATATCATGAGTATTTGTGTTATTCATGGTGGTAAGGTGGAATGAATGGTAATGCTCATGTTTTCTAGTGTTAAGAGTTACGTGCTATCCATTGGTGTTTGAAAGTTATGAAGTTATGATTATGAACATTGGTAGTATGAATAGGTTATTCATATGCAATGTTGTTGTGGATGCATGGTTGTGGTAATTTGAGATTTCATACATATGCATCATGAAAGCTTATTGAAGTCTTGGCCATGTGATGACCAAGCAATGATTTGAGGTCCCGTCATGTATATGACGGGTTGAAATCCCCACACTTGTGGAGTGTGGGCTTGTGGTCCCCATTACTTGTGGAGTATTGGGCTCTTGGTCCCTGTGCTTGCGAGCACGAGCATGGGTATACATCGACGGTTGTATACCATGCATTACCGATAAAATGCAAAAGAGTTAAAGAGAAAGGTTGCATTGAGCATTGCATAAGCATATGGCATGATGTATGGTAAAGATGTGAGAATGAATCTGATGTTTTAATGGTGTTTTATAATGTCACATTATTTGATACTCATTTGAGTCTTTGGGCTCACTCTTGCTTTTGTTGTGCTTTTAGGTACCACTGCAAGAACGGCATGCGTGGGAGGGAGTAGGATTGCTATGGATGCACTCACTACCACACACTTTAGATTTTATAAGATTGATTTTGGCTATGCTTGATTTGCATGGATTATTTGAGTTAATGAGAGTAGTAAATTTTGATTATGTTTGCTTATGCTTTAGCTAAATAGATTATTTGTGAATGCTTGATGAACTTTGGATGTTGAGATAGTGGTAATGATATTTGCATCTGTTGAAACCTCCGGTATACTTAGATATACAAAGGAGGTTATCTTGAAATTTAGTAAAAATATCTTAGTTTTAAATTGTTATATTGTTAGTTTAGTAACATCCCGTGCTCATGTTGAAATTTGAGGGTGTTACTGATTAATATCGAGCGGGCTTTAGGTGCATGGTGAATAGATTTATTAAAATTTGGTAATGTCTTATCAACTTAAAATTTGACACACTAGTGCACGATGGGATGGGAATGGGCAAAGCATTGCATTTACGTTTCCGCTATATCGTATTGATGATTCTTGATATGAATTGAGTATGATTGCTCATTAATTGATTATATGATTATTATGTGTGGGAATAACCCATGTTGAGAGGTTGAGGTCGTGGTTGTGGCCCCGGCTTTACGGAGTTACACCACCGATTCATGATATGAGAATAAGGAAGTGGTTACCTCGGATATCTTAGTCTGGTGTTGATAGTATGTATCTTTAGAAAAGTTGTTCTCTTCCTTGAATTTGAAGTTGGTCAACTCTTATCCGGTTGTGATTAATGAGTTTCTCTTGGGTTATTAGTTCATTGCGGTTGATGGGTTGCTTTGAAAAAGGTTGGTGTGCTTCCATTTGCTTAATTTGTCTGTAAAGCAATCATTGTTTTCCCAACCCAAGCGAGTTATTCTTGGTTTGGTGAACTTGGTCGATTGTCAAGTTTGACCTTTATATTGGAGTTTTGTCTTTCTCATTGGAAAATATGACCAATTTATTAAGCTTGATGTTTTACATTAATGAAAGTTTCCTTTTGTAAGTCCTTTAGTACATGGAGACTTTGACTCAATGCATCTCTCTTGGGTATTTTGAGTGTTGAAGATTAATGGTTCTCATTTATGAAAGAAGATGTTAAACCCTTTGGCAATGTTTTATCATGGTTAAGTGAGAGGTTATAATCAAAGCAATTAATGGATATGATATGGATTATCAGGTTGGGTCTGTACCGTGTGCATGATCGATCTTAACTAAGATCCTTCAAAGGAAAGTTGAATAACTTGAAAGTGTCTTGTAGCAGTTCTTGATGACCTGTGATTATGGGTATGGCTAAACTTAATTGGAATCAATAGAGTTATTAAGAAGTGTGGAACAATGATGAAATGGTTGATTATTAGAATTGTTTAGTTTGCTAAACTTGTTGGATTATTTGGTCTCACTGGATTAATCTAACTTTGAAGGAAGGGAAATATAAAGATGTGTTCGACCGTTGTCTTAGTAGATGATAATATGGAATTTTCTTTAATTGATTATTTGATGATCTTACTTTTGCTCGTGGAAAAACAAATAGAGAAAGGATCATCAATTGTGTCCATGATTGAATAATCATCAATGGTTTATGATGGGATTTAATAGGTGACCTGTGTTTGCATGATAGTGAAATTGTCAGATAATAGTATGCCTTTGATGAAAGGGTTTTGGTATAACCCTTTAAATTGGGTAGTAGGTTCCCTCTTTAAAAAAAACAAAGTTGTCGTAGTGAGGTGGTAAGAATTTGGTATACTCTCCATTGAGAATGAGATGATAAAGTGGTATGTAACGGTTTAAGTAAGCTTTTGAGGACTTTATAAAGGAAGAGTTGGCGATAACGAACCTTGTTAAGAGTGAATTATTCTTGATGTTAGTAATATGTTCTACAAGAGATTGTGCGTTGGAGTGGTGATGATTCTTCTAGCGAGAAAGTAGTTGATTACTTTTCGTAATATGGATTAAACGAAATATTTGGAGTTTTGCAATCGTGATCTTTTGGGAGCTCATGATTTATGTAGAAGATGAAATTAGTTTGAGCAGTGTGACATATTGGAAGGTTCTATTTGGTTCTTAAGTGATTAATGTGATTTGGTTTTAAAGGCATTTCTTGTTTGGGTTGGCAAGTAATGTTGTAATCAAAGAAAATTGCTTTCTTTGTTAACGAAAAATGTGTACCATAAGTATTTGAGGTTGGAGTTAAGAGTTGTAATCTGCAACTTTTACGTCATTATAAGCTTAAGAGTTTCTTGAGCTTCAATAGCAATGTTTTATCATGATTTATGGAGGTTGAAATTTCCTTCTTGTGGGACATGTGCCCTCAAGCTGTGGTTTCGACTTTTGTTTTTAGCGATCATTTATATTCGACTGTTTCTCTTGGTCTCATGCTCACTCCGAGAAGCAATGTTTTTATGTGTGTTGAATCTTGTATTAGTTTGTCTCTTCCTTTTTGAGAAAGGAATTAACCAACTTGTGTTGCCGAGTCTTATAAAGTATAATATGGTGACTGGTTGGTGGTGGACAAGTATATGATAGTGGTGAGATTTTTTGGTGACCAAGCTAATTGAAGAAGCGATAGAAAGTGAATTGGTTTTGACCTATAACACGGAGAGAATTCTATTTAAATGGAATATTTGTCGATGAGATAAAATTGATTAGTGTTATAACTAGCTAAACCTATGGCGAATTATGATCCAGTAACCTTTGTCCATGCTGGGATATTGGGATTATTGAAAGTATGGACTCTTGATAAACTTATTAGAGTATCACAATTGGATACTTAGTAAGATTGTGTAGAAGAGTTGTGATGGTGAGGTTTAATGAGAGTAGCGGTGTGGAGAAACCTAAGCGTCATGCTAGTTAATGGGATAGCAGGAATTGTTGAGCTATTGTCAAGTATGACTCGGCCTTAGTGAGTAACCCTATGGGAGTTAAATTATCTCTAAGGATATCTTGGTCAAAGAATATATTTATTTATTGGCGTTAGTGATTGAGTATGTTTGAATCTTGGTCAATCGGTTAGGGTATTGCAAGCGGGTATATTGTGGTTGTGTAACTGAATTGGATTGGTGTGGATTAGAGAAAGTCTAAGATTGGTGAAATAAATCACCTTGGGGCGGTTACTTGATTAGTGAGAAATGTTGATATTAATGACTACGGTTATTGTTGAGCTGTGTGAAATTTTAGTAAACGAATTTGAGGATTTCCTATCAATTATACCAGAAATTCATGGTAGGAGACTTGGAGGTTGAATTTGGGCTTTGCATTTTTATACTAGGACCTTGGAGACCCAATATCATGTGTAGAGGTAGATGAACAGAAGCAAATTTTGAATAGTGTGTTGATCTTTGATAGAATACTTTGGGTAAAGTAAATGAGTATGTGTGCTGAGAATTTGAAGTTGATTATCTTTAACAGAATGAGATGATGTGGTTGTAGGTGAAAAATCTTTATTGAGGTGTTAGAAACCATTTGTCAAAATAATTCCTTTGTTATAGGAGTGGACTAGAGAATTCTTTTGTGGATTAGTAGAGTCTCTCTAAATAAGTATGGTTGTTCTTTCGGTTTGAGGATCGTTTTGGGATTGTCGGTTAAGAGGAAGGAGTTAGTGTGATAATTCTGGACACTCATGATTTGGGAAAGGGTTTATTTCCGAAAAGAACATCTGAGAAAAGAACATTCTCTCGAGTAGAGAAGTGCTCTATTGGTTCTTGTTTGAGTTGGATTTTTATGATGGAGATCATGTACAATTTGAATTGACTTATGTTGACAAGGTGGTTCTGTCAGGTTCAGAATATAAATGAAGTATTTGATTTGGGCATTGACGAATCCACTTTTAGCTTATGTGGTGTTTAGTTGCAAAGCACGAGTTGGAAGGATGGAAGGTTTTGTGAAGAATATCTTATTTTGGATTTGAGTGTTTTGGGAGCAAAGTTGGAATTGCATTGTGAATCCTTGTTTTCGGTTGAATATGATTATTAAGGTTTGATTAAAATAAGTTGGGTTGCACGTCTCTACTTAATGGAGGATCTCCTTGTTATGATGAAGAGATCGACTGAAAGATGGAACAAGAGTTTCATATGTTTACGTGCAAGCTTTGTGGTTTGGTCCCGAAAAGATAGATAGCCCAGAGTGTATTTGGTTATTCTGGGAGTTGTGGGGGTTTCGGACGAAAGCAATTCGCTAGAACCATCTCGAGTCTTGGAGCGGGGTTTATAATGTTTTGGACGAACTGGTGTTGAGAGAATGTTTGAGGTATTTGGAGTGTGAGGTTTCATAAGAACCGTTGACCACTTGAACATTTACCGCATCTTGAGTCTGTCTGTTGAGTGGTTACGGTTAGGATGGTACACATGATGAGGCGTAGCACATCGGTTGCATCAATGTCTTGATGGTTCCAAAAGTCTGAAGGAAGCGACTTGGAAAATGGAGACTCGCATCTTGTGAGCGATATCGGAATTACTCACAGCGGTATGTGGTAATGTTAGTAAGTTTTAGCTGTGATTAACCTTTGATGTTAAGCGTAGTTAGAATTCGGGGTCGAATTCTGTTTAAGGAGGGTAGAATGTAATACCCGGATAGATCAGAAATAGTATTCGAGAGAGAATATTTAAATTGGGGAGAAGGACTAAATAGAAAAGAGTTTAACGAGAGAGGATTAGAGGGGTTTTTGTAATATCCCGAATATTCAAGTGAATGCAATAAAGTTTAGAGAGAACAACATTAAATTGGAGAGGAAAATTACTCAAAAATTCAGAATCTTTTAAGGAGAATTGGAACTTAGGCTTTGCCCAAGGCGCCCTAACCAAATGGGCGACCTTTTCAAGAGAGTCAAGAGGGGGGTGCCTTTCCCAAAACCCTAGCCTCTGCTACAGTACCCGTGCCGCACTGTAGCACGCATACTGTAGCAGCCACCCTCCGTCTTTGCTCTACCAAGAGAAGGAAGAAGAAGAGAAAGGAAGGAGAGGAAGAAGAAGGAGAAGAAGAGAGGAAAAGGGAGGGAAGAGGAAGAAGGTGGGAGGAAGGTCTTGGCGAAGGTTTCAGCGGCATCCTGCATCGTTCTTGTGGGTAAATTCGTGATCCCCATTAGTTTTGGTAGATCGATCTTGTGCGTAATGTCTCCATATGTTAGATGGAAGCTGCTGCGATAGATCGGTTTAATCTGCGATCTGTTGACGCGCGAATTTGAGATAGTTCTATGCAGAATATGTGTTTAGGGTCTCCTGGAGTTAGATGGGTAATTGCGTTAGCTTTCCAGAAAGTCCTAATTCATAATTTTTGGATAAACTATGAATTAGTTATGAATTTTGCAAGACTGGGTGCTAATTTAGTCTCAAGACTTGTACAGCGAACATAGATTTGTAAATGTGATCTTGGAGATGGCCGAATTGGGTCAGCTGGTCTTCATGATATTTATAGGTATTTTCATTATGATTCCAGAAAGTTAAATTTCATAATTTTTGGATGTTTATATCAAAAGATATGAATTTTAGAACCTAATGCTGTAATCTGCCCTCTCTTGTGGACAGAATAGTTTTCTTGGACTGTTTGCAACCTTTGTTGCATAGTGGGAAAATTTGTGATAATTTTATTAAGATAGCTGGTTTCCTGTAGTTTTCATAGATTATTAGAACAATGTGTTTGGTTGTGCCAAACAAAAGTTATGATTTTCCCAAGTCAGATTTCTTGAAGATGATAGAATAGTCTTGAGATTAAAATCAAAGGATTAGATCTGGTAATTTGATCTTTCGATCACCGAGAAGTTGTAGCTAGGATTGTGTAGGTTTTAAGAAAATTGGATTCATGGCTTTTGGAGTCTTGACTCAAAAGCTATGAATTTTTCTTTAACAATGATGCAGTTGGACAGATTTGGGAATTTGAGAGCATAATGATTAATTGTTGGGTTTCGATTAGGGATGTTTGTTCTTGTTTTGTTCTATTGCAATGCTGTACTCTTTTGATTGGTGTACTTAGTATATTGTTTCACGGTTGCGGTGGTGATGAACACCGGGGCTAGAGCTCTTCCGTCGTTGTCTTCCGTCTCATGGTTAAGGCAAGTATAATGAGGATAGAATAGATCCTAATGATTGGCATTGTTTGATAAATATCATGAGTATTTGTGTTATTCATGGTGGTAAGGTGGAATGAATGGTAATGCTCATGTTTTCTAGTGTTAAGAGTTACGTGCTATCCATTGGTGTTTGAAAGTTATGAAGTTATGATTATGAACATTGGTAGTATGAATAGGTTATTCATATGCAATGTTGTTGTGGATGCATGGTTGTGGTAATTTGAGATTTCATACATATGCATCATGAAAGCTTATTGAAGTCTTGGCCATGTGATGACCAAGCAATGATTTGAGGTCCCGTCATGTATATGGCGGGCTTGAATCCCCACACTTGTGGAGTGTGGGCTTGTGGTCCCCATTACTTGCGGAGTATTGGGCTCTTGGTCCCTGTGCTTTGCGAGCACGAGCATGGGTATACATCGACGGTTGTATACCATGCATTACCGATAAAATGCAAAAAGAGTTAAAGAAAGGTTGCATTGAGCATTGCATAAGCATATGGCATGATGTATGGTAAAGATGTGAGAATGAATCTTGATGTTTTAATGGTGTTTTATAATGTCACATTATTTGATACTCGAGTCTTTGGGCTCACTCTTGCTTTTGTTGTGCTTTTAGGTACCACTGCAAGAAACGGCATGCGTGGGAGGGAGTAGGATTGCTATGGATGCACTCACTACCACACACTCTTTTAAAGATGAATATCATTTAGATCGTGCGAATAATAAGCAAACCGCTTAAGGATTGATTTTGGCTATGCTTGATTGCATGGATTATTTGAGTTAATGAGAGTAGTAAATTTTGATTATGTTTGCTTATGCTTTAGCTAAATAGATTATTTGTGAATGCTTGATGAACTTTGGATGTTGAGATAGTGGTAATGATATTTGCATCTGTTGAAACCTCCGGTATACTTAGATATACAAAGGAGGTTATGCCGAAATTTAGTAAAAATATCTTAGTTTTAAATAGTTATATTGTTAGTTTAGTAACATCCCAGGCTCATGTTGGGCTGGGGTGTTACAAATGGACTTCTAGTGTGCCTTACGTCATTTCTTGGTGCATTTGGAATAATTCTGAGCAGGTGTAGAACTGATAAGGATCCACCTAGTTGATTAGATGAATCCTGATTGTTGGCCCAATCTTTCACGGTACACTCGAAGATCAGTAGTAATCTCACAAACCAATTCGGTGAATTGAATTATAAGAAAATCAGTACACTCACAAACCAATCTAATAGATTGAATTGCAGGTAGTAGCCTTCGGTGAATAGTACTCCGAAGCAAGAGTTAGATATCTTGATCTCGCTCTCAATCTTTCACCTTCAATCTCTCCAACTTATATCATGACTCAAGAACACACGATATGCGCCAAAACGGCTTTTCTGATTTTTATTATCTAAATCATAACTTGTTCACCTATATGGTGCGGCCATGGGGGGTTTATATAGCGTCCCACGCAAGCACAAGACTTGGGTGAATAGTAGAATTGCTACAGTACTCCTAGTTCGATTACTATTCACGAGAACAGTAATCCGAGTAGGTTACTGTTCACATGAACAGTACCGAACCTAAAAATACTTTCTTTATTTAGAATTTAAACTACTCTAGTTTTGGAATAAAAATATTAATCAAAAATTGGTTGTTTGAATTGGATCCAAACTGAACCAACCCACATGCCATGTTCCTGGCGTCCTCTCCATGCATGGCCAAGTCTCCCTCTTGGTCTCCCTTGTGTTGTGGGCTTTCCTTCTCTTATAGCTTTTCTTGTGAACTTGTTCCATGCACTTGATGTTTCTTTTGGCGTAATGCAACCCTTTTTGCCTGTCACCACATGTCTTTCTTGACCGCCCGCATGTGCTAGGGTTTTATCTCGAGAACACGTTCCTGTCGTTGGCTAGCATCCCCATCCACTTTATTAGCCTTCACAATGTTTTGTTTTACCTTTTGTTGTAAAACAACACCAATTGCGCCAATTTAAGTGCTACCATTAGTTTGCAATTTAGGGATGCAAACCAATGCTTTGGTAGTAGTTATGGCCGTATCAAGAACTTTGCAAAGCGACGGGTACCCGGAGCTCCACATTATGGAATCGAGGCACGGAAAGAAAATCAATGCAAACACCCAAAATGGACTTCGGTGTGCCCTATGTCATTTCTTGGTGCATTTGGAATAATTCGAAGCGGTGTGAAACTTTCTTTGTCTGGCCAGTATCGAGCTCCACCTTATGAAATCGAGGCACGTAAGCGACAATCAATCTGAAACACCCAAAATAGACTTCTAGTGTGCCCTACCTCATTTCTAGGTGCATTTGGAATCCTTCCGAGCGGTGTGAAGCTTTCGAGCAGCGTGTACCCTATGCTCCAATTTATGAAATCGAGGCACGGAAAGAAAATCACACCAAATAACTATAATGGACTTCTAGTGCGCCCTACTTCATTTCTAGGTGCATTTGGAATAATTCCGAGTAAGTGTGAAACATTCCAGAACAATGGGTACCCAGAGCTCCACCTTATGAAATCGAGGCATGGAAAGAAAATGAACATCAAACTCCCATAATGGACTTGTAGTGTGCCCTACCTCATTTCTAGGTGCATTTGGAATCTTTCCGAGCCGGTGTGAAACTTTCCAGAACGACGCGTACCCTGAGCTCCAATTTCTGAAATCGAGGCACGGATAGAAAATCAAAACCAAACACCCATAATGGACTTCTAGTGTGCCCTACATCATTTCTAGGTGCATTGGAATAATTCTGAGCAGGTGTAGAACTTTGCAGAGCGACGGGTACCCGGAGGTCCACATTATGAAATCGAGGCACGGAAAGGAAATCAATGCAAACACCAAAAATGGACTTCTGGAGTGCCCTATGTCATTTCTAGGTCCATTTGGAATAATTCGAAGCGGTGTGAAACTTTCTTTGTCAGACGACGGTATCGAGCTCCACTTTATGAAATCGAGGCACAGAAAGACAATCAATACGAAACTCTCAAAATAGACTTCTAGTGTGCCAAACCTCACTTCTAGGTGCATTTGGAATCCTTCCGAGCCGGTGTGAAACTTTCCAGAACGACGCGTACCCTAAGCTCCAATTTGTGAAATCGAGGCACGGAAAGAAAATACACACCAAATAACTATAATGGACTTCTGGTGAGCCCTACTTCATTTCTAGGTGTATTTGGAATAATTCCGAGCAAGTGTGAAACATTCCAGAACGACGGGTACTTAGAGCTCCACTTTGTGAATTCGAGGCATGGAAAGAAAATGAACATCAACCTCCCATAATGGACTTCTACTGTGCCCTAATTCATTTCTAGGTGCATTTAGAATCTTTCCGAGCCGGTCTGAAACTTTCCAGAACGACGCGTACCCTGAGCTCCAATTTATGAAATCGAGGCACGGAAAGAAAAACAAAACCAAACAGCCATATTGGACTTTTAGTGCGCACTACGTCATTTCTAGGTGCATTTGGAATAATTCTGACGGGTACCCGGAGCTCTATATTATGACATCGAGGCATGGAAAGAAAATCAATGCAAACACCGAAAATGGACTTCTGGTGTGCCCTATGTCATTTCTAGGTGCATTTGCAATAATTCCGAGCAAGTGTGAAACTATGCTGTACGACGGTATCCAGAGCTCCACTTTATGAAATCGAGGCACAGAGAGACAATCAATACGAAACACCCAAAATAGACTTCTACTGTGCCCTACCTCATTTCTATGTGCATTTGGAATCCTTCCGAGCCGTTGTGAAACTTTCTAGAACGACGCGTACCGTAAGCTCCAATTTATGAAATCGAGGCACGGAAAGAAAATCCACACCACATTACTATAATGGACTTCTGGTGTGCCCTACTTCATTTTTAGGTGCATTTGGAATAATTCCGAACAAGTGTGAAACATTCGAGCAGCACGGTACCTAGAGCTCCACCTTATGAAATCGAGGCATGGAAAGAAAATGAACATCAAACTCCCATAATGGACTTCTAGCGTCGTACCTCATATCTAGGTGCATTTGGAATCTTTCCGAGCGGTGTGAAACTTTCGAGCGATAGCGCACTCGAGCTCCAATTTATGAAATCGAGGCACGAAAAAGAAAATCAAAAAAAAACAGCCATAATGGACTTCAAGTGTGCCCTACGTCATTTCTAGGTGCATTTGGAATAATTACGACCAGTGTAGAACTTTGCGAGCGGCGGGCACAGGAGCTCCACATTCTGAAATCGAGGCACGGAAAGAAAATCAATGCAAACACCCAAAATGGACTTCGGTGTGCCCTATGTCATTTCTAGGTGCATTTGGAATAATTCCGAAAGCGGTGTGAAACTTTCTTTGTCTGACGGTATCGAGCTCCACTTTATGAAATCGAGGCACGTAAAGACAATCAATCTGAAACACCCAAAATAGACTTCTAGTGTGCCCTACCTCATTTTGAGGTGCATTTGGAATCCTTCCGAGCGGTGTGAAACTTTCCGAACCACGTCGCCCTAAGCTCCAATTTATGAAATTGAGGCACGGAAGGAAAATCCACAACAAATAACTATAATGGACTTCTGGTGTGCCCTACGTCATTTCTAGGTGCATTTGGAATAATTCTGAGCAGGTGTGGAACTTTGTAGAGCGACGGGTACCCGGAGCTCCACATTATGAAATCGAGGCACGGAAAGAAAATCAATGCAAACACCCAAAATGGACTTCTAGTGTGCCCAATGTCATTTCTTGGTGCATTTGGAATTATTTCGAGCAGGTGTGAAACTATTCTGTACGACGGTATCGAGAGCTCCACGAAACACCCAAAATAGACTTCTAGTGTGCCCAACCTCATTTCGAGGTGCATTTGGAATCATTCCGGTAGGTGTGAAACTTTCGAGTAATCCGACGCGTGCCTCGAGCTCCAATTTATGAAATCGAGGCACGGAAAGAAAATCCACACCAAATAACTATAATGGACTTCTAGTGAGCCCTACGTCATTTCTATAGACTTCTAGTGCGCCCTACCTCATTTCGAGGTGCATTTGCAATCCTTCCGAGCAGGTGTGAAACTTTCCAGAACGACGCGTACCCTATGCTCTAATTTATGAAATCGAGGCACGGAAAGAAAATCAGAACAAAAGAGCCATAATGGACTTCTAGTGTGCCCTATTTCATTTCTAGGTGCATTTAGAATAATTCCGAGCACGTGTGAAACTTTGTTGTACGATGGTATATAGAGCTCCACTTTATGAAATCGAGGGACATAAAGACAATTAATATGAAACACCCAAAACAGACTTCTAGTGTGCCCTACCTCATTTCTAGGTGCATTTGGAATCTTTCCGAGCCGGTGTGAAACTTTCGAGAACGTACCCTGAGATCCAATTTATGAAATCGACGCACGGAAAGAAAAATCAAAAGGAAACAGCCATATTGGACTTCTAGTGTGCACTATGTCATTTCTAGGTGCATTTGGAATAATTCTGAGCAGGTGTCGAACTTTGCAGAGTGACAGGTACCCGGAGATCCATATTATGAAATCGAGGCATGGAAAGAAAATCAGAACCAAAGAGCCATAATGGACTTCTAGTGTGCCCTATTTCATTTCTAGGTGCATTTGGAATAATTCCGAGCACGTGTGAAACTTTGCTGTACGATGGTATATAGAGCTCCACTTTATGAAATCGAGGCACAGAAAGACAATTAATACGAAACACCCAAAACAAACTTCTAGTGTGCCCTACCTCATTTCTAGGTGCATTTGGAATACTTCCAAACCGGTGTGAACCTTTCCAGAACGACGCGTAACCTAAGCTCCAATTTATGAAATCGAGGCACGGAAAGAAAATCCACACCACATAACTATAATGGACTTCTGGTGTGCCCTACTTCATTTCTAGGTGCATTTGGAATAATTCCGAGCAAGTGTGAAACATTCCAGAAAGACGGGTACCTAAAGCTCCACCTTATGAAATAGAGGATAAAAAGAAAATGAACATCAAACTCCCATAATGGACTTCTAGCGTGCCCTACCACTTTTCTAGGTGCTTTTGGAATCTTTCTGAGCCGGTGTGAAACTTTCCAGAACGACGCGTATCCTGAGCTACAATTTGTGAAATCGACGCAAGGAAAGAAATCAAAACAAACACCCATAATGGAGTTCTAGTGTGCCCTATGTCATTTTCTAGGTGTATTTGGAATAATTCTGAGCAGGTGTGAAATTTTGCTGTACGACGGTATCGAGAGCTCCACTTTATGAAATCGAGGCACAGAAAGACAATCAATATGAAACACCCAAAATAGACTTCTAGTGTGCCCTACCTCATTTCTAGGTGCATTTGGAATCCTTCCAAGCTGGTGTAAAACTTTCCAGAACGACGCGTACCCTTAGCTCCAATTTATGAAGTCGAGACACGGAAACAAAATCCACACCAAACAACTATAATGGACTTCTCATGTGCCCTAATTCATTTCTAGGTGCATTTGGAATAATTCCGAGCAAGTGTGAAACATTCCAGAACGACGGGTACCTAGAGCTCCACTTTATGAAATCGAGGCATGGAAACAAAATGAACATCAAACTCCCATAATGGACATCTAGTGTGCCCTACCTCATTTCTAGATGCATTTGGAATCTTTCCGAGCCGGTGTGAAACTTTCCAGAACGACACGTACCCTGAGCTCCAATTTATGAAATCGAGGCACGGAAAGAAAAACAAAACCAAACACCCATATTGGACTTCTAGTGTGCCCTACATCAATTCTAGGTGCAATTCGAATCTTTCCGAGCCGGTGTGAAACTTTCCAGACTGACGCGTACCCTGCGCTCCAATTTATGAAATCGAGGTACGGAAAGAAAATCAAAACCAAACAGCCATAATAGACTTCTAGTGTACCCTACAACATTTCTAGGTGTATTTGGAATAATTCTCAGCAGGTGTAGAACTTTGCAGAGCGATGGGTACCCGGAGCTCCACATTATGAAATCGAGGCAAAAAAAATCAATGCAAATAGCCATAATGGACTACCAGTGTGCCCTATGTCATTTCTAGGTGCATTTGGAATAATTCCGAGCAGGTGTGAAACTTTGCTGTACGACGGTATCGATAGCTCCACTTTATGAAATCGAGGGACAGAAAGACAATCAATATGAAACACCCAAAATAGACTTCTACTGTGCCCTACCTCATTTCTAGGTGCATTTGGAATCCTTCCAAGCTGGTGTAAAACTTTCCAGAACGACGCGTACCCTTAGCTCCAATTTATGAAGTCGAGACACGGAAACAAAATACACAACAAATAACTATAATGGACTTCTCGTGTGACCTAATTCATTTCTAGGTGAATTTGGAATAATTCCGAGCAAGTGTGAAACATTCCAGAACGACGGGTACCTAGAGCTCCACTTTATGAAATCGAGGCATGGAAAGAAAATGAACATCAAACTCCCATAATGGACATCTAGTGTGCCCTACCTCATTTCTAGATGCATTTGGAATCTTTCCGAGCCGGTGTGAAACTTTCGAGCGACCACGTGCCACGAGCTCCAATTTATGAAATCGAGGCACGGAAAGAAAAACAAAACCAAACAGCCATATTGGACTTCTAGTGTGCCGTACATCAATTCTAGGTGCAATTCGAATCTTTCCGAGCCGGTGTGAAACTTTCCAGACTGACGCGTACCCTGCGCACCAATTTATGAAATCGAGGTACTGAAAGAAAATCAAAACCAAACAGCCATAATAGACTTCTAGTGTGCCATACAACCATTTCTAGGTGTGCCATACAACATTATGAAATCGAGGCACGGAAAGAAAAACAATGCAAACACCCAAAATGGACTTCTGGTGTGCCCTATGTCATTTCTAGGTGCATTTGGAATAATTTCGAGCAGGTGTTAAACTTTGCTATACGACGGTATCCAGAGCTCCACTTTAAGAAATCGAGACACAGAAAGACAATCAATACAAAACACCCAAAATAGACTTCTACTGTGGCCTACCTGATTTCTAGGTGCATTTGGAATCCTTCCGAGCCGGTGTGAAACTTTTCAGAACGACGCGTACCCTAAGCTCCAATTTATGAAATCGAGGCACGGAAAAAAAATCCACACCACATAACTATAATGGACTTATGGTGTGCCCTACTTCATTTCTAGGTGTATTTGGAATAATTCCGAGCAAGTGTGAAACATTCCAGAACGACGGGTACCTAGAGCTCCACCTTATGAAATCGAGGCATGGAAAGAAAATGAACATCAAACTCCCATAATGGACTTCTAGCGTGCCCTACCTCATTTCTAGGTGCATTTGGAATCTTTCCGAGCCGGTTGAAACTTTCCAGAACGACGCGTACCCTGAGCTCCAATTTATGTAATAATCTTGGCACGGAAAGAAAATCAAAACCAAACAGCCATAATGGACTTCTAGTGTGCCCTACGTCATTTCTAGGTGCATTTAGAATAAATCTGAGCAGGTGTAGAACTTTGAAGAGCGACGGGTACCCGGAGCTCCACATTATGAAATCGAGGCACGGAAAGAAAATCAATGCAAACACCCAAAATGGACCTCTGGTGTACCCCATGTCATTTCTAGGTGCATTTCGAATAATTCCGAGCAGGTGTGAAACTTTGCTGTTCGACGTTATCCAGAGCTCCACTTTATGAAATCGAGGCACAGAAAGACAATCAATACGAAACACCCAAAATAGACTTCTAGTGTGCCCTACCTCATTTCGAGGGACATTTGGAATACTTCCGAGCCGGTGTGAAACTTTCCAGAACGACGCGTACCCTAAGCTCCAATTTATGAAATCGAGGTACGGAAAGAAATCCACACCCGATAACAATAATGGACTTTTGGTGTGCCTTACGTCATTTCTAGATGCATTTGGAATAATTCCGAGCAAGTGTGAAACATTCCAGAACGACGGGTACCAGAGCTCCACTTTATGAAATGGAGGCATGGAAAGAAAATGAACATCAAACTCCCATAATAGACTTCTAGTGTGCCCTACCTCATTTCTAGGTGCATTTGGAATCTTTTCGAGCCGGTGTGAAACTTTCCAGAACGACGCATAACCTGAGATCCAATTTATAAGATCGAGGCACGGAAAGAAAAACAAAACCAAACAGCCATATTGGACTTCTAGTGTGCACTACGTCATTTCTAGGTGCATTTGGAATAATTCTGAGCAGGTGTCGAACTTTGCAGAGTGACGGGTACCCGGAGCTCCATATTATGAAATCGAGGCACGGAAAGAAAATCAGAACCAAACAGCCATAATGGACTTCTAGTGTGCCCTATTTCATTTCTAGGTGCATTTGGAATAATTCCGAGCACGTGTGAAACTTTGCTGTACGATGGTATCTAGAGCTCCACTTTATGAAATCGAGGCACAGAAAGACAATTAATACGAAATACCCAAAATAGACTTCTAGTGTGCCCTACCTCATTTCTAGGTGCATTTGGAATCCTTCCGAGCCGGTGTGAAACTTTCCATAACGACGCTGCACCCTAAGCTCCAATTTATGAAATCGAGGCACGGAAAGAAAATCCACACCACATAACTATAATGGACTTCTGGTGTGCCCTACTTCATTTCTAGGTGCATTTGAAATAATTCCGAGCAAGTGTGAAACATTCTAGAAAGACGGGTACCCAGAGCTCCACTTTATGAAATCGAGGCATGGAAAGAAAATGAACATCAAACTCCCATAATGGACATCTAGTGTGCCCTACATCATTTCTAGGTGCATTTGGAATCTTTCCGAGCCGGTGTGAAACTTTCTAGAGCGACGCGTACCCTGAGCTCCAATTTGTGAAATCGAGGCACGGAAAGAAAATCAAAACCAAACGCCCATAATGGACTTCTAGTATGCCCTACGTCATTTCTAGGTGCATTTGGAATAATTCTGAGCAGGTGTAGAACTTTGCAGAGCGAGGGTACCCGGAGCTCCACATTATGAAATCGAGGCACGGAAAGAAAATCAAAGCAAACACCCAAAATGGACTTCTAGTGTGCCCTATGTCATTTCTAGGTGCATTTGGAATAATTCCGAGCAGGTGTGAAACTTTGCTGTACGACGGTATCCAGAGCTCCACTTTATGAAATCGAGGCACAGAAAGACAATCAATACGAAACACCCAAAATAGACTTCTAGTGTGCCCTACCTCATTTCTAGGTGCATTTGGAATCCTTCCGACTAGCCCTACCTCATTTCTGCGTGTGTGAAACTTTCCGCTCATTTCTAGGTCCACGCGCACTCCTAAGCTCCAATTTATGAAATCGAGGCACGGAAAGAAAATCCACACCAAATAACTATAATGGACTTCTAGTGTGCCCTACGTCATTTCTAGGTGCATTTGGAATAATTCCGAGCAAGTGTGAAACATTCCAGAACGACGGGTACCCAGAGCTCCACTTTATGAAATCGAGGCATGGAAAGAAAATCAACATCAAAGACACCCATAATGGACTTCTAGTGTGCCCTACGTCATTTCTAGGTGCATTTGGAATAATTCCGAAATCGAGGTGTGAAACTTTCGACGTCGCATGGTATCCTCGAGCTCCAATTTATGAAATCGAGGCACGGAAAGAAAATCAAAACCAAACACCCATAATGGACTTCTAGTGTGCCCTACGTCATTTCTAGGTGCATTTGGAATAATTGGACTTCTAGAGCACGTGTGAAACTTTGAACGAGCGAGCGAGAGTACCCGAGCTCCACATTATGAAATCGAGGCACGGAAAGAAAATCAATGCAAACACCCAAAATGGACTTCTAGTGTGCCCTATGTCATTTCTAGGTGCATTTGGAATAATTCGAAAGGTGTGACATGGAAAGAAAATGAACATCAAACTCCCATAAGTATCGAGCTCCACTTTATGAAATCGAGGCACGAGGCACGGAAGAAAGACAATCAATACAAACACCCAAAATAGACTTCTAGTGTGCCCTACCTCATTTCTAGGTGCATTTGGAATTTCTAGCGGTGTGAAACTTTCGAGCAGGCGTGCCCTAAGCTCCAATTTATGAAATCGAGGCACGGAAAGAAAATCCACACCAAATAACTATAAGCAAGTGTGTGCCTACGTCATTTCTAGGTGCATTTGGAATAATTAGAGCAAGTGTGAAACATTCCGTAACGAGCCGGTACCTAGAGCTCCACTTTATGAAATCGAGGCATGGAAAGAAAATGAACATCAAACTCCCATAATGGACTTCTAGTGTGCCCTACCTCATTTCTAGGTGCATTTGGAATCTTTCCGAGCGGTGTGAAACTTTTCGTAAGCGACGCGCACTCGAGCTCCAATTTATGAAATCGAGGCACGGAAAGAAAATCAAAACCAAACACCCATAATGGACTTCTAGTGTGCCCTACGTCATTTCTAGGTGTATTTGGAATAATTCTGAGCAGGTGTAGAACTTTGCAGAGCGACGGGTACCCGGAGCTCCACATTATGAAATCGAGGCACGGAAAGAAAATCAATGCAAACAGCCATAATGGACTTCTAGTGTGCCCTATGTCATTTCTAGGTGCATTTGGAATAATTCCGAAGTGTGTGAAACTTTCGCATTTAACGGTATCGAGAGCTCCACTTTATGAAATCGAGGCACAGAAAGACAATCAATATGAAACACCCAAAATAGACTTCTAGTGTGCCCTACCTCATTTCTAGGTGCATTTGGAATCCTTCCGAGCGGTGTGAAACTTTCGTAAGCGCTGCACCCTAAGCTCCAATTTATGAAATCGAGGCACGGAAAGAAAATCCACACCACATAACTATAATGGACTTCGGTGTGCCCTACTTCATTTCTAGGTGCATTTGGAATAATTAGAGCAAGTGTGAAACATTCCATAACAGCGGGTACCCGAGCTCCACTTTATGAAATCGAGGCACGAAAGAAAATGAACATCAACACCATAATGGACTTCTAGTGTACTACCTCATTTCTAGGTGCATGGACTTCGGTGTGAAAGTTTCCCTACGCTCCATTTTTCTAGGTGCATTTGGAATTCTAGTGTCCCTCGTCATTTCTAGGTGTGGAAAATTTGTAGAAGAGCGATGGCACCTGAGCTCCACATTATGAAATCGAGGCACGGAAAGAAAATCAATGCAAACACCCAAAATGGACTTCTAGTGTGCCCTTTGTCATTTCTAGGTGCATTTGGAATAATTCGAGCGGTGTGAAACTTTCTGCAGACGCCCTACCAGTATCGAGAGCTCCACTTTATGAAATCGAGGCACGGAAAGACAATCAACACCAAACACCCAAAATAGACTTCTAGTGTGCCCTACCTCATTTCTAGGTGCATTTGGAATCCTTCCGAGCCGGTGTGAAACTTTCCGTAACGACAGTGTGCCGTCACTCGAGCTCCAATTTATGAAATCGAGGCACGGAAAGAAAATCCACACCAAACAACCATAATGGACTTCTAGTGTGCCCTACTTCATTTCTAGGTGCATTTGGAATTTGGAGTGTCTTTCGAAAGAAAAGCACCAAACACCCAGAGCTCCTACGTCTTTATGAAATCGAGGCACGAAAGAAAATCAATGCAAACACCCAAAATGGACTTCTAGTGTGCCCTATGTCATTTCTAGGTGCATTTGGAATAATTCGAGCAGTGTGAAACTTTATGAAATCGAGCTCCACTTTATGAAATCGAGAAAAAGACAATCAACATGAAACACCCAAAATGGACTTCTAGTGTGGCCTACCTCATTTCTAGGTGCATTTGGAATCCTTCCGAGCCGGTGTGAAACTTTCCAGAACGACGCGTACCCTGAGCTCCAATTTATGAAATCGAGGCACGGAAAGAAAATCAAAACCAAACACCCATAATGGACTTCTAGTGTGCCCTACGTCATTTCTAGGTGCATTTGGAATAATTCTGAGCAGGTGTGAAACTTTGCAGAGCGACGGGTACCCGGAGCTCCATATTATGAAATCGAGGCACGGAAAGAAAATCAAAACAAACACCCAAAATGGACTTCTGGTGTGCCCTATGTCATTTCTAGGTGCATTTGGAATAATTCGGAGTAGGTGTGAAACTTTGCTGTACGACGGTATCGAGAGCTCCACTTTATAAAATCAAGGCACAGAAAGACAATCAACACAAAACACCCAAAAGAGACTTCTAGTGTGCCCTACCTCATTTCTAGGTGCATTTGGAATACTTCCGAGCCGGTGTGAAACTTTCCAGAACGCGCGTACCCTAAGCTGCAAATTTATGAAATCGAGGCACGGAAAGAAAATTCACACCGAATTACTATAATGGACTTCTGGTGTGCCCTACGTCATTTCTAGGTGCATTTGGAATAATTCGAGCAAGTGTGAAACATTGAAACATACCTAAAGCTCCACCTTATGAAATCGAGGCATGTAAAGAAAATGAACATCAAACTCCCAGAGCTCTACTTTACCTCTTTTCTAGGGCATTTGGAAAGAGCGGTGTCAAACTTTCGAGAGCAATGCATGAAACTCCAATTTATGAAATCGACGCACTGAAAGAAAATCTACCAAACACCCATAATGGACTTCTAGTGCCCTACGTCATTTCTAGGTGCATTTGGAATAATTCGGCAGTGTGTAAAACTTTGCGAGCGTGTACCGAAATATTTTCGAGGCACGGAAAGAAAATCAATGCAAACACCCAAAATGGACTTCGGTGTGCCCCATGTCATTTCTAGGTGCATTTGGAATAATTAAGCGGTGTGAAACTTTGTTGAGCCTATCCGAGCTCCACTTTATGAAATCGAGGCACGGAAAGACAATCAACATGAAACACTAAAATAGACTTCTAGTGTGCCCTACGCCATTTCTAGGTGCATTTGGAAGCGGTGTGAAATCGAGAACGCAGCGAACCCTAAGCTCCAATTTATGAAATGTACGGAAAGAAAATCCACACCAAATAACTATATTGGATTTCCCAACGTCATTTCTAGGTGCATTTGGAATAATTCGAGCAAGTGTGAAACATTCGAGCAGCGGTACCCAGAGCTCTACTTTATGAAATCGAGGCATGGAAAGAAAATGAACATGAAACTCCTATAATAGACTTCTAGTGTGTCCTACCTCATTTCTAGGTGCATTTGGAATTTTCCGAGCCGGTGTGAAACTTTCCGTAAGCGACGCTGCACTCGAGCTCCAATTTATGAAATCGAGGCACGGAAAGAAAATCATAACCAAACACCCATAATGGACTTCTAGTGTGCCCAACGTCATTTCTAGGTGCATGGAAAAATTGGAATATTCCGCATCCGGGTATCTAGAGCTCTATTTTATGAAATCGAGGTGTAAAACTTTGCTAGAGAGATTTCTAGGTGCATTTGCACGTGTGAGCTCCATTTATGAAATCGAGGCACGGAAAGAAAATCAATGCAAACACCCAAAATGGACTTCTAGTGTGCCCCCTATGTCATTTCTAGGTGCATTTGGAATAATTCCAAAAGACACGGTGTGAAACTTTGAATAATTGAGTGACGGTATCCAGAGCTCCACTTTATGAAATCGATACACAGAAAGACAATCAATACGAAACACCCAAAATTGACTTCTAGTGTGCCCTACCTCATTTCTAGGTGCATTTGGAATCCTTCCAAGTCGGTGTGAAACTTTCCAGAACGATGCTTACCCTAAGCTCCAATTTATGAAATCGAGGCACGGAAAGAAAATGCACACCAAATAATTATAATGGACTTCTGGTGTGCCCTACATCATTTCTAGGTGCATTTGGAATAATTCCGAGCAAGTGTGAAACATTTTAATCCACGGCACCGAGAGCTCCACTTTATGAAATCGAGGCAGGGAAAGAAAATGAACATCAAACTCCCATAATGGACTTCTAGTGTGCCCTACGTCATTTCTAGGTGCATTTGGAATAATTCCGAGCAAGTGTGAAACATTCCAGAACGACGGGTACCTAAAGCTCCACCTTATGAAATCGAGGCATGTAAAGAAAATGAACATCAAACTCCCATAATGGACTTGTAGCGTGCCCTACCTCTTTTCTGGGTGCATTTGGAATCTTTCTGAGCGGTGTCAAACTTTCCAGAACGACGCGTACCCTGAGCTCCAATTTATGAAATCGACGCACGGAAAGAAAATCAAAACCAAACACCCATAATGGACTTCTAGTGTGCCCTACGTCATTTCTAGGTGCATGTGGAATAATTCTGAGCAGGTGTAAAACTTTGCAGAGCGACGGGTACACGGAGCTCCATATTATGAAATCGAGGCACGGAAAGAAAATCAATGCAAACACCCAAAATGGACTTCTGGTGTGCCCCATGTCATTTCTAGGTGCATTTGGAATAATTCCGAGCAGGTGTGAAACTTTGTTGAACGACGGTATCCAGAGCTCCACTTTATGAAATCGAGGCACAGAAAGACAATCAATATGAAACACAAAAAATAGACTTCTAGTGTGCCCTACGCCATTTCTAGGTGCATTTGGAATCCTTCCGAGCCGGTGTGAAAATTTCCAGAACGACGCGAACCCTAAGCTCCAATTTATGAAATCGATGTACGGAAAGAAAATCCACACCAAATAACTATATTGGACTTCTGGTCTTCCCTACGTCATTTCTAGGTGCATTTGGAATAATTCCGAGCAAGTGTGAAACATTCCAGAACGACGGGTACCTAGAGCTCTACTTTATGAAACCGAGGCATGGAAAGAAAATGAACATGAAACTCCTATAATAGACTTCTAGAGTGTCCTACCTCATTTCTAGGCGCATTTGGAATTTTAACGAGCCGCTGTGAAACTTTCCAGAACGACGCGTACCCTGAGCTGTAATTTTTGAAATCGAGGCACGGAAAGAAAATCATAACCAAACACCCATAATGGACTTCTAGTGTGCCCAACATCATTTTTGCATGTGAAGTTATTCGGAAAGTGTGTAAACTTTGCAGAGAGAGAGCTCCACATTATGAGCTCCCAGAAAAGAAAATCAATGCAAACACCCAAAATAGACTTCGGTGTGCCCTATGTCATTTCTAGGTGCATTTGGAATAGCAGTGTGAAACTTTGCGTTGAACAATCCAGTATCCAGATTTGGAATCCTTCCGAGGTGTGAAACTTTCTAGAACGACGGTATCATAAGCTCCACTTTATGAAATCGAGGCACGAAAGACAATC
Organism: Phyllostachys edulis; assembly: GCA_036346405.1. NCBI lineage: Eukaryota > Viridiplantae > Streptophyta > Magnoliopsida > Poales > Poaceae > Phyllostachys > Phyllostachys edulis. Next base: position 48,716 of record JAYEVD010000734.1, read on the forward strand.
AACACCAAACACCCAAAATTGACTTCTAGTGTGCCCTACCTCATTTCTAGGTGCATTTGGAAGCAAGCAAGTGTGAAACATTTCAGAACGACGGGTACCGAGCGCTCCACTTTATGAAATCGAGGCAGGGAAAGAAAATGAACATCAAACTCCCTTAATTGACTTCTAGTGTGCCCTACCTCATTCTATGTGCATTTGGAATCTTCCGAAGCCGGTGTGAAACTTTCCAAAACGACGCGTACCCTGAGCTCCAATTTATGAAATCGAGGCACGGAAATAAAATCAAAACCAAACACCCATAATGGACTTCTAGTGTTTCTCTTACTATGAACAGTGGTGTAACCTGGTAAAGCCCAGGACCACAACCACGACCTCAACCTCTCGACATCAACTATCATAATATATAACTAATATAATCAATTATAAGTATATAAGATTTTATCATACAATAAGCACAATGATCAACTAGCAACTGTAGCACAAAAGTAACTATTTACTCAACTAAGCGATATGCAATGCAAAAACCCAACCCATCTACTATGCATAGTGTGTCAAAATTAGTACTTTAAATACCACGGACCTACATCCCGCCTCGATACCAATCAGAATACCCCAAACTCAACATTGAGCCTAGAATGCTACTAAAATTAAATTAAACAAAACTAAACTAAGATCATTTACCGATTTCTTGCAGAACCTCCTTTGTATAATCAACTATACCGAGGTTCCATCAATTGATCATAGCAATTAACACTAAACTCAATATTCCACATTCAGCATGCAAGATAATCTAATAATCATAAAGAAAACTTGCTATTCTCCTTATTACAAATAAATCAAACATTTAACCAATCATATGCTAATCTCAAATAGTTTGCTAATTATTAGAATAAAGACTAAATGATAGACGCCTTAAGGATGAGTGGTAGTGAGTGCATCCAAACATCTACTCCCTCCCATGCATGCCGTTCTTGCCGGTTGTACCTAAAACATATCAAAGCAAGTGTGAGCCCAAAGATCGAAAGCAAGTATCAACAAGGTTAAAGCTAAAATCACAGTCATAGCATCAAGATTCCAAATAAAACATTTCACTAAACATAAACTTCATGCTTGTAATGCATCCATGCAATGCACCTTTTAAACTTTATCTCTTTTCGTATTTTACCGGTAATGCGAGGTATACATCCGTCGATGTATACCCTTGCCTATGCACCTTGGCATCGGGACCAAGAGCCTATACTCCACAAGTATAGGGACCTATGCCCATCATCACCATGATGGGGACCTCTTTGCTCATTGCCCACATTCTACTGAATGGGGATTTCAAGCCCGTCATTTACATGACGGGACCTCAATATTCATACTTGGTCACCTAGTGGCCAAGACTCAATCATGCTTTGACATGCATATGCATAATGACATCATCTTCCAATTATATGAACTCAACATGTACATAATAACATGTAAGCATTAACAACATACACATGAAGCTTTAACCATAACTTGCATTTACCAAGATATATTGTAATTCATCACATTGACATCCATGCATGGCTATTACGAACAAGATACAATCAATCTCAAAGAAATAATCATAATTATTCTACAACCCGAATACTTGCCTCAACTGCGGCGAGAACGGTGGACGCGAAGAGGGCGCTACCCTGGGATCACGCCTCCCACCGAACATAACGATAACCCAAACTAAGACAAGCATACTGGACCAAAAGCATAAATAATAACACAATTGAACTCGCTAAACTCCCAAGCGCTTCCAATTTTCCAATTTCTACCGATCGATTTGGTGTTCACTGCGGACAGTCAACTTATAAAATACATAACTTTCTGCTCAGGAGTCCAAATAAGATGTTCTAATACTTTCTAGAAAGATAATTAAATTACCTAAATAAACTTAGTTGGGGAACCCTTCTGATTCTGCAATTTACTACCCCTACCAAGCCAATCTACAGAACATCAATTATCACATCGGGTTCTCTCGACAGTACACTAAAATTATCATAACTTTTGCTACGAAAGTCCAATTCTTACATTCTTTAGCTTTATGGAAAGGTGAGGAAATTACCCATCTTTTTTATTATAACGAGATCCTCTGATTTCGTATTTAACTAATAGATTAACGCAGATTTCTACAGACTGTCAGGATGTTGACAGATTAACAGGACAGCGGCACTAAACAATTCATAACTTTATAACCGTTAATCGGATCTGGGTGTTCTTGGCGGCCACGGAAAGATAAGGACATAACCCAACTATCACTAACAGATTGGATCCCCAGATTCTGCTTCTAAAGATATGAAAACCGCCGTTCAATCTACTAGACAGAACACGATCTATTAGCTGTTGATTACTTGATCTAACAAACGAAATCACTTGCAACTAATACACATCAACCAGCGAAGAACATGCGATGTTACCCTTGTAGAATCGTAGGAAGACGATGAACTCTCCCCGCGAAGGTGATCTCCTCTCCTTTCTTCACTTGATCGGCAGCGGGGAGCACCGACGGCGAGGAAGGGAGGCACCCCCATGGAGGAGAGAGGCGTGCTACAGTAGTCATCCTACAATGGCGTTGGTGGCACTATAGCTACAGTGCAGCTAGGGTTTCACCTTTCCTTTTATTGGGGGCCGGCCCCTCATGGGCCTCCTGGGCCAAGGCCCAAGGCCCAAGTTGTCAAGAACCGCAGAAACCCCCTTTTTATGTCTAATTCTCTTTTGAATGCTTTCTTTCATAGAATAAATCGAGTATTACATTAAAACCCCTCTTTCTCCCAATCATTTCTAGGTGCATTTGGAATAACAGAGGCGAAGAGAAAGACAATCAATATGTAAACACCCAAAATAGATTTCTAGTGTGCCCTACCTCATTTCTAGGTGCATTTGGAATCCTTAAAAGCGGTGTGAAACAGAGCGAAGGGTATCCGAGCTCCACATTATGAAATCGAGGCACGAAAGAAAATCATTGCAAACACCCAAAATGGACTTCTAGTGTGCCCTATGCCATTTCTATGTGCATTTGGAATAATTCCGAGCAAGTGTGAAATTTTCTTTAATTAATCGTACCCAGAGCTCCACTTTATGAAATCGAGGCATGGAAAGAAAATCAACATCAAAGACCCAAAATGGACTTCTAGTGTGCCCTACCTCATTTCTAGGTGCATTTGGAATACTTCCGAGCCGGTGTGAAACTTTCGAACAACGCGCACCAGAGCTCCAATTTATGAAATCGAGGCGAAAAAAGACAATCAATACTGAAACTCCCAAAATAGACTTCTAGTGTGCCCTACCTCATTTCTAGGTGCATTTGGAATCCTTCCGAGCGGTGTGAAACTTTCCGTAAGCGACGCGTGCCCTAAGCTCCAATTTATGAAATCGAGGCACGGAAAGAAAATCCACACCAAATAACTATAATGGACTTCTGGTGTGCCCTACGTCATTTCTAGGTGCATTTGGAATAATTCCGAGCAAGTGTGAAACATTCCGAACGACGGTACACGAGCTCCACTTTATGAAATCGAGGCATGGAAAGAAAATGAACATCAAACTCCCATAATGGACTTCTAGTGTGCCCTACCTCATTTCTAGGTGCATTTGGAATCTTTCCGAGCCGGTGTGAAACTTTTCACGGAAAGAAAACACAGCATACTCGAGCTCCAATTTATGAAATCGAGGCGGAAAGAAAATCAAAACCAAACACCCATAATGGACTTCTAGTGTGCCCTACGTCATTTCTAGGTGCATTTGGAATAATTCCGAGCTGTGTAGAACTTGGGGAGCGGCTGTGCTGAGCTCCACATTATGAAATCGAGGCATGGAAAGAAAATCAATCCAAACAACCAAAATGGACTTCGGTGTGCCCTATGTCATTTCTAGGTGCATTTGGAATAATTCGAGCAGTGTGAAATTTTCTTCGGCGATCAGTATCCGAGCTCCACTTTATGAAATCGAGGCACAGAAAGACAATCAATACGAAACACCCAAAATAGACTTCTAGTGTGCCCTACCTCATTTCTAGGTGCATTTGGAATCCTTCCGAACCGGTGTGAAACTTTCCGAACAACGCTGCACCTAAGCTCCAATTTATGAAATCGAGGCACGAAAAAAAATCCACACCAAATAACTATAATGGACTTCTGGTGTGCCCTACGTCATTTCTAGGTGCATTTGGAATAATTCCGAGCAAGTGTGAAACATTCCAGAACGACGGGTACCCAGAGCTCCACTTTATGAAATCGAGGCATTGAAAGAAAATGAACATCAAACTCCCATAATGGACTTCTAGTGTGCCCTACCTCATTTCTAGGTGCATTTGGAATCTTTCCGAGCCGGTGTGAAACTTTCCAGAACGACGCGTACCCTGAGCTCCAATTTATGAAATCGAGGCACGGAAAGAAAATCAAAACCAAACACCCATAATGGACTTCTAGTGTGCCCTACGTCATTTCTAGGTGCATTTGGAATAATTTCGAAAGTGTTGAACTTTGGGAGCGATTTTGCACCGGAGCTCCACATTATGAAATCGAGGCACGGAAAGAAAATCAATGCAAACAACCAAAATGGACTGGTGTGCCCTATGTCATTTCTAGGTGCATTTGGAATAATTCCGAAGCAAGTGTGAAATTTCTTCAACGATTCAGTATCCGAGCTCCACTTTATGAAATCGAGGCACGTAAAGACAATCAAATGCAAACACCCAAAATAGACTTCTAGTGTGCCCTACATCATTTCTAGGTGCATTTGGAATCCTTCCGAAGCCGTGTGAAACTTTCCGAACGACGCGCACCACGAGCTCCAATTTATGAAATCGAGGCACGTAAAGAAAATCCACACCAAATAACTATAATGGACTTCGGTGTGCCCTACGTCATTTCTAGGTGCATTTGGAATAATTTCGAGCAAGTGTGAAACATTCCAGAACGACCGTTATCCGAGCTCCACTTTATAAATCCACTTTATGAAATCGATCAAACTCCCATAATGGACTTCTAGTGTGCCCTTTGTCATTTCTAGGTGCATTTGGAATAATTCCGAAAGGTGTGAAACTTTCTTTGCACGAGCTCCAATTTATGTATCCACAAGAGCTCCACTTTATGAAATCGAGGCATGTGGAATAATTCCGAAAGGTGTAAAAAAAGACAATCAATATGAAACAACCAAAATAGACTTCTAGTGTGCCCTACCTCATTTCTAGGTGCATTTGGAATCCTTCCGAGCCGGTGTGAAACTTTCGAGCGACGCGTGCACTCGAGCTCCAATTTATGAAATCGAGACACGGAAAGAAAATCCACACCAAATATCGATAATGGACTTCGGTGTGCCCTACTTCATTTCTAGGTGCATTTGGAATAATTTTGAGCAAGTGTGAAACATTCAAACGACGGTACCTAGAGCTCCACCTTATGAAATCGAGGCACGGAAAGAAAATGAACATCAAACTCCCATAATGGACTTCTAGTGTGCCCTACCTCATTTCTAGGTGCATTTGGAATCTTTCCGAGCCAGTGTGAAACTTTCCAGAACGACGCTGCACTCGAGCTCCAATTTATGAAATCGAGGCACGAAAAAGAAAATCAAAACCAAACACCCATAATGGACTGCTAGTGTGACGTAGCCTACGTCATTTCTAGGTGCATTTGGAATAATTCTGAGCAGGTGTAGAACTTTGAAGAGCGACGGGTACCCGGAGCTCGACATTATGAAATCGAGGCACGGAAAGAATATCAATGCAAACACCCAAAATGGACTTCTGGTGTGCCCTATGTCATTTCTAGGTGCATTTGGAATAATTCCGAGAAGGTGTGAAACTTTGTTTGCATTTACTCGGTATCGAGAGCTCCACTTTATGAAATCGAGGCACAGAAAGACAATCAATACGAAACTCCCAAAATAGACTTCTAGTGTGCCCTATCTATTTTCTACGTGCATTTGGAATCCTTCCGAGCCGGTGTGAAACTTTCCAGAACGACGCGTGCCCTGAGCTCCAATTTATGAAATCGAGGCACGGAAAGAAAATGAAAACCAAACACCCATAATGGACTTTAAGTGTGCCCTACGTCATTTCTAGGTGCACTCGGAATAATTCTGAGCAGGTGTAGAACTTGGGGAGCGATGGGTACCCAGAGCTCCACATTATGAAATCGAGGCACGGAAAGAAAATCAATGCAAACACCCAAAATGGACTTCTGGTGTCCCCTATGTCATTCCTAGGTGCATTTGGAATAATTCCGAGCAGGTGTGAAATTTTGCTGATCGACCGTATCCAGAGCTCCACTTCATGAAATCGAGGCACAGAAAGACAGTCAACACGAAACACCCAAAATAGACTTCTAGTGTGCCCTACCTCATTTCTAGGTGCATTTGGAATACTTCCGAGCCGGTGTGAAACTTTCTAGAACGACGGGTACCCTAAGCTCCAATTTATGAAATCGAGGCACGGAAAGAAAATCCACACCAAATAACTATAATGGACTTCTGGTGTGCCCTACGTCATTTCTAGGTGCATTTGGAATAATTCCGAGCAAGTGTGAAACATTCCAGAACGACGGGTTCCCAGAGCTCCACTTTATGAAATCGAGGCATGGAAAGAAAATGAACATCAAACTCCCATAATGGACTTCTAGTGTGCCCTACCTCATTTCTAGGTGCATTTGGAATCTTTCCGAGCCGGTGTGAAACTTTCCAAAACGACGCATACCTTGAGCTTAAATTCATGAAATCGAGGCACGGAAAGAAAATCAAAACCAAACACCCATAATGGACTTCTAGTGTGCCCTACGTCATTTCTAGGTGCATTTGGAATAATTTTGAGCAGTGTAGAACTTTGCAGAGCGACGGGTACCCGGAGCTCCACATTATGAAATCGAGGCACGGAAAGAAAATCATTGCAAACACCCAAAATGGACTTCTAGTGAGCCCTATGTCATTTCTAGGTGCATTTGGAATAATTCCGAGCAGGTGTGAAACTTTGCTGTACGACGGTATCCAGAGCTCCACTTTATGAAATCGAGGCACAGAAAGACAATCAATACGAAACTCCCAAAATAGACTTCTATTGTGCCCTACCTCATTTCTAGGTGCATTTGGAATCCTTCCGAGCCGGTGTGAAACTTTCCAAAACGACGCGTGCCCTAAGCTCCAATTTATGAAATCGAGGCACGGAAAGAAAATCCACACCAAATAACTATAATGGACTTCTGGTGTGCCCTACTTCATTTCTAGGTGCATTTGGAATAATTCCGAGCAAGTGTGAAACATTCCGGAACGACAGGTACCTAGAGCTCCACCTTATGAAATCGAGGCATGGAAAGAAAATGAACATCAAACTCCCATAATGGACTTCTAGTGTGCCCTACCTCATTTCTAGGTGCATTTGGAATCTTTCCGAGCCGGTGTGAAACTTTCCAGAACGACGCGTACCCTGAGCTCCAATTCATGAAATCGAGGCACGGAAAGAAAATCAAAACCAAACAGCCATAATGGACTTCTAGTGTGCCCTACGTCATTTCTAGGTGCATTTGGAATAATTCTGAGCAGGTGTAGAACTTGGAGAGCGACGGGTACCCAGAGCTCCACATTATGAAATCGAGGCACGGAAAGAAAATCAATGCAAACACCCAAAATGGACTTCTGGTGTGCCCTATGTCATTTCTAGGTGCATTTGGAATAATTCCGAGCAGGTGTGAAACTTTGCTGAGCGACAGGATCCAGAGCTCCACTTTATGAAATCGAGGCACAGAAAGACAATCAATATGAAACACCCAAAATAGACTTCTAGTGTGCCCTACCTCATTTCTAGGTGCATTTGGAATCCTTCCGAGCCGGTGTGAAACTTTCCGTAATCCAGCTGCACCCTAAGCTCCAATTTATGAAATCGAGGCACGGAAAGAAAATACACACCAAATAACTATAATGGACTTCTATTTCTAGTGTGCCCTGAAACGTCATTTCTAGGTGCATTTGGAATAATTCCGAGCAATGTGAAATATTCGTGCCTACCTCATTTCTAGCATAGTGTGAAGCTTTACCCTAAGCTCCAATTTATGAAATCGAGGCACGGAAAGAAAATCAACACCAAATAACCCATAATGGACTTCTAGTGTGCCCTTTGTCATTTCTAGGTGCATTTGGAATAATTCGAGGAGTGTGAAACTTTCTCAGCACGACAGTATCCGAGCTCCACTTTATGAAATCGAGGCATGGAAAGAAAATCAACATCAAACACCCATAATGGACTTCTAGTGTGCCCTACCTCATTTCTAGGTGCATTTGGAATCTTTCCGAGCGGTGTGAAACTTTCCCGAGCGACGTACCCGAGCTCCAATTTATGAAATCGAGGCACGGAAAGAAAATCAAAACCAAATAACCATAATGGACTTCTGTGTGCCCTACGTCATTTCTAGGTGCATTTGGAATAATTCCGAGCAAGTGTGAAACATTTCGTAACGACGGTACCTAGAGCTCCACTTTATGAAATCGAGGCATGGAAAGAAAATGAACATCAAACACCCATAATGGACTTCTAGTGTGCCCTACCTCATTTCTAGGTGCATTTGGAATCTTTCCGAGCCGTGTGAAACTTTTCGTAACGACGTACCCGAGCTCCAATTTATGAAATCGAGGCACAGAAAGAAAATCAAAATCAAACAACCATAATGGACTTCTAGTGTGCCCTACGTCATTTCTAGGTGCATTTGGAATAATTCGAGCAAGTGTAGAACTTTGTAAGCGACGGCACCGAGCTCCACATTATGAAATCGAGGCATGGAAAGAAAATCAATGCAAACACCCAAAATGGACTTCTAGTGTGCCCTATGTCATTTCTAGGTGCATTTGGAATAATTCGAAAGGTGTGAAATTTTTCCGAGTGTCGATCCAGAGCTCCACTTTATGAAATCGAGGGAACAAAAAGAATCAATGCAAACACCCATAATGGACTTCTAGTGTGCCCTACGTCATTTCTAGGTGCATTTGGAATAATTCCGAAGCAGGGTGTGAAACTTTCGAGAACAACACGCACCAGAGCTCCAATTTATGAAATCGAGGCACGGAAAGAAAATCAACACCAAATAACTATAATGGACTTCTAGTGTGCCCTACCGTCATTTCTAGGTGCATTTGGAATAATTCCGAGCAAGTGTGAAATATTTCGAGCACTTGTACCCTAAGCTCCAATTTATGAAATCGAGGCACGGAAAGAAAATCCACACCAAATAACTATAATGGACTTATGGTGTGTCCTTTGTCATTTCTAGGTGCATTTGGAATAATTCCGAGCAAGTGTGAAACTATTTGCATTTACGGTATCCGAGCTCCACTTTATGAAATCGAGGCATGGAAAGAAAATAAACATCAAACTCCCATAATGGACTTCTAGTGTGCCCTACCTCATTTCTAGGTGCATTTGGAATCTTTCCGAGCTACAGGTGTGAAACTTTCGAGAACGACGCTGCACTCGAGCTCCAATTTATGAAATCGAAGCACAGAAAGAAAATTAAAACCAAACAGCCATAATGGACTTCTGGTGTGCCCTACGTCATTTCTAGGTGCATTTGGAATAATTCCGAGCAAGTGTGAAACATTTCGAGCAGATCGACTGGTACCTAGAGCTCCACCTTATGAAATCGAGGCATGGAAAGAAAATGAACATCAAACTTCCATAATGGACTTCTAGTGTGCCCTACCTCATTTCTAGGTGCATTTGGAATCTTTCAGAGCCGGTGTGAAACTTTCCAGAACGACGCGTACCCTGAGCTCCAATTTATGAAATCGAGGCGGAAAGAAAATCAAAATCAAACAACTATAATGGACTTCTAGTGTGCCCTACGTCATTTCTAGGTGCATTTGGAATAATTCCAGCAAGTGTGAAACTTGCAGAACGACGGCACCGAGCTCCACATTATGAAATCGAGGCACGGAAAGAAAATCAACATCAAACACCCAAAATGGACTTCTAGTGTGCCTATGTCATTTCTAGGTGCATTTGGAATAATTCCGAGCGGTGTGAAAAATTTTTCGAGTGCTAGCAGCGTATCGAGCTCCACTTTATGAAATCGAGGCAGAAAGAAAATCAAAACCAAACACCCATAATGGACTTCTAGTGTGCCCTACCTCATTTCTAGGTGCATTTGGAATCCGAGCCGTGAAAGAAATCGAGGCACGGAAGCAAATAACTATAATGGACTTCTAGTGCCCTACGTCATTTCTAGGTTATTTGGAAAATTCTTTGAAATCGAGGCATGGAAAGAAAATGAACATCAAACTCCCATAATGGACTTCCAGAGTGATTTCGAGCTCCACTTTATGAAATCCGAAAGAAAATCAATGCAAACACCCAAAATGGACTTCTGTGTGCCTATGTCATTTCTAAGCTCCAATTTATGAAATCGACAACACGCATCTAAGCTCCAATTTATGAAATCGAGGCACGGAAAGAAAATCCACACCAAATAACTATAATGGACTTCTAGTGTGCCCTACGTTATTTCTAGGTGCATTTGGAATAATTCCGAGCAAGTGTGAAACATTCCGTAAAAGAGCGGTACCCAGAGCTCCACTTTATGAAATCGAGGCATGGAAAGAAAATGAACATCAAACTCCCATAATGGACTTCTAGTGTGCCCTACCTCATTTCTAGGTGCATTTGGAATCATTCCGAGCGGTGTGAAACTTTCCAAACGACGCTGAACTCGAGCTCCAATTTATGAAATCGAGGCATGGAAAGAAAATCAAAACCAAACACCCATAATGGACTTCTAGTGTGCCCCACGTCATTTCTAGGTGCATTTGGAATAATTTCGAGCAGGTGTAAACTTTGCAGAGCGACAGGTGCACACGAGCTCCACATTATGAAATCGAGGCACCGGAAGGAAAAAAATCAATGCAAACACCCAAAATGGACTTCTAGTGTGCCCTATGTCATTTCTAGGTGCATTTGGAATAATTCCGAGCAGTGTGAAACTTTGTTGAACAGCGGTATCCAGAGCTCCACTTTATGAAATCGAGGCACGTAAAGACAATCAATACGAAACACCCAAAATAGACTTCTAGTGTGCCCTACCTCATTTCTAGGTGCATTTGGAATCCTTCCGAGCGGTGTGAAGCTTTCAGCAACCACGCTGCGTACCCTAAGCTCCAATTTATGAAATCGAGGCACGGAAAGAAAATCCATACCAAATAACTATAATGGACTTCAGTGTGCCCTACGTCATTCTAGGTGCATTTGGAATAATTCCGAGCAAGTGTGAAACATTCCGTAATCCACGGTACCCCAGAGCTCCACTTTATGAAATCGAGGCATGGAAAGAAAATCAAAATCAAACACCCATAATGGACTTCTAGTGTGCCCTACCTCATTTCTAGGTGCATTTACCTCATTTCTAGGTGCATTTGGAATCAGAATTCCTAGCTCAACATTGAGCCTAGAATGCTACTAAAATTAAATTAAACAAAACTAAACTAAGTGAAACCTCTTTGTATAATCAACTATACCGAGGTTCCATCAATTGATCATAGCAATTAACACTAAACTCAATATTCAAGTACATCTGTGCATGAAAGATAATCTAATAATCATAAACAAAACTTGCTATTCTCCTTATTACTAATAAATCAAACATTTAACCAATCATACGCTAATCTCAAATAGCTTGCTAATTGTTAGAATAAAGACTAAATGATAGATGCCTTAAGGATGAGTGGTAGTGAGTGCATCCAAACATCTACTCCCTCCCATGCATGCCGCTCTTGCCAGCTTGTACCTAAAACATATCAAAGCAAGTGTGAGCCCAAAGACTCAAAGCAAGTATCAACAAGGTTAAAGCTAAAATCACGCCATAGCATCAATATTCCAAATAAAACATTTCGCTAAACATAAACTTCATGCTTGTAATGCGTCCATGCAATGCACCTTTTAAACTTTATCTCTTTTCGATTTTATCGGTAATGCGAGGTATACATCCGCCGATGTATACCCTGTTTATGCACCCCCGCATAGGGACCAAGAGCCTATACTCCATAAGTATAGGGACCTATGCCCATCATCATCATCATGGGGACCACTTTATTATTGCCCACATTCTGTAATGTGGGGATTTCAAGCCCGCCATTTACATGACGGGACCTCAATTTCATACTTGGTCACCTAGTGACCAAGACTCAATCATGCTTTGACATGCATATGCACAATGACATCATCTTCCAATTATATGAACTCAACATGTACATAATAACATGTAAGCATTAACAACATACACGTGAAGCTTTAACCATAACTTGCATTTACCAAGATATATTGTAATTCATCACATTGACATCCATGCATGGCTATTACGTAACAAGATACAATCAATCTCAAAGAATGATCATAATTATTCTACAACCCTAATACTTGCCTCAACTGCGGCGAGAACTAAGGACGCCAAGAGGCGCCACCTCGATCACGCCCCACCTGAACATAATGATAACCCAAACTAAGACAAGCATACTGACCAAAAGCATAAATAAAAACACAATTGAACTCGCTAAACTCCCAAGCCGCTTTAATTTTCCAATTTCTACCGACGATTTGGTGTTCATCATGGCAGTCAAATTATAAAATACATAACTTTCTTCTCAGGAGTCCAAATAAGATGTTCTAATACTTTCTGGAAATATAATTAAATTACCTAAATAAACTTAGTTGGGGAGCCCTTCTGATTCTGCCATTTACTGCCCCTACCAAGCCAATCTACGAACATCAATTATCATGTCGGTTCTCTCTAGACAGTACACTAAAATTGTCATAACTTTTGCTAAGAAAGTCCAATTTTACGTTCTTTACCTTTATGGAAAGGTGAGGAAATTACCCATCTTTTTCATTATAACGAGATCCTCTGATTTCGTATTTAACTAATAGATTAACTCAGATTTCTACAGACTCATCAGATGTTGACAGATTAACAGGACAGCGGCACTAAACAATTCATAACTTTATAACCGTTAATCGGATCTGGGTGTTCTTGGCGGCCATGGAAAGCTAAGGACATAACCCAACTATCTCTAAGAAATTGATACCCAGATTCTGCTTCTAAAGATATGAAAACCGTCGTTCAATCTACTAGACAGAACACGATCTATTAGCCGTTGATTACTTGATCTACCAAACGAAATCAATTGCAACTAATACACATCAACCAGCTTAAGAACACACGATGTTACCCTTGTAGAATCGTGAGGAAGACGATGAACTCTCCCCTGAAGGTGATCTCTCTCCTTTCTTCACTTGATCGGCAAATGGGAGCACCGATGAGGAAGGAGGCACCACCATGGAGGAGGGGGGCGTGCTACAGAGTCGTGCTACAAGTGGCAGGCGATGACACTGTAGCTACAGTGCAGCTAGGGTTTCCTTCCTTTATTGGTGGCCGCCCTCAAGGGCCTCTCGGCCATGGGCCGAGGCCCAAGCTGTCAAGAACCGCCGAAACCCCCTTTTTATGTCTAATTTCTTTTGAACACTTTCTTTCATAGAATAAATTAGAGTATTACATTAAAACACCTCTTTCTCCTGCTCAATCGCTTTGCTAAAAGAAACATTCTCCGATTTAATTTTTGGGGTATTACATTCTACCCTTTCTTAAAATGTAATTCAATTCTAATTCTATTCAACCTCAACACCAAAGAATAACCACTACTAAAAGATTTACAAACATTACTATGTGGTCGCCGTGAATAACTTTTGGATAATGCTCGCATGCGAGACTCCAATTCCCAAGTCGCCTTTCTGACTAATGGGACAAAGGCACCTTGACACAAACCAACGACTTGTGCCTCAAAGACTCGCCTCCGACATCTCTAACAACGCACAGATACTACTCAAAGGTCACGCTCCCGCTAAACTTCAAACTTTGACCTCTTGGTACTCACTCAAAGATCGAACAAACAAGATGATGTGTACTCCAAGATGGACTCAATACGGTCCTAACGCTTTTGCCAACTTCAAACTTCCCACAACTTCCAGAACAAACCAATGTACCTTGGGATATCCTTCCTTTGGTACCAAACCACGTAATTTGTGCATAAGCATATGGAACGCCATTCTATCTTCACGATCTCTTCATCCTAACCAGAGGGTCTTCGCTAAGTAGGGACGCAATACAACTTATTTTAATCGACTCTAAAAATCGATTCAACTCAAATCAAAGGATTCACAATGCAATTCCAACTTCCTCAAAACACTCAAATCCAAAATCAAGATTCCCCATGAAAACCTTTTCACAATCCAACTAGACAGCTTTGCAATTAAACTCCACATAAGCCAAAAGAAATCACTCGAAAGTGCTCAAATCAACTACTTCATTTTAACTCCCGAACGGAAAGAACCACCTTGCCGATTATAAAGTCGATCATATTGTACATGACATCCATCATAAAAACCCAACTCATACAAGAACCAATTAAGCACTTCTATACTCGAGAATTTTTTTTTCGTAAGTTCTTTAAGAAATAAATCCTTTCCCAAATCATGGGCTTCCAAATCATCACACTAACTCATTCTCTTAATCACAATTCCAAAATGATCATCAATCTAAAGAACAACCATTTTCTTTGTCTTAACCTAAAAGAACCACGATACCAAGATGAATCAACTCAATTTATAATTGGCATCCGCTATAGAGACAAGGCTCAAATAAAACCAGAGAATATTTCATCATCCGAGAGTACAATTTTTTTTTGTTTTCAAACTTTCTTTTAAGAATTCAACTTTCTTACATCATGAGATTCCAAATCATCACATAACACACTAATTCATTTCTTTTAATTTGGCAAGCCTCAAATCTATGCTCAAACCGAACACGAATCCACATCTAGGAAGAGAGACTCTTCCAAATCCACAATAACATACTCGTGATCACCTTTCTACCAAAGGAATTACTTTGACAAATAATAATTCCCAACACACCTCAATATATATTTCAAGTACAATCACATCACCTCAATCTTTTAAGAATAATCAACTTGAAATTCACCAAGATACACCCTCATTTATTGCATCCAAAAGATGCTATCAAAGATCACCATAACTCTTGGAACCTAACAATGGGAAACTAAGATGCTAGCATAAAATGCCAAGCCCGAATTCCACCTTTAAGAATTCCACATTGAACTTCCTAGATACTTGATCGGTAACCCTGATCCGATGACTAAAATTTCACATACCGATTAATAACCTCGCTTATTAATGTCAACATTCTCACTCATCAAGTAGCCACCCCAAGGCGATTTATTTTACCAATCTTGGACCTCCTCTAATCCACACCAATCCAATTCAAGCATGTAACCACAATATACACATTTGTAATACCCTAACCGATTGACCAAGATTCAAACAAAGGGTATTGGATCATAATTTACCATACGCCCTCTAGTTGTAACACTAATCAATTGTATTTCATCGACAAACATTCCATTTAGTTAGAACCCTCTGTGTGTTATGGTCAAAACCGAATCACTATCTATCGCTTCTTCAAATAGCTTGGTTCCCAAGATTTCACCACTATCATATACTTGTCCACCACCAACCAATGACGCTCTACACTTTATAAGACTTTGGCAACACAAGTTGGTTAATTCCTTTCTCAGAGGAAGAAACAAACAAATACAAGTTTCAACGCACAAGAAAACGTTGTTCTGAGAGTGAGTACGAGACCAAGAGAAACAATCAAATATTAATGATCTCGGAAAAAAACAAAATACGAGTCCGCAAACGAGGGCACATGTCCCACCGTATGAACTTCCAAATCCCCATAAATCAAATAAAACATTGTCGTGGAAACCCAAGAAACTCTTAAGTCAGAATAAATGTAAAAGTTGCAGACATAATTTTAACTCCAACCTCAAATACTTAGGGCACACATTTTCCGCTAACAAAGAAAGCAATTTTTTTGATTACAACATTACTTGCCATCTTATGCAAGAAATACCTTTAAAACCAAATCAAATTAATCACTTAGAAACCAAATGTAAACTTTCCATACGCCACATTGCTCAACTAATCTCATCTACTACATAAATCATGATCTCCCAAAAGAGCACGATGCAAAACTACAAACATTTCATTTAACCCAGATATTATTTAAAAGAAATCAACATAATTCCTCTCTAGAAGAATCATTACCACACCAACGTGTCACATCTCTCTGTCGACAATCTTACTAATATCAAGAATAATTCACTTAACAAGATTCGTTATTGTCAACTCTTCCATTACAAAGCACCTAACGGCTACCAAAGCTCCTAACGGAAAGAAAATCAATCCAAACACCCAAATTGACTTCTGTGTGCCCTATGTCATTTCTAGGTGCATTTGGAATAATTCCGAAAGTGTGTTAAACTTGTTTCACGACTCAGATCCAAAGCTCCACTTTAAGAAATCGAGGCACGTAAAGACAATCAATATGATACACCCAAAATAGACTTCTAGTGTGCCCTACCTCATTTCGAGGTGCATTTGGATACCTTCCGAAATGGTGTGAAACTTTCCAAACAACGATACCCTAAGCTCCATTTTCAAATCGAGGCACGGAAAGAAAATATACACCAAATAACTATAATGGACTTCTGTGTGCCCTACGCCATTTCTAGTGCATTTGGCGAATTCCAGCAAGTGTGAAACATTCCGTAAAGACGGTACCCAGAGCTCCACTTTATGAAATCGAGGCATGGAAAGAAAATGAACATCAAACTCTCATAATGGACTTCTAGTGTGCCCTACCTCATTTCTAGGTGCATTTGGAATCTTTGCAAGTCGGTGTGAAACTTTCCAAAACGACGCTGCACTCGAGCTCCAATTTATGAAATCGAGGCACGGAAAGAAAATCAAAACCAAATAGCCATAATGGACTTCTAGTGTTCCTCACGTCATTTCTAGGTGCACTTGGAATAATTCTCGAAAGTGTGTAGAACTTGGAGAGCGACGTACCCGAGCTCCACATTATGAAATCGAGGCACGGAAAGAAAATCAATGCAAACACCCAAAATGGACTTGTGTGCCCTATGTCATTTCTAGGTGCATTTGGAATAATGCCGAAAGGTGTGTGAAATTTTGTCGAGCGATAGTATCCAGAGCTCCACTTTATGAAATCGAGGCACGTAAAGACAAATAATACTTAAACACCCAAAATAGATTTCTAGTGTGCCCTACCTCATTTCTAGGTGCATTTGGAATCTTTCCGAGCTGGTGAAACTTTCCGTAACGACGCTGCATTCTAAGCTACAATTTATGAAATAAAGGCACGGAAAGAAAATCCACACCTAATAACTATAATATATTTCGCGGCTTCTACGCCATTTCTAGGTGCATTTGAAATAATTCCGAGCAAGTGTGAAACATTCGTAACGATCGGTACCAAGAGCTCCACTTTATGAAATCGATTCGTGGAAAGAAAATGAACATCAAACTACCATAATGGACTTGTAGTGTGCCCTACCTCATTTCTAGGTGCATTTGGAATCTTTTCGAGCCGTGAAACTTTCCAATCCACTGCACTCGAGCTCCAATTGATGAAATCGAGGCACGAAATAAAATCAAAACCAAACACCCATAATGGACTTCTAGTGTGCCCTACGCCATTTCTAGGTGCATTTGGAATAATTCGAGCAAGCGAGAACTTTGCAAGAGCGCTTATCGCACCGAGCTCCACATTATGAAATTGAGGCACGTGAAAGAAAATCAATGCAAACACCCAAAATGGACTTCTAGTGAGCCCTATGTCTTTTCTAGGTGCATTTGGAATAATTCCGAAAGCAAAGTAAACTTTGTCAGCATTTACCAGATCCAGAGCTCCACTTTATGAAATCGAGGCACGTAAAGACAATAATTATGAAACTCACAAAATAGACTTCTAGTGTGACCTACCTCATTTCTAGGTGCATTTGGAATCCTTCCGAGTCGGTGTGGACCTTTCCGTAACGACGCGCTGGTTCTAAGCTCCAATTTATGAAATCGAGGCACTAAAAGAAAATCCACACCACATAACTATAATGGATTTTGTGTGCTCTACTTCATTTCTAGGTGAATTTGGAATAATTCCGAGCAAGTGTGAAACATTCCAGAACGACGGGTACCTAGAGCTCCGCCTTATGAAATCGAGGCATGGAAAGAAAATGAACATCAAACTCCCATAATGGAGTTCTAGTGTGCCCTACATCATTTCTAGGTGCATTTGGAATCTTTCCGAGCCGGTAAAACTTTCCAGAATCGACGCTGCACTCGAGCTCCAATTCATTAAATCGAGGCACTAAAGAAAATCAAAACCAAACAGCCATAATGGACTTCTTGTGTGCCCTACGCCATTTCTAGGTGCATTTGGAATAATTCTGAGTAGGTGTAGAACTTTGCAGAGCGACGGGTACCCGGAGCTCCACAATATGAAATCGAGGGACGGAAAGAAAATCAATGCAAACACCCAAAATGGACTTCTGGTGTGCCCTATGTCATTTCCAAGTGCATTTGGAATAATTCCGAGCAGGTGTGAAACTTTGCTGTACGACGGTATCCAGAGCTCCACCTTATGAAATCGAGGCAAAGAAAGACACTCAATACGAAACACCCAAAATAGACTTCTAGTGTGCCCAACCTCATTTCGAGGTGCATTTGGAATACTTCCGAGCCGGTGTGAAACTTTCCAAAACGACGCAGCACTTATGTCCAATTTATGAAATCGAGGCATGGAAAAAAATCCACACCAAATAACTATAATGGACTTCTAGTGTGCCCTACTTAATTTCTAGGTGCGCTTGGAATAATTCCGAGCAAGTGTCAAACATTCCGTAATCCACGGCACCAGAGCTCCACCTTATGAAATCGAGGCATGGAAAGAAAATGAACATCAAACTCCCATAATGGACTTCTAGTGCCCTACATCATTTCTATGTGCATTTGGAATCTTTCCGAGCCGTGTGAAACTTTCTGTAACGACGCTGCACTCGAGCTCCAATTTCAAATCGAGGCACGGAAAGAAAATCAAACCAAACACCCATAATGGACTTCTAGTGTGCCCTACATCATTTCTAGGTGCATTTGAATAATTCGAAAGTGTAGTACTTTGCAGAGCGACGGCACCCTGAGCTCCACATTAGGAAATCGAGGCACTGAAAGAAAATCAATGTAAACACCCTGCCCTACAAGTGCTCGAACGCTACTAAACTAATAGTTTAACAAAGGTAAAATGGAAGACAAAATAAATTTATTTTCAAAGAGAATCTCCCTCAGATAGTAAGCTATAACTGAGGTTCCAACAACACAAGCATCAAGACAATAGTGAAATCAACAAATATCGTAATCCTCACCAAAGTATAATCCGATCTCAAATAACTATATCAAAGGAGAACTAAGTTCACGACAAGATTTAACCAATCTTAACGGAGATGGGTTTTAGCCATACCAACCCAGATATTACGCTTCATCAATAATGAATGATTAAATCAAACTAAAATGAAATCGAACTTGATTAAAGTGAAGTGAAAGGGTAGTGTGTGTCTAATCCTCCCTTGGAGCCAACCTTAAGGATCACCTAAAAACAAACAACGCAAGGGTGAGTCCGAGACTCAAAGAAGTACAAGAAGTGAATAATACATACAACAACCATCCATGGATAAAACAATATCATCGAACATGAACAAATTGCGTAACAAGTATTTGAATAAATGCAATGGATGAATTGATGGAAGGAAGGACTACACACATGCAAATACGTAGTATTGCCGGGTGACACACCCGCTTGTAAAACATTTAAGCCCAAGACTTAACAAAGTGCGGGGCCCAAGCACCGCATTTAAGAACGCTTTCAGACGGGTGTCCCAAATCGCCCACATTGGAATGGTGGGTCTTACGTGCCCATGCCGAATTGATGGGTCTTATATAATGATCCACTCGCGGATGAAATATGAAATGTGGATGCCGAGCATGACATATGAATAATAAACAACAAGAAACATGCTATCCATCCCGAAGGTAACCACATGGATTGAATATGAACATTTAAGTAATAACATGGTACTTAGAAATTCAATACCAATAGCAAGCATACAACATGTCATAATCCTAGGAACACTAAGGTATTTGCTTTTTAGCGCCAATGACGCTGTTAGTAGGCAATTGCGTGCTCCCAAACCCAAGCTTCACGCCCTAACAAACAAATAACTGAAATAAGGATACGATTTAACCCGATAATACTAGATAAAGTTCTACAACGCCCCCAAGCGATTCAAAATATAACTAGAAACTCTAAACTAAAATCAACACATTCTCGCCTCTAAACCGCCCGGGCAGCAAAGACGGTAAATGGCATAACTCTTAATCTGAACTCCAAATGGGTGAACCCAGTTTTGTGGACTCTAACTCGACAAACCCACAATACTCTAGTTGACAAGATAATTTGATTCGGCCAATTTAGTATGTTAATGCACATGTGAACTTTCAGCAGGAAAACTGTTTAATGAATAAACGGCAGCATTAAAACGATCATAACTTTTAATCTATAACTCCGAATGGATCATTCTTTCTTAGTCTAGAAAGGTTATCACATTACCTACAATAACCTAGTTGGGAGAAGACCCATATTCTTCCAATTACCATTTCATAAGTTACAAGTTAACACATCAGTTTAATTTCGTCAGAAATCTGGACAGCGGATACTAAAACGGTCATATCTTTTGACTCGAACGTCGGAATCAAGTGAACTCGGTGGCCACAGAAATTTAAGAACAACCTCTACATATCTCTAGGAGATCAAAACTACTGGTTCAGCCGCCAAGATCGCGAAAACACCCCGCAACAATCTGGACAGATTGACGGTTCCAACTCGTCGAATTCTAGGCAGCAAGATTGAAACTACCATAACGTTTGATCCGTAAGTTGAATTTGATGATCTTGGTGGCTATGGAAAGCTAAGACAATAA
>JAYEVD010000597.1:0-285500 GCA_036346405.1 Phyllostachys edulis
GCCCAAAGATATGAAGGTGGACGAAAAGCAAACACCGCTACCTGGTGGAACCGAGCTGGTGCTCGAAAGATCGAGGTTGCCACAGCCGCGGCCCGATCGAACGACCACTATATGTGAATTGAGTGGCCTTCGCGCTCTGTGGATCTTCCAAAGCCTTGCTCTTGGTCTCAAAGAATTATGGCTTTGTCCACAAGATGTTGGAAATTTCAAGTCTTGTATTGCCAAAGCCAAACGCAATTCTTTAGATAGCCCATTCATAAAACGGTTTCGACGATTTAATGTCAATAAACATCGTCAGGCATACCGAGCAAGAAAATTAAATTCATGAAGATACTTTGTCACCGACTTTCGCCCTTGTTTGAGAGCGAGGAATTTCGCCGCTGAGCATCATCACCCTCAGAATATGGGCATAAAGGCCTCCATGAACTCAAGCCGTGGTAGTATGTCCGTGGGTTGGATAGCCGATAATTATCCCACCAATTACTAGTGGTCCAATCAACCTGGTAGCTAGCATACGTAACCTTCTCCTTTCGTAACATTGGGCAATGGTCACTTCTTTTCGATTTCGAAGCCAACTCTCCGCCTCCATTGATCCTCGAGCCGAGAACAACGGCGGGTTAGTTCATCGAAAATCACGAGACTACCTCGACCATGTTGAACTCCCGCCGACCACCGGGGTAGGAGAAGCGGAAGTATTACGCGCACCGCTCCAATATGCGCTGCTCGATCCATGCGGTTGCGCTCAATTTGCATGAGCACGCCCGCCATGGTGGGTGGTGGAGGAAGTTCTCTTCCTAACGACCACTTTGCGGACCATGAGATCCGGAAGGGTCACCGCTCTCCCGAGTTTGTAGAACAGGTGGAAAACCTCCTCTTGTTGTGTTCGCGATCGAGTGGTTGGTCCTGCTATCCTGCTGCCATATAATGGTTAACAACATAACAAGGATACACTCGTGCTAACACATACAAGATTAGAGATAGAAATTAATTAAACCTAAGCATGCAAAGATGTCATGATGTGCAACCAATTAACACCAAAAACAATAACACACCAAAAGTTGACCTTTATTTAATAGCCAACTAATACCAAAATAACACCAGGCCGAGTACAGCAAAAAGGGGGCGGCCCTACTTTATTAACACCTTAAGTCCAAATACACAAGTCGGCCACTCATCTACAGAAAAAAGACAAGGTAGATAAGAGACTGATCTTGGAAAATCAATAGAAAGGTAGATAAGAATTGATACTAAAAGAAGATAAGGAATAAAAGATAGCAGACTTAGATCTTTAGAAATTAATTTAAGTTAAAATAATGTTACAGAGACTCACTAAAGGCAACAACCATGCTAATTCTATCCTACAGGCAACCGTATGCTCTGATACCAACGCTGTGAGATCCTCAAATATTGGAATGTGCCGAATTATAAATTACACTGGTAGCATAATTCTTAATTAAGGAACAGTGTAATGTCCTTAATAAAAATCATACTAGAAGCATAATCATAATAAGTAACAATCCAACATTTAGGTTCCTGATATATGCCATGCAATAGTTCCTGTGATTAGTGACTATTGCATATATCCTTAATCAACATTGCATCAATCACATACAAGTCATACATTCACATAATATACATCATATTACATCTCCAATTTCGATTGCTACAGTACCAGGTTGCTACAGTAACCGAAATATGAACAGATGACCTTGGGTCATTAGCAAAAAGAGCAACAGCGGAAACGAAAAGATAAAAACAAAACCACCAATGGCCCCATCATCCTGCAGGCTATTGCGTGGAGAATAAAACTAGCACTACTCGTTAGCGTCACCCACATCGGCGCTAACGGGCATCTCATACAGATATCCATCCTCACCTGCAACAAGAGGTCATAAAACCCTGAGTACGAAAGGTACTCAAAGAAGACTTACACAAACTAATAAAAGAAAGTGGTTGTTAGAACCTATACAATGGAATAGAAAGTATATATGCATAAGGTTGACAACAGAAGGTTTAAATGGTTCAGTTTGCATAAAGCGATACATCTTAACCTACAATTGCTATATTTTGATAAAGCAGTTTTAATAAATTGATTTGGACTAAAACAGTGAATAAGTGTAATTGTAAACATAAACAAGAATAAGAATAAATAACATCTCACAATCAATTGTACAGAACAATCATCATGCGAACCAATTCCCAAAACCCAAAATTAGAATAACTTCTATACAGTGACATCAATTCAAAGCGTTGTAAAGAATCGTGGACACGGCTATTCAATAGTTTTAACCTGCAGGGTGTACATCTTTACCCACATGACTTAGTTAGCCTGTAAGCCTCCTAATGATAGCACACTTCCTTTGGTATGCCTACTGTAAACTAAGATTTGGTATTTTTCAACAAGTTAACACTATTGAGTTGGATGACCCATGTGAGATTAATCCCGCTTAAACCAGACTGATAGCATACATTCAACCGGGGCTCACATGTTGTACAGGGAATGCCGACCCAGTCAATTAAATGCAAACTCGTGTTAGCCACACATTTTACACCGCAGTCGGGGCCCTGAAGGAACGTACATGCGATGTAACACATCTACGCCCTTACCCTTCTAAGAACATCTGATATCAATATAAGCTCCACATGGCATACGACACGGCCCGAAGACTTAAGCATCTATGCCATATGAAATCAATACACATGTCCTTACTCTCCTGTATCCAACTCAATAGCATTAACCCTTTACTTAACCAAACAGCGCCCATACACTGCATGTGGAAGTACGTTGGGGCTTGAATTGGGCCGTCGAGTTCGATCCTTAATCAATCCGCATAAGACATCCACATTTCCCAAATCTCGTGCACAAAGGCACCATCACTAGCATCCACTTGTCCAGATTTGAATTGACTTGGTAACAGGATTTAGAAGCATTTCCAAATCAAATAAATGAACAAAGATCAAATCATTATAAATCATTTGTTGTTCCTAAGTCCGACAAGCTAAGCTTGCCAAACTCTAACGTTCTATGGATCGCATGGCTAAGCAAAAGTTAAAATTAAGTATTATAACATCACGACTACCTTAGGTTGAGTGTATGGTTGAATTAAGGATAAGCCACAAGTTCAGGTATAACTAACTAGAAACAGGCATAAATAGATTTTTAGAAATTTGCATGCACAAAGGTCACTTTGATTTTAGAATTCTACAGCTCAAAAGATTAGGTTCAACATGGTGTAGAGAGGAAGCTTGCCTTGATAATAGTATATGACCTCTTGTTCGTGTTCTTGCAACTCAACAAAAGGTTCAACAAACTCGAAGGTCCAGATTCTA
Source organism: Phyllostachys edulis (assembly GCA_036346405.1). Classification (NCBI taxonomy): domain Eukaryota; kingdom Viridiplantae; phylum Streptophyta; class Magnoliopsida; order Poales; family Poaceae; genus Phyllostachys; species Phyllostachys edulis. Next base: position 3,331 of record JAYEVD010000597.1, read on the forward strand.
AAAGAAATAAAATTCAATGAGCACAAGTAAAAGAAACAGAGAACAATTTGTGCATAAAAGAAGATATGATCAAGATGGTAATGCATATATAGCAAGTATGCTTAAGTTATACTAATTTGCTAAGAGTAATAGCCCATATATCTTATCTACTAATACTTACTACCCAGATTTTACACTAAGTCTATAGCTACAGAATGAATTTAGGACAGAACCATTTTTTTTTTTTTTGCTACAGAATGTAATTTAGCTACGAGAGCAGGACAACTTGTATTTAAATTAATTATCTAGCTAAACCTCATCTAAATGAAAGATTGAGCTTAAACCGAGTGTATTAAGGTTGGTGCTGTGAATTAGTAGGTCATTTACCACTTAATAATGTCGATTTAGGGTTTAGGACTTTCTTTGTTGAGGTGGTCGGTCGAGACCAAAACAGAAGGACCTAATTCCGATTTCGCTAGTTAGTGAAGTTACAAAACACAAGTACTTAAAAGGGAGTAATTAATACTAAGATCCACTCATCGCCATCCCTTGGTTCGGCTTACAAGAAAGAAAAGGCAAGCAGATTTTTCGGTTGGGTCTATTTAACCAATAGCCAAACAAAGAATGAGCTTTTGTCCGTAATTGCTACTATGGAGTGATAAGCTAACCAAAGATTCTAAATGGTTTTAAGGGCTATCTGGATGGTGGTTGAGACCATAAGTCCTTATTACTAACCCTAGCCGCCAGATTAAAGAAAGGAGTGGAAATTAGCTATTTGTCGCTTTTGGCCGACAAAATAAAACAGAGAGGATTTCGCCTTAACAACTAAATGGACGATCTTGATAAAAGAAAGATGTTCTACTTATGATACTAGGGTTCGGTTAGAACCTAAGCAAGATGATAAGTCATCAAGAGAAACCCTAAATCTTAAAAACGACATGAAAGACCTAAAAGTTAAAACCTAACTTTTCGCTTAAAGAAAGGTTAAAGCACCACATGATCAAGGAGTGATGCACCGAATGAGTGATGCCCTCAGAGAGCTAATAATGATATGAAGTAAGATTTAGACTTACCAGCTAGGGTTTAAAAAGAAAAGATTAGTTAGGGTTTTGGTCAAGATATTAAGATCCAAGCTCTAGTCTTTGATCTGCACAAAAGAGAAAAGGATGGATCTAAGATATAAAGGTCATCAGTTACTTTCTTGATGGAAAAAGATGGACTTTAACTCACCCTGATGAGGTTTTCACCAAGGTGGTGCCCCACGGTTGAAGTTGACAGGGAGCAAAGCTCTAAGTTCAACCTACAAGAAATATCCAAAACCACCTTAGTATAAGATGTAGATATGCTTGTAGTTGAACAAAGGTGGAAGAACAAGGGTGCTTCACTGTGAAGGAGATAAAGAAAATGAGCTCCTCCCTTGGTCAACAATGTCAGAACTTCCAAGACTAAGGGTTATATAGTGTATGGAATGTGTAGAGCAATTGAGAATTCTCTAGAATCCAATAGGTGGCACTAAAGATAGATATGAAGGGATAAATATCCTCAAAATACTGTGCATCACCACCATTTCGACTGCAACATGGCCTACGGTTGAACACCAGAGAGCAAATAAAATTCTGCCACTTACATGTGGGCCCCAGGAGTATACACAAAGATGCAACAGACGCAGGAACCAAAAGCTTGCCATCGACGCTGGGCCTGTGGGCAAACCGGCTATGCAGCGCACCGCCAAGACAAAGAAGAAAACCGACGCCGATACCGGGCCCCAGAGAAATCGCGCCATGCGCACACGCTGAACGCTCGCGACATCCACCGTCCGATCTCGGCGGATCGCCACGATCATGAAGCGCCGGAGTGGTCCGAACGCCGCAATGATCTGGGCCGCACGCTACGGATCCAATGGCCCAAAACGTGAAGGGGATGGAGGCGGTCCGAACGCCACCAACTAATCCGCCCGTTCAGCGAGAAGGAAAGGCCGAGATGGGTTGGGAACTTGACGCGCGGGGAAGGAAAGGTCGAGCAGTTTGCGCACGGGTTGGGTCCCACCAAGTTGGTACGAGCCGCGCTGATGCTAGACCAGGAAGTTGACCAGAGTGATTAAATTACAAAAAGGTTTGACTAGGCTTTTAAATATAGCAAATAAATTTGTAAAATCTTGAAATTTTGCGAATCATCTTTGGGAAGATATATTCCCCAAATAAATTTTTAAATCACAATTCCTTCTTTAGAAATACATAAATAATTTATTTAAACCAACTAAGGTTTATTTAAAGACAATTATTTTTCTAAAAATCAAAATAATTTCTGAAAATTCAACAAAAATTATTTTTGGCCATAATAATTTATCTCGATTTTCAATTAAAATATTTCCTATCATAATACCAACATTGGATGGTATTTCTTTTTGAAATTTTATCAAGTTGGAATTTATAATTAAAATTTTGGGAAAATAGTTTGTAACATGTTACCCAATTTGTTAATCAATAAAGAATGACATGAACAGGCTTCATTATCAGATATTAGGGTTGAGGTCATTCTGTAATGCTTCTAGGGTGGCTGCAAGATGAATTGTCAATTTGAAGTTTATCATAATCGATGATGGATGAGTAGATGAAGTTATAGATGAGAGATTAAAAGCTTTGAGAGAAATTGAGAAAGATAAAATAAGGGTAGCCAAGGCCTACAATAAGAAAGTGAAGGAAAAATCGTTTCAGATAGGAGACTTAGTTTGGAAGACGATTTTGCCTGTTGGACACAAGGATAATAAGTTTGGGAAGTGGTCTCCAAATTAGGAAGGTCCATACGAAGTTGTAGAGATTGTCCCTGGAAATTCATATATAGTGCAAAATTTGCAGGGAGATAGGTTGCATAAAGCTCTTAATGGCAAATATTTGAAGAAATAATATCCAAGTGTTTGGCAAAATGCTTGAGAAGCGCATGGCCGATGAGCTGTTGACCATCGTCCTAAGAAATATGCATATGGCCGGTGTTTGATCATCGTCCTAAGGAACAATTGAAGATATTTTTGTGGTAAACATATTTGTTTACCAAAAAAATAGGGGGGCATGTGTTGATGACAAGATTTAGCATCTTTAAAAAGGGGTTTAAGGACCTCTCGGGAGGTTTCGATTTTCAACGTGGTATGACCGATGTGTTCCTGGCGGTAGTACCGCATGCTGTTTGGATTGCATTTGGTTTTTGTTGAAGTCATAGTTTTCAGCAAGTAAATAGCCAAATTGGTAGTACCAGCAAGATAAGCGCGGAACTACCTCTCAGAGGTACTACAGCAATAATACGGCGGTACTATCTCTAAGCAGTATTACCGCAATAATGCAGCGGTACTACCGCAAGACGTTTTGATCTGAGTAGATTCTTGATGACGTTCGATTAAAAAAGGACGGTCCAGATCATTGTGAACGTTCGGATCGTCCGAGCGTAAAGGGACTTATGAAGCGTCCGATTGAAATCCAACGGCTCAAAGGCAGGTGAACGTTCGGACCGTCCGAACGTAAAGAGACTTATGAAGCATTCGATTGGCCATTTCAATCTGGACCGTCCACGTGGCAAAACACGAGTTTTTTAGGTCTTTTGAAGCATTTCAATAATGCGGTAGTTCCGCAATATAAAGCGGTACTACCGCTCAAAGGTAATACCGCATGTTTAATGGCGGTAATACCGTTTTCTTGGATCTACTGCTGAGCGGTAATAACGCACATATGCAAAGGTACTACTGCAGGTCACTTAATCTGAGATGGATTCTTTGAGACGTCTAATTGAAATCGGACGGTCCAAAAACAGATAAACGTTCGGACCTCCGAACAGTGTCCAGATCTAACGGCTAAAACACGTGGTCCGATCGGCCATTTCAATCTGGGCCGTCCACGTGGCAGGGCGTGTGTCTTTGAGGCTTTTGAGCGTTTCTGTGAAATGGTAATTCCGTGGTGTGGAGCGGTAATACCGCACCAAGGTAGTGCCGAGTGTTTTGTGGTGGTACTTAAATTCCAGAGAAGGTGTTTTAGAGCTCTGGTTTACATGAAGAGCGGTGTGACCGCGGTTTGAATGGCGGTACTTCCGCATGGCGGTAATACCGTGTACTGTTCAAGATCTCCTCAGGAGCGGCCACGTGGCTCCATCGTGGCCACTTGGGACCTCCCTAGAGGCCCTCACGTAGCGTCATCAGGACCGTTCAGGATCTCCTTAAAAGCGTCTGCATGGTTTCATCAAGACTTCATCAAAGGCATTTACGTGGCTTGATCAGAGACGTCCAGGATCTCCTCGGAGCACGTACGAGGCCTGATCAGAGCCGTTCAGGACCTCCCGTGTGAACTTCCCACGAGGATCATCTCAAGACTTTATGCTCACTTTATACAGCAAATCATCAGTACAAACGGTGGTGCCGGAGGCCAACTGGTTATAAAGAGCGGTACGACCGACTCATGGTGCGGTACTACCGCGATACGGTCGTTCCGATTGTTATTTGGCGGAACTACCGTGTTTCGCTCAAGATCTTTTCAAGACCTCCCGCGCGGACCTTCCGCAAGGATTCCCTCAAGACTTTCCCGCGAAGATTTTCTATGTGGACACTTACGTGTTTGAAATAGGAAAGATATGTCAAATATAGAAGGTTTGAAGATTGTAACCAAATAATATCTGTAAAAATTAGTTCGGCTAGGAGTCCTGAGATCTTACGGCTAAGACCTGCTGCCCTTTAAATAGAAAAGGGTCATGGCCGATTGTAACATCAACCAATCGATCAAATACCAATCGCATCTACTTTTATTCATAGTTCCTCATAGTCCCGTGCCTTTCCAATCCCTCTTGCTTCCCATCCGGCAAGATCGCAGATCAACCCATGGAAACACAGATGCACTACGCCACGACTAGCTCCGCCTAGGCGCTGCGCGCTAGTGACGTGATCCGGAGCACCTCATTGCTGCCGCGATCGTCGTGTTGTGCGTGATACCGTTTTTGCGCGCAACAAGAGTATAAAGAGTATAGACCTAGAGATGCCCCTCCTCAGGTGCCTCCTCCACCTCCTCCTCAACCTCAAGGGCAAGGATTGCCTCCCCAAGGACATCCAGGGCAGCAGGCTCCTCAGGAGTAAGATCCTATCTTGGCAGCTCTTTCTCGTCTTCAGTCGAGTGTCGACTGCATGGATACATGGTTTGATCAAATGCATGCAGTTCAGGTTGAGACTAGAGCCATGGTAGAAGGACTAAACGTGAGATTTGATGGAATGGACTCGAAGGTCACACACTTGGATGAGAGGCTCACTATGTATCAATAGCAGCGAGTGCCTTTGGCCTATCAGAGGTTTGGACGTGGTCAGCGCCCTCCTTCCTTCACTCAGCGTGGTGATCACCCATCTTCGTCAGAGGCTCCTCCTTAGATGTAGTATCTTTCATATTTAGGTCTATAGACCTTGTTTTGTAAGGATAAGCTTTATTTCATTCATGTTTTATCTTGTGTAAGCTTATTGAACCTTGGATTCTTTTTAGTCTTAATTGCTATTAGACTTATGATGGACAATTGAATGCTTATGATATGAATTGTGCTTTCTTATTGTATCCTTGTCTGAGATATGTTTTGATTGAATACTTATTGATGTTGCATGCTTATTCAATTCTTGATTATCTTTTGTATCATGCTTCTTTGGATTCAATATATATAGAGGAAACTCTGTCAACATGATTTCCTATTTGTGAAAATAAGCATGGTATCCTCTTGAAAATGTTTGTTGGGGAGATTTCAAAAGTGTGTTTCCTTGAATGCATTCCAAATATCATCTCTTTTAGTTAAACTCAAATATGGCCTTATTTCACGTTGCTTTGCTCTTTTCGGCCATACAAAGGGAGTTTGTGACTTATCTTGAAAATAAAATCTTACTTCAAAAGGTGAAGAATATTTCAAGGATCAAAATAAAATGAATTCAATTGCCAAGCTCATTGTTTTACAAAAACTCTATGTTGGCTTAGATTTGTTTTGGATTTTTGGTGATTAATGCCAAAAGGAGAAGAATGTGTTTATGATCAATGTCTTTCCACATTTGGTTGAGTAATGTATTCTCTCTTGCGATTTCACCTTTTATGCATATCATTCTCACATACGTAATGATTGAAGCTTTAAAATTACCTAGTGACATGCATGGATATAGTTAAACAACTTAAATTCTTAACTTATGTCAATTTATATCCAAATGTTGCTATTGATAAAGGATTTGTCATCAATTACCAAAAAAAGGGAGATTGAAGAATCTAAACCCGCCATTATGAGTTAATGGAATATTTTGGTTATTAATGACAAATCTATTTGTGAGGCTTAACACTTCTATTGTTAAACCTATTGTTTAGTCTCAATTGGATAAAAAGGTGAAAATCATGGAGGTATGCATTTGACATCATATTCTTATATCGTGTTGCATTCCTCGGATCCAAAATATAGGTTGAACTCCACTAAAAGTCTAACTTTATATGTGCATATGTTTTTATTACACATTCATGTCTACACACATTTAGGGGGAGTTCACTCTATATTTTGTGGTTTCATTAGTATTGATCCATATTTCTTTGTCCACATATATTAAGGATCTTTACTTTTAAACACATCAAATGAGTATACAAAGCTTGTATAGTTCATATATACTCATATGTCTTTGTATTCAATTATTCGCAATTGTATTGTGGGACTAATGTGTGTGCTAAGATGTTTTCAAGGCTTAGTCCCGGAGTTTGAATGATGACATGAAAAGGAAATGCAAAGATGATAAAAGATCTACATGGCTCAAGACAAAGGAATCATGCATTGCATTTTGAAAAGCTTCTGGAAGAATTTCAGCGGAAATCGGTAGTACCGATCTGGCCGAGCGGTATTACCGCTATGTGGTAGTACCGGATTCTAGTTGGCGGTAGTACCACATCTTTCTGCAACGGCTTGTTAAGAAGCATTTGATGCAGGTATATCTTGGTAATTAATGTAAATCATTGTAGGACTAACATTTTTCATTAGTTGAATGAATAGGTTATGTTCCATGGTAATGGAGACATTAGATGGCATCATGAGTTGATCGTCATCAAGTCAAGGTTCAAGAAGAGGATGCATTATGTGTTGATGTGTATCAAGATCTTGAAGAAAAAGAAATCATCGTGTGTCGATGATGTTCAAGAAGAGGAGATGATCATGAGTTGATCATCAAGTCAAAAGAAGACCCATCATGTGTTGATAGAGGTCAAGTGAAAGAGTGCATCATATGTTGATGCATATTCAAGTCAAGAACTTGAAGTAAAGGAAATCATCATGTGTTGATGATTATCAAGTCAATGACCCGGTTTTGAAGTGAAGATGTGCGTCATCAAGCTTCAAGTGTTTGTGCAAGGCAATGGTATGACTAGCTAGGGCTAAGGATTTGTTCATAGTCTTTTACCGATCTTGGTGTCTGGATGGAAGACCGGGTTGCTAGTATAGGTTGTCGTACTATTAAAAGGGGTCTTGACTAGTAGCTTGAATTAGTCATATATTGATAGCTCGTTGTGCTTACTCTAGCTCTTATTAGCATGTTGCCAATATTTGCGAATGTGTTTTGCAAATAGTCATGGTTCATGCATAATCCTTGTAGCATGTGACTTTAGTTTGCAAATATATTTTGCAAATGGTTTAAGTCCATGTACCTTATTCCTTGAGGTGTGATTCTGAAAATTGACAAATGTGTTTTGCAACTTGCTGAGAATCTCGCTTTCATCCCTTGTGTGTATCTTGCGTCAATTGGCAAATGTGTTTTACAAATTGAGTTGAAGCAAAGGTGTGCAATATGTTTTCAGCCTTGTTGGCAGTGGGCGGCCTGACCGTCCATGTCAATCGGTCTGACTGGTGGTATATCCGTCTGACCTCCATGGGAGGGGCGATCTGACTGGTCCCATGGTGAGCAGTTTTAACCGCAAGTTTTTTGTGTGGTAGTACCGCACATAATAAACTGTACTACCGGAGAGCGGTAATACCGAAGTATTTTTGCGGTATGTTTTTTTTCCAGAGGAGGTGCTTCTCTGGATCTGGCTTGCTCCTTTGTGGAGCGGTCTGACCGTCCCTCTGGCAGTCTGACCGGCCATTGGTTGGCGGTCAGACCGGATGTGTGTCCAATGGCTAGTTTTATAGCCGTTGGAGCAAGGGCGGTCTGACCGGCCATTGGTTGGTGGGTCAGACCAGCGTTCCCTGACTTTTTTAGCAGATTCTCTTCAACGGCTAGTTTTTGTGTGTGGGCTATAAATACCCACCTTGGCCGGTTGTGGAAGTTGTTGTTGTTGGTGCTATTCATTCCCTTGAGCAAAGAGCAAGCCCTCTCCTCTCTTATGTGCATGTGTTGCACTTAGTGAGCTTAGAGAGCAAACCCTGAGTGCATGTGTTACATCAGGTGGTAGATTGTGTATCCATTGAGCTTAGATACTTGATTTGTTCAAGTGAGCATCTCCGACCTGTTACTCTTGGTGTTTGCCAGCACCTAGACGGCTTGGAGGAGTTACGCTGGTGATCTTCTCAAAGAAGGTTGTGAGAAGACCCGAGCGGTTGTGAGTAGTTTGGTGCTCGCCATCTCCGGAGTGGAGGAAGAGCAACCCCGAGTGGATCGAGATGTTGGTTCGTGTTGGAGCCGGTCCAAGTGGTTAAACTTACCTCGGAGGTGTTTGGCTTAATTTGTAGAGTCGGTCTAATTAGTTTGGGCTTACCTCAATGTGGATTAGGGGAGACCGACAAGTCTCCGAACACCACGGTAAAACATTATTGTGTTGTTGTGGTTTGCCTTCTTGTGTTTTACTCTATTGCAATTTACATTCCTAGAATTAAATTGCTTACATGTCTTTGTATGATTGCTATAATTATCAATAGTCTTATATTGTTGGTGCACTTAGTCGAGACTAATTGATTTAGGTTTTAATTGACCAAAACCGAATTGATTTACAATTCCGCATAAAACTCGGTTTTAGCCAAAAGATTTTTAAAACCGCCTATTCACCCCCTCTAGTCGGCCTCCTCGATCTTACAACGTCGCCTTGCGCCACCAATGCGCATGCATGCATGCATGCGGCTACCTTGATGCTTGCATACTTCTCGGTGCCAAGCGGGCCACGATCTTTGCGTTGCCGCTAAGCCGCCTCCTTCTCCTTGCACGCAAAGATGCATGCACTGCTTGCTGCTATTCTTCCCTCCCTTCTCCCAAAATGCCCAAAAGTTCATGCATGCATATGATGTTTGTATGTATGGAATGCTTGTGTGCTTGTGAATGCAATGGTTTAATATGCGAGGCTTGATTTCCCATTTTTGGGTGGAATTTGGAGGAGAGAAAGATATGAACTTGAGTTGTGGTTTTAGAGGAGAAAAAAGGCAGCTCTATTGTTGGGGGAAGAAGAGAGATGACCTAGGGAGGAACCGAAATGACAGTGAGAGGTAGTGGGTGTTTCGGTTGGGGTGTGTACTGGAAGAATAAACAAATGGGTAGCCTTGGTTGGGGAAGATGGGCTCTTGGTAGGGCAAGAACAAGAAATGGCAGGGAGGTGAGATGGCTCGGCTGGGCAAAGAAATGGCTGGCATGTAGTACTTTGGTGGGTGGCTGAAATTGGTAATGAATGAGGGGATGGAAAGGGTTTCGGCTGGGGGCGGGGGGGGAGAAAGGAAAGTGGCTTGCTAGGCTTTAGTTGGTGAAGCTCTATTGAGTGAAAGTGAGATGGCAGTGTGTGAGTAGATGGAAAAGAGAAATGGTAGTGCAAGGCATGGTTCGGCTAGGGGGTGAAAAAGAAATGATGTGTAGTGGCGCTGTTGGGGAGGGGAAGAAAATAGTGCTATGTTGTTTGGGCTGAGAAGTGAAGAAATGGGGAGGTGTGGTGTGTGCTGAGAGCAAAGAATGGATGGCAGTGGGATGGAGCTGTTCGGCTAGGATTAAAGAATGAATAGGCAGTGGAATAAATAGCAGTGCATTTCTTCCCCCTTTTCTCCGACTCGCTCAAACGACCCTGAATGCATGAACCAGTTGCTAAAATGGAACGCTCTCGAGACAACGATCACAACGGTATAACATGTGTTGCACGATTTTTGGCTTTTGGTTGCGATTGCGAGGAGAGAAGTTGGGGAAAAGAATGGACACGCAGATGTTTAATCTGCTACTTCTTTGCTCCTTTTCACGAATTCGCTCAAACTGTCATGCATGCGAAAACGAATTGTAGAATTGGGTTGGTCGTGTGATGACGATCGCGGTGGTATGACATGCATGGCTTGGTTTTGAGTTTTTGGATGAGATTTGAAGGAGAGAAGCGAACGGAGTTATTAGGGAAGGAAAAAGGGAGATGATAGGAAGAGAAGGGACACGCAAGCGTTTCGCCCGCGGTCGGTCGGATCAGAAAAGAAAAACAACGATACTAATGCATGCATAATGACATTATTTTTGAAACGCGTGCAAAAACATAAAATCAAAATAATTAAATTTTTAATTGCAGTTTTTCAAACAATTTGATTTTATATTGATTATTATTACTTGATGTGAGAAAATTGTAAAACATGCTTTAATTAATTCCTCAATTTATATTTAGAATAATTATGCTGAGTTTAGATTTTTAATTATCAATTTTCAACTCCCTTTGTCTTATTTGGTTTGTGTTTTAAATTCGAATTCAAAATCGAACATGCAAATTAACTAGGGAACCAAATATCCTTCAAAAATTCCAGAAAAATCCAAACAAGCAATTCTAAGAAGATAGAATCCAACTAAAACATTCCCAGCTATGGTTCCTACTATATTTTCAAAATACAAATCAGTTTGCCATTCTAAGCTGGAGAAAATATATTTTCAAGTTCAAATTTGAGAATTCTTTTGAAATTACCTCAAGTATTCTAGGAGCAATTGAGGTTTACTGTTTATAAGTTGAATTCCAAAATAAATATTCCTACACTTGAAACCTTTTTAATTTTGCCTCAACTTCAAATTGAGCTTTTGAATTGGAGAAGGAGTAATGGATTTCTAGGTTTAAATTCTAATCTTCAAAACCAAAGGATTTTCAACATAAGGCTTACCCAAATAGTTTTTAAAAGTCAAAAATTTTACAAATGCACATTAGATGCTTAACTAATCCAACTTAGGGATTTTGGACTGTTACCAGTTCCCTCTCTAGGACGTATGTTGTTTCTTTTGTACTGCGAAAGGAAAAAGATCATGCGAATTTTAATACTGATATATATTATTGCTCAAGTTACCATTTCAATAACCCCTACGGTTAAAGACTTAAAAATAACCTAATAATATATTAACAGTGAGTTTATAAAATTAATATGTGTACTAGGTCATCCCAGGAACCCCTCTAAATTTTTTTAGAATTTTAGGAATTTATTTGCTATTTTTAATCAACCAGTTAAAGTGTAGAAGTTTCAATTTAGCTCAGTCAAATGTTGGACTCAAACCTGATCGAACCAAACCATCTTGACTCGACTCCACCCAGCCAACTAAATGTGCCTGGCTCGAACCCAACTCCGACCGTGCCATTTCTGAGCCGCTGACGAGGTGGCCCCACATGTTAGCTCTGTCTTCCTCCTCAGGCAGGTGAGCGGCAGAGCGAACATGCCACGCGGCCAAGCGAGCCGCTTGAGCGCTGCTCACGCCGTCAATCCACCACTAATCTGACCGCTCCTGGACCTTCGCCACTTCACGCCACCTCCATTCCAACTCTTTCTCGAGCTTAACCCACCTCGCACACCTCTCATTCTCCTCACTTCTCCTCTCGGGGTTGAGGAGAGGGACGCTCGTTTGTGCTCTTTGCTCGGGTAAGCTTCGTGCCATAGCATCCTTTCTCTCATACTCTCTTTGTTGTATCCATTTTTGCTAATGTGAGGCCTTGTCTTCGTGTGTAGCACCCGGAACACAACCGAGTTCTCAACATTGCCAGAGCGCGTTCTATGGAGCTCCACCACGCCATTAGTGTCTCCGGTGAGCCATTCTCTCTATTATGTGCGTCACCATGCATGCTTTGTCATGATAAATATTTCCCCTCAGTTAATTTTGCCAACATCTCGCAGGCGCCCGTGGATTTCGAAGTTTCCCCTTTTTCGGCCGAAAACCCTAACCTTCGTCTCCAACGCCGTTCTGGTGAGCTACTTCTTGATTGCTTTCTCTCCATGCTTCTCCTTAGCTCCTGTAAGCTATTCCGACATTCTTTTGCCTATGTTTGTGCTCAGGTCTTCTTCTCCACGAGAAACCGCAACACTGCCATCGCTTTTGTCGTCGTCGAGCTTACTCAGTGCCCCTCCGACCACCATCACCCATCTGGTAGGCCCCTTGAACCTCATGGTTGCTAGTGCATGCGTTAGTTTGGTCAATGCACACTCGGATCGTGACATGCACGGTTGCCGTAAAGCCACTGCCGCCCTTCTCTGGTGCGCCGCCGCTGTAGGCCGTTCCAGCTCTCGCCGTTGGTACAGGAAGGTGCACACGACTATTAGGTTTCCATTCCCAACCTTGGTTCGCGCCGCCGAGGGCCGCATCGTCGGCGGCGAGCACGGCAATGAAGCTCGGGAGTTCTCCATTTTGTCAAAACTCTGATAGTTACTGTAGCTCGTCAGTCAGCATTAAACCGTTGTCAGGTTAGAACTATTTAACCATTAGTGTTGAGTTAATGTCGATATGTGTCACTGACTGGTGGGGCCATGAACAGAGATTGAGGAGGTTTTGAATCCCGGATTTTCATTAGACTCAATGACATGTGGGACCGGAATCCCTAAGTGCACAGTGCACTATGCAAATGGATCGGTGGACCATTGACTGCACATGTTGACCTTCGATGCATGCACTATTTGCATGGACCGAGTCAATGACAATGGGCCCACGTGTCAGTAAGGATTTAAATCTAAAATTAAATTAAAAAGAACACTATGTAGTGGGTCCCATCTGTCAGCGATAGAGGCTAGGATAAGCTGTGTATAAAAAGTATTAAACACTTTAGAAAAATTTAGAAGTGATTTATTTTTGCACTATAAATTCAAATAACTTAAAAATGCATAACTAATTCATTTTAACTTCAAATTTAGTGTAATCAATTTTGTTGGTTTGCATTTTTAATTTAATTCCTCATTGAATAATTTTGAAACATGTTACTACCACAGAAAATTTCATAATTGGAATTACATTCGGTAAGGAGTTATTTTTACACTAGAAATTGAATTAACTTCAAAAATTCATAGAAAATTCATTTGAACTCCAAATGGGGTGATTCAATTTTTACGGATCATAACTTTTTATTGTATTACTAACCATGTAATCCTTATCACCACCACTGTTCTGCAAATTTTCACTAAAGTAATTAATTCGTATGAACAGTAACCAGCCTTGATTTTTTCCAGCATTTTCTCCAAAACTGATTTTCAAAAGACTATAAGTTTCACAATCTTAATACTGTATAAATTTCACCTAAATTTGTCTTTATCTAAAATCACAATCATACTACTGTATAAATTTCATCCATTTTTTAACACTATGATTTTCTCGACTTTTCTGGGTGTATATTCGATGTCGTCTTTCTTTAGAGCCCGAAGTGCCGGACGTGAACGACTACACAACCGAGAGCAAACAAATCCATTTCTAGCAAGTCAAGCATCATTTGAACTTTGTTTTTGCATCATATTGATCCCAGTTTTTGTTAATTTGTATTTTGAAATTTGCTTGCATGCTATTTTGTTATATCGATATGTTTGTGAGTTAGTTAGTTATGTCCTTCTCTTGCTGATAATCCTTGATATTTCCTTTATGGATATTCTCACTTAAATGGAGTTAAATTGGATTTCATTTATCTGAGGCCCAGAGTTATTTTCATAAGACCCGGAAGGCCTCGGTCTTACGAAAATAACCCGGTGGTCCTCACAGTGTTGGTATCAGAGTCATACTGACTGTAGGTTAGAAATAACACGAGCGTTAGTGTTAGCAAGTCTTCTGTCAAATTATTTTCAAATTAGAAAAATAATTTCAGAAAGTTTAAGTATGAACATGTTTTAATCCTTATCCATCCTGGTACCATTTTCTTACCCTCCTTTTCATTTGAATTTGCAAACTAACTATTCTACTCACCTTGTCCTTCTTATCTTTAGATGAGTCACCAATATCTGGTTAAGGAAACTCAAGCTGAAGATGTTGAAGGATACCCGACGCTACTTCAAGACATGATGTGGAGGGCCAACTTTACTTATCAACAATAGTACTCCATCTACCGCCGCGATAGAGGACCGAGGATGGAAGAATACTTTGCCGTAGTCAACATCATCGCAAGGCGAGTAACGGGAAGCATCCCCTGCGGTTTCCAGGTGCATGGCACCTCTAAGGCCATGGAAGTGTAGGAAGTGGCCTGTGTGGCCATGAGCCATCTTCGTCATGATTTGACAGAGTTAGCTCAGCCGCCATACGATCATTTCCAGCAGCGAGAGTGTGGCGCGGAGGTGAACACCTTCACTGAGATCCAGTATGGGGAAGATCCCTAAGTGCGGCAGTTGGCGAGATTGGTTCATATCATGGACCAAGTTCATCGTTGTGCCATGCACAAGTTGTACAAGACCCGACAACGTCTCGTGGTGGCCTAGGAGAACCTGCAGCTCATGTATAGCATGGGGCTCGTTCACCGCAACGTGATTTATGGTGAGAATGAGGTCTCCCCATACACTTCTGCACCACCGGAGTATCATCTTCCCGAAGTGAGAGGACGAGTACCCAATTATGGGCTGAGGCACCAAGCCCGTATGTCATCGGGTTTTGCTTGCATCTAGAGGCCGGAACCCGCTGGAGGCCACATAATCGACATAGGATCCCCTTTGCGCCTTACCAACCCAGAAGACCATGAGGACTCAAGATCACCCGGATATTATCTTCTAGATGAATTTCCGGTGAACTTCCATCGGAATGCCTAGGTTGTAGTATCTTGAGCTCGCTATTTGGAAGTGTGTTAAGCAAGCATTTTTCTTCAAATTAATGTAATAGGCTAGTACTTGTTGAACTCTTTATGTGTTGCTGCAAGAACTGTTTGTTTCGAGTGGTTGCCATTCGCCTACGGGCTTATACGAATATAATCGTACCGAAAAACTATCATTTGCTTTAATGGATCTTTCACTAGCCCGAGTGTCTTTGTAACCTCATTTGGAGTTAAATTTTTGCGCATTTTATGTCTTGATGCATGCCAGATTAAGTATATTACACCCACTGTCCAGGTTTTCTTTTTGCACTCATTTGAGTGTATCTTTCGTCGAATTGCTAGCTATTCGCATGGCAACAGGATGATGGGAGATACAAATCGCTCAAGAGCCCAACAAGGGGAGGGATTACCACCCCCGGGTGCTCGCTCCACTGCTATCAGTGAGCTTTATGCATGAAGAGAGCATGCGGACCCTTCTGACCGACAAAATCAGCAAGGCGGTCGGCCGGAAGAGGAGCTTCCCCCACCGCCCACGATGGCGGAAGTGCTCGCTTAGATTGAGCGTAACCACAAGGATCAATCACACATATTGGAGCAAATTGCTTGTAACATCTCCACCACTCCAGGGCCATCCAGAGGAGCGGCCGCTCACCGAACACACGGGGGACTCACTGACTTTTAGCGTACAAATCCCCCAACATTCTCGAGCTCCAAGGACCCAATAGAGGCGGAGGACTGGCTCCGCGCAATCAAGAAGAAGCTGACCATTGCACAATGTACTAGAGTCGAGAAGGTCCTCTTTGCTAGCTACCAACTCGACGGGGCAACCAGCGCATGGTGAGACAACTTCTACGCCATGCAACCCGATGGACACGTTCCAACCTGGAACGAGTTCAGAGCGGCCTTCCGCGAAGCCCACATTCTAGAGGGCATGATGATAATCAAACAACAGCGATTTCTTGCTCTCAAGCAAGGAAGAAATAGCGAGACTGAGTATCTCCACGAGTTCAACTTCTTGGCTCGGTATGCTCTTGATGACATCTCCATCGACTCCCGCCGACAGAGCTGTTTCATGAATGGTTTGACCGAGGAGGTGCAAATTGCGCTACCGTCGACGACTTCTGCAACTTCCAACACATGGTTAACAAAGTCATAGTGGTGGAGAGCAAGAGCCAAGCTTTGGAGGAGTCGTGAAAGCGGAAGAGAGCCACGCTAATTTCAGCAAGCGGCAATTTCGCAAGACCGCGCACTGGGCAGCCCCAACTGCCTCGATTCCGAGCACCGGCACCACTGAGGCCACCCATGTTCACACCAAGACCTCCACCACCAAATATGCAGCCAAGGAGTGGGGGAAATCAGCCCCCAAACAGCAGCAACTTCAGGCCGAGTGTCACTTGCTTCCATTGCAGTCGCCGGGGTACTATGCGCATCAGTGCTTGGCGAAAGCACGTGGGATGCCCCGAGTCTACACCACCCCCAACTCTAGCTCCAGTGCGACCACCACCACCCCCGAGGGCAGTGGCTAAGACCCCTCAAGCTCCGGCACATGGTCCGGTAAACCACGTCACCGCCAAAGAGGCAGTTGATGCACCAGACGTCGTTTTGGGTACGTTACTTGCTAATTCGCATCCAACTGCTGTTTTGTTCGATTTGAGAGCATCACATTCATTTATCAAGAAGATTTTTGATGCACACCATCAATTTGAATTGCATACACTTCAGCCACCATATCACATTCAGTCACCGGGAGTGGTTTTGCAAACCGATCTAGTCTGTCGGGACGTAAAAGTGGAGATTCAGGGGATAGAGTTTTGGGCAAACTTAATAGTGATAAATTCAGTGGGGATAGATGTTATATTGGGGATTGATTGGCTGTTCAAGAATCGGGGGCAAATTAATTGTGCACAGCGGTCAATTTCCGTCACAAGTGTAGATGACGATCAAGTTATTTTCACACTAAGAGTTATCATATCTCATCGTGGGGAGCTACAAGACAAGGGATTCATTCGGCTGAGATCCTCACCTTGGGGATGCCTAGCTATTTTTTGTCAAGAAGAAAGACAAGGGTTTTCGGATGTGTTTTGATTACCGTCTGCTAAACGAAGTCACCGAGAAGAACAAGTATCCACTTCCTCGAATTGATGACTTGTTTGACCAGCTGACTAGAGCTCAAGTATTTTTCAAGATTGACTTGCGACTGTGCTACCATCAGATTAAAGTTAGAATTGAAGACATACCGAAGATGGCATTCTCTACTCGCTACGGGTTGTACGAGTACACAATCATGTCCTTTGGATTGACAAATTCGCCGGCCTACTTCATGAGCCTCATGAATTCAGTGTTCATGGAGTATTTGGACAAGTTCGTTGTTGTGTTCATTGATGATATTCTCATTTACTCAAAATCCGATGAAGAACACGAGCAACACTTGAGGCTTGTGTTGGAGAAACTCCGCGAGCATCACCTTTATGCCAAATTCAGTAAGTGCAAGTTTTGGCTCAGGGAAGTTAGCTTTTTGGGTCATGTGCTATCCAAAAGTGGCATCGTTGTTGATCCAAGCAAAGTGCAAGATGTACTAAACTGAGGGCAGCCCAAGACTGTCATCGACATCAGAAGCTTCCTCGGACTTGCAGGCTACTACCGTAGGTTCATCAAGAACTCCTCAAAAATTGCGAGGCCAAGGACGCAGCTATTAAAGAAGGAAAAGAAGTTTGAGTGGTCAGCGGAGTGCGAAGAAAGTTTTCAGATCTTGAAAGAACACCTAACCAAAGCCCCAGTCCTCATTCTGTCGGATATTCATAAGAGCTTCGACGTGTACTGCGATGCTTCTCGCCACAGGCTCGATTGTGTGCTTATGCAAGAGGGCTGAGTGGTGGTGTATGCATCGAGGCAATTGAGGCCTCATGAAGTGAATTATCCTATGCAAGACTTGGAATTGGCAGCCGTAGTCCATGCTCTGAAGATTTGGCGACATTACCTCATCGGTAATCGTTGCGAGATCTATACCGATCATAAGAGCCTCAAATATATCTTCACTCAAGCTGATCTGAACTTGAGGAAAAGGAGGTGGCTTGAGTTGACCAAGGACTACGATATGGGACTCCATTATCACTTGGAGAAGGCTAACATAGTGGCTGACGCGTTGAGCAGAAAATCTCAATGCAGCTACGTGTTGGTAACACCCATTTCGGCAGGCTTGTGCACTGAATTGCAGCGACTGAGCCTCGAGATGGTTGAGGAGGGGTCCCTTGCTGCCCTAAATGTGAAATCCACCCTAGAGGATCAAATCAAGGAGGCTCATAAGATGGATTTTGAGGTAGCCCAAATCCGGGAGGATATGAAACAAGGTAAGGCCAAATGTTTTACCGAAGACGCATAGGGCACCCTGTGGTTCGAGAAACATTTGGTGGTGCCTTTTGACCGCAAGTTAAAAGATTTAATCCTCAAGGAAGCTCACAATTCTCAGTTCTCCATACATCCCGGGGGCACCAAAATATATCAAGACCTGAAAAAGAGGTTATGGTGGAGCCAAATGAAGCGGCAAATCGCATGGTACGTTGTCGAGTGTGATATTTTCCAAAGGGTGAAAGCTGAGCACTTGAAGCCAGCAGGTACACTTCAACCACTGCATGTTCCCAAATGGAAATGGGAGGAAGTCGGGATGGACTTCATCACCGGTCTTCGAAGGACTCAAAACAAGTCTGATGCCATATGGGTGATTGTAGATCGTTTGACCAAGATTGCCCATTTTATTCCCATCAAAACCACCTACAAAGGGACCAAGTTAGTGGAGCTATACATCTCAAGAATTATTTGTCTCCACGATGTACCAAAGGTCATTGTTTTAGATTGAGGGGCTCAGTTCACATCATACTTCTGGAGACGTCTACACCAAGCAATGGGGACCAACTTATACTTTAGCACCGCTTACCACCCTCAAACGGGAGGACAAACTAAGAGGGTGAACCAAATTTTAGAAGACCTTCTCCGAGCATATGTGCTGTCGTACAACAAGAATTTGGAGAAGTGCTTACCATATGTGGAATTCTCCTACAACAATAGCTTCTAATCAAGCATACAAATGTCACCTTTCGAGGCATTGTACGGGAGAGCTTGTAGGACACCATTGAACTGGTTCGAGTCCAGGGAGAGGTCATTCTATGGCCCAAACTTGGTACAAGAAGCCGAAGAGCAAGTTCGTGTGATTCGGGAGCGACTCTGGGCGGCTCAGTCTCGTCAAAAGTCTTATGCCGACCGTCATCGATGCGAGTTGAGTTTTGAAGTGGACGATCATGTTTGCCTTAAAGTCACCCTAATGAAAGGAACACACCGTTTTCAAGTCAAGGGCAAGTTGGCACCTCGCTACATCGGTCCATTTCGAATTCTAGATAAGCGAGGATCGGTGGCCTATCAGTTGGAGTTGCCACCATCACTTTCAGATGTGCACGATGTTTTCCACCCTCAAACGGGAGGACAAACCGAGACGGTGAACCAAATTTTAGAAGACCTTCTCCGAGCATGTGTGCTGTCGTACAACAAGAATCGGGAGAAGTAATTACCATATGCGGAGTTCTCCTACAACAATAGCTTCCAATCAAGCATAGAAATATCATCTTTCGAGGCATTGTATGGGAGATCTTATAGGACGCCATTGAACTGGTCCGAGTCCAGGGAGAGGCCATTCTATGGCCTGACCTTTGTACAAGAAGCCAAAGAGCAAGTTTGTGTGATCCTGGAGCGACTTCAAGCGGCTTAGTCTCGTCAAAAGTCTTATGCCGACCGTCATTGATGCGAGTTGAGTTTTGATGTGGACGATCATGGTTACCTTAAAGTCACCCCGATGAAAGGAACACACCGTTTTTAAGTCAATGGCAAGTTGGCACCTCGGTCCATTCGAATTCTAGATAAGCGATGATCGGTGGCCTATCAGTTGGAGTTGCCACCATCACTTTCAGATGTGAACGATGTTTTTATGTCTCATAACTATAGAAGTACCTTCGAGTCCTCACCTGTAACACCCCGATTTTCATAATCGGGATGTTAATATTTAATTTGGCGATCTATTAATTTTTTGACTACGTTTTAAAAAATTTCCGGTGTTTAATTAAAATGTTGCTTTTAAAATCAAATTGTTAAAAAAACCGCTTTTAAAATTTTAATTTTAATTTCTTGTTTTTGCATGCTTTTCAAAAATCTTATTGACATGCATGCATTAGTATCATCGTTCTTCTTTTCCGGTTCGACCAACCGCAGGCGAAACGCCTGCGTGTCCCTTCTTTTTCGGTTATCTCTCCCATTTTTCAACCCTGCTAACTCCTTTTCACTTCTCTCCTTCAAATCTCATCCAAAAATTCAAAACCAAGCCATGCATGTCATACCACCGCGATCGTCATTGCACGACCAACCCATTTTTGCAATTCGTTTTCACATGCATGATAGTTTGAGCGAATTCGTGAAAAGGAGAAAATAAGTAGCAAATAAAAAATCTGCATGTTCATTCTTTTCCCCAACTTCTCTCTTCGCAATCACAACCAAAAACCCAAATTCAAGCTTTGCATGTTATATCGTGGCTTTCGTCACTGCGAGGACTTTCCAATCATGCATTTAGTTTGTGCATGGATTTGTCGTTTGAGCGAGTTAGAGAAAAAGAGGAAGAACCATACTGCTTTTCATCTTCCAAGCAAACAGGAACTTCAAAGATTTTTAGAGAGCATCACACTCTGGATAAATTCTTGAAAATTTTACCTAAGCATCAACATTATGTCAGGTACCTCCCCTAAAAATTTCATGATTTTTAGAATTAAAATTCTATGCCCAAAAAATTCTTTAACTCTCTCTGGTCGTTTCTCTTTTTTGCTGTCCACTGCTCATTTGAAGTTTTTTTTAACCCCAACCGAACCCCACAACTCCCTATTGTTTTGCCCAGCCGAACAGCTTTTCAACTCACTGCCACCTTTCCTTTTCTTATCCATCCTTCCCATCCAAAGCCACAAATGCGCAGCCATTCTTTTGCACAACCGAGCAACACACTGCCACAACTGAAAACAGCCCCTGCACTCTGCCATTTCTTTGTGCCAGCCAAACCATGCTCCTGCACCACAACATTTCTTCCCCTCCCCAAACAGCAGCACCTCTCTTTTCTTTCTCTAACACAAGTCCATCTCTCCACCAACAGAGCTCCTTCCATGTCTTTCTTCAACACAAACTCATTCCATCCCCTTCTCTCTTTCCAATCTCTATCAAAAAACAACAATCCCCCAATGCATGTTATGTAGCTGCGTTCTTCATCGCTAGAGCAAGCTGTTTTCGCGGTCAGTTTTTGCATGCGAGTTCATTTGAGTGTTTGCAAGAAGAAGAGGAGAAGAAGCAGTGGCTTAGCTGGAGGAGCAGCACGAGCTTGCAGCAGCTCGGTGGTGCATCCTGTGGCGTGTGCAGAGAGCCGAGGCTGAGGCCGAGGCGCCATGGACGATGTGGCCAAGGCACTGGTGCCGACTTGCTGGCCAGCAGCCCCGGGTGCAGCAACGGGAGCCCCGACAGCAGCACATGGTGGCAGCGGCGGACCAGCGAGAAGGGGCTTGACTCGCTGCAACGGCCACGTCGAGGCCGGTGCCGGCGGGCGACACGGCGCGCAGTGACAGCGGCATCCGAGGGGACGACATCGGCGCGACGGCGGCGCAGCCCGGAGGTGGCCGAGTGGCAGCTCAGCGTGGAGGCGAAACCGGCGACGGCAAGACGGCAACTGCAGTGGCAAGCACTTGCAGCGGCTTGATGATGTGCGGCACAGCGCAGCCAGCAAGGAGAAGATGGAGCCATGGTGAGCATGCAGTAGCAGCGGCACAAAGTTGGCTTGGTGGAGGCGCGACGGCTGAGCGTGGCAGCAGCTTGGCTGAGGCGAGGTCGAGGAGGCGCAGCACGGAGGCAGCGCGTGGCGGCGCGTGCGAGCGGCTCAGGTGGTACAGCGCAGCGGCGCTGCAGCCCGGCGCGAAGACGAGGATGCTGAGGTGGCTGCCCAGTAGCCGACAGCGGCGACGTCAGTCTGGTGGTAGCCAAGCCGAGGGAGAGCCGCGACGGAGGACAGTGTGGCGATGCACGGCGCATTCTCGCTGCACGGTTGGGCTTGCAAGCATGCAGCGACGCAGAGCCAGACACGGATGCAAACAGCGGAGGCTCACTGCGGTACGATAGTACCGAGATGACAGACAGAGACGAGGAGCCGGACGTGGATGCGGACGAGCTCGGCGACGACTACGGCGAACGCGGATGCGGAAACGGCGACGACTACGGCGGACGTGGAAACGGCGACGACTACGGCGGATGCGAACGAGTGTCGTGAAGACGATGTCCAGCGATATTTTGCATGCCTAGTGCCGCGGTAAAAATCTTTAGTGTCAAATCGTGTTTACGATATTTACTTGTGTATGTTGCATATTAGTCATGAGCATGGCATCTATTTATGCATCTTTATTTGTAAAAATGATTTGGTAACTTAAGACCGGTATAATTCTCCGGTTAGGTCGTATTTGTGCATAGGCATGATTATGTATCGATATATATTGGTGGATGTGAATAATTAGATTATTGTGACGAAATATGTGTATTGTTGGTCGGTGGATGCTAGGTTATATGTATAAATTGGATCATTCGATCGGATGATATGATTTTGGAGTCGCATGGAAAATTGGTGGTGACCTTGGATGATAAATTAATCGGAGGTTTTTCTCTCGCGTTGGATTAGTAATTTTTGGAGTTAGGATGCATAAGGATTTTATGAATTCTTATTTGGTGGATAGCTCTTGTGATGATATTTATGGAGATATGGAGGTTGAATCGGGTGATTTATCTAATCATGAGTAAATTGATGGGATTTCTTTGTGAATCATTTATACTAGATTTGGGTGATGGTAGAATGGATGATTTGATTCGGATAAATATTTGGATTGCCTTGTGAGTAGTAGTTAAGTCCTATATGCCGAGTTGATAAATTTGTACCCTTAATTGAATTAGTAGATAGATGATTATTAGTTAATCGTAGAGGCACTGATATGATTGGATTGGTAGAGGTCGTTCACGACTAAGTTCAGTGGTATGGATATGAGATGATCGATTAGTGAGCCATTAGATGTTGGATGCGTTTTTAAATTGTTAAGCTCATTAGGTGTCAGATAGTCTATTAAACCTCGATCGGTGGAAAATTGAATGTATGCGATTATGACTTGCCAAGGTTAAACTAGCAGAGCTAGTAGTTAGTATTAGCCTAATTAGTCTAGCAAAGAACAATTGATGGATTTGATTATAATCATATGCCCATAACTTGGTGGATTTAGTACATTTGTCGGATATGTTGTATAGTGGAAGATCATGAATCCGGTCATTGTGTGGTTAGATAGGCTACTTTGATTATGACAAAAGCTAGGTTAGCCCGAGTTTACAAGTATTCTTAATGTGGTAGAAATTTCTAAAAAGAACTATTTTTACACTAAAAACTCTTTTATCTTTGAAAATTCGTAGAAAATTCATATGAACTCCAAATGAGATAAACTCAGTTATTTTGGTCCTATAATTTTATTCCTCATTCACCTATTTAATCCTTTTTCCCACCACTATTATACAAATTTTCACCAAATAATTATTTCCGAGTGAACAGTAACCGAAGCCCATTTTTCAGTATTTTTCCGAAAACTGATTTTCAAACTGCTATAGCTTTCACATACTAACTCCAAATGGGATGAATCTTTCACCTAAATTCTTCTAAAATCATAACCTAGCTACTGTATAAATTTCATGCATTTTTGATGATTTTGAATTTTTTGGTTGTTTTCGGTGTTATTGCTCTTATTCGATGTTTCTCGTTCATACGATAGATGATGAAGGTACGAGTGTGATCGAGAGTGATTTGCAGCAGCACATGGACCATCCACAGCAAAGGCAAGCAGTTCCATCCTTTGACGCATGTTGCTCCTACTAATTTTGAAAACTATCTATGTTGATTTTCAAGTATTCTATGCATTGCTTAATTTCAATTAGTTGTATGTCAATTGGGTAGAATTAGTTATATCCTCTTGCTGCATTAGCCTCCCTTGAATGTTGATTACCCTTGTTCCTTGAATGATTAAGGTTCTATGTTATATGGGTTTGTTTGCTAATTTGTAGAACGATGCTTAGTCATGCTATTAGTTGTAGTCGAAAACGGTTGATGGAGCTAGTCCATCGGCCGATGGATTGAATCGAATCTTGATGAAATTTGAGGATTATATGGATTGAATTATGTTGAATTTGAGGAATATATCCAGATCTTCGCATCTGTGGACTTGTTGGGTTGTTATTGCTGTGTGTTGGACTTGGACGGGTGATAGGGTGATGAAGGGGTGGTCCTAGATTCACGTAGCCCCGTCTGGATATTTGAGGACTGGTCTGTGGTATGATGAACCAAGTCTTACGTACAACCACATGACGGGATAATGACGAAGGCTTGGCTTAATAATTTGTTATGTGTTAGCTATCAAAACGTAATTAGATTGATAATTGTTGTTGTTTAGGTCTAATGGCTCTCTCGTCAATCTAGTGGGGGCACGTTATATTTTTCTTTTCTTGCCCTTAAGGGTCTTTTGCGTATGCTGGATTGCTGTGCAAGGGACTTACTTACACAACGAGTACACCCATGGTGACAATAAGCGACTTTCGGCCATGGTGTCGTATCCTCGGGTTGGTTTATAGTTAGGACATGACATTGTAACGGCCTCGTTATGATATCTCAGTCACATTCCTACGAAAGAGTGCATGGCAACAGTACGAGGTATTCATGTCGTGTGGGGAAAGTTGTACAACTCTGCAGAGAACTAAATCTATTCGAATAGCCGTGTCCCCGGTTATGGACATCACTTATGAGAAAGCATGCACAGTTAGCTTATGGGAAATTAAGTTGGGTTATGGTTAGAAATGTTATGTCATTATGTTAGTTTGTTCAGATCTGAAATTTTATATCGAATGGGAAGTTCACGTGTTGATTTGTTAAGGAATGAATTATGTCACGAACAGAAAGTTCGTGTGTTGATTATAATTGGAGTATCTACTATTGTTGATCATAAATTTGGAATTATCTACTGTTTATATAAGTTTTCTAAATGTTTTACAAATGGCAATTTGAATCTATATCATTTATCTCAATGAAAAACTTACTTTATGCTGAAAATGAACCATGTAAGCCTTCCTTTGACACTTGAATGTATTTATTATATGTTGTTATTCGTAAGTCTTGCGAGTACATTTTTGTACTCAGTTGTATTGTCCATATTGCAGGTGAGAAGTCGTTTATATTGGGTTAAGTACTTTAGACACTACGACTTTAACCCCAGTTGGTTGCTTGTGGGTTTGGGCATGCCAACTTGGTTTCTCTCTTTTATTTCTTTATTTATCTTCCACTGCGATTTATTCTCTTATACTTAAATTTGGCCGGTCGGCCCTCATATGCAAAAATTAGAACATAAGGTTCTATTTGATGAAGTTGTATTAATGATTCTTTTCTCTTGTATATTCGTGTATGGATGTGATTGCAATGTTGTGTTTGGATATGTGCATGTTAGCCACTGATCCTTGGGAGCTAACATGAGACACATATCCGGGCACTCGGAATCGTTTTCGTCTCTCTTTAAGTGTTGCGCTTTCGGCGTAATCACTTAGCTTGAAACAGGTCTGATCCCGGGGTGACCTCACATCACTGAAGCCACCACTTGAGAAGACCTCGATTTGCAACCCGATCTCTCTTATCAGGAGCATCCGATTCGCATTCTTGAAGGACTAGAGCGCAAGATGAGAAATCGTAGCATCAAATTCTTGAATATTTAGTGGAGCAACCATACCGAAGATGAAGTGACTTGGGAGCGTGAGGACCGAATGCGAACCAAATATCTCTACCTTTATCCCTATGTCTGAAATGCCTTCGAATCAAGAAAGGAAAAGGTTAAATAAAGCAATGGAAAGGAAAATGTATTAGCAATTCATTGTACTTTGTTATGATATCTTAGAACTATCTTTGAAGGAAATCAAGACAGCAGATGATGTATTTTGTTAGAGTTTAAAGAACTACATAGAAACCTTCCTGCCTGACTTTTGAGCTACCAGAATCTCGGGGTCGAGATTCTTTGTAAGGGGGGAGGTTTGTCACATCCCCATTTTTGTTAAATGGAATTAATATGCATCACATGAGCATGCATATCATTTCTGGAGCATTTGCACAAACATATTGCAATTGAAAATTTTGAATCAAAAGTAAAACATATAACTCGAATTGAAGCTCCAAAAGAAAACAAAAATAAATACTTATAAAGTTCTCTAGGAAAGAATTTATTTAAATCTTATAATATTTATCATGACTAAATATAATTTTTCCCAAAATTTTAGAAATCAAATCAACCCTAAGAAGATTCAAATCCCATTTCAATAACCCCTGTGGTTAAAGACTTAAAAATGAACTAATAATATATGATTAGTGGGTTTATAAAATTTATATATGTACTAGGTCATCCCAGAAACCCCTATGAATTTTTTTAGAATTTTAGGAATTTATTTACTATTTTTAATCAACCGATCAAAGTGTAGAAGTTTGAATTTAGCTCAATCAAATGTTTGACCCAAACCCAACCGAACCAAACAATCTTGACTCGACTCCACCTAGCCAACTAAACGCGCCTGGCTTGAACCCAACTTCAACCACGCTGTTTCTGAGTCGCTGACAAGGTGGCCCCACATGTCAGCTCTGTCTTCCTCCTCGGGCAGGCGAGTGGCAGAGTGAACGCGCCACACGGCCGAGAGAGCCGTTTGAGCGCTGCTCACGCTGTGAATCCGCTGTTGATCTGACCACTCCTGGACCTTTGCCACTTCATGCCGCCTTCATTCTGTCTCTTTCCCAAGCTTAACCCACCTCGCATACCTCTCATTCTCCTCGCTTCTCCTCTCGGGGCTGAGGAGTGGGATGCTCGTTTGTGCTCTTTGCTTAGGTAAGCTTCGTGCTGTAGCATCCTTTCTCTTCTACTCTCTTCGCCGTATCCATTTTTGCTAATGCAAGGCCTTGTCTTCGTGTGTAGCACTCGGAACACAACTGTGTCCTCAACGTCACCAAAGTGCGTTCTGTGGAGCTCCACCGTGCCATTAGTGTCTCTGGTGAGACATTCTCTCTCTTATGTGTGTCAACATGCATGCTTTGGCATGATAAGTATTTCCTCTTGGTTAATTTTGCCAATATCTCACAGGAGCCTGTGGATTTTGAAGTTTTCCCTTTTTTTGGCCGAAAACCCTAACCTTCATCTCCAATGCCGTTCTGTTGAGCTACTTCTCGATTGTTTTTTCTCCTAGCTTCTCCTTAGCTCCCATAAGCTATCCCAACATTACTTTGCCTTTATTTGTGCTCAGGTGCTCTTCTCCACAAGGAACCACAACGTCATCGTCGTCGAGCTCCTTCAGTGCCCCTCCGACCACCATCATCCCTCCGGTAGGCTCCCTGAACCTCATGGCACTCGGGTCGCGACATGCACGGTTGCCATAAAGCCATTGCTGCCCTTCTTCGGTGCACCACCGCTATAGGCCATTCTAGCTCTCACCGCTGGTACAGGAAGGTGCACGCGACTATTAGGTTTCCATTCCTAACCTTGGTTCGCGGCACCGAGGGCCGCATCGCCGGCGGCGAGCATGAAAATGAAGCTTGGGAGTTCTCCGTTTTATCGAACTCTGATAGTTACTGTAGCTCGTCAGTTAGCGTTAAACTGTTGTTGGGTTAGAACTAATCAACCATTAGTGTTGAGTTAATGTCGATATGTGTCACTGAATGGTGGGGCCATGAACAAGGATTGGGGAGGTTTTGAATCCCGAATTTTCATTAGACTCAATGACATGTGGGCCTGGAATCCCTAAGTGCACTGTGCAAATGGATCGGTGGACCATTGACTACGCATGTTAACCTTCGGTCCATGCACTATTTGCATGGACCGAGTCAATGACAATGGCCCCACGTGTTAGTAAGGAATTTAAATTGGAAATTAAATGAAAAAGAACTCTATGCAGTGGGTCCCATCTGTTAGCGATAGATGCTTGGATAAGCTAAGTATAAAAAGTATTAAACGCAATAGAAAAATTCAGAAGTGATTTATTTTTGCACTGTAAATTCAAATAACTTCAAAAATGCATAACTAATTCATTTTAACTTCAAATTGAGTGAAACCAATTTTGTTGGTTTGCATTTTTAATGTACTTCCTCATGGCATAATTTTGAAACATGTTACTACCACAAAAAATTTCATAATTGGAATTACATTTGGTAAGGAGTTATTTTTACACTAGAAATTGAATTAACTTCAACTAGAAAATTCATTTGAACTCCAAATGGGGTGATTCAATTTTTATTGATCATAAATTTTTACTATATTGCTAACCATGTAATCCTTATCACCACCATTGTTCTGCAAATTTTTGCTAAAGTAATTAATTTGGATGAACAATAACGTAATTTGATTTTTCCAACATTTTCTCCTAAACTGATTTTCTAAAGACTTCAACTTTCACATATGAACTCCAAATGAAATAATTATTTCACCTAAATTCATATAAAATCACAAAGTTACTACTGTATAAATTTCATCCATTTTTGAACATTTTATTTTCTCAGCTTTTCTCGGTGTTTATACGATGTCGTCTTTCTTTAGAGCCCGAAGTGCCGGACGTGAACGACTACTCAACCGAGAGCGAACAAATCGATTTTTAGAAAGGCAAGCATCATTTGAACTTTGTTTTTGCATCATATTGATTCCAGTTTTTGTTAATTTGTATTTTGAAATGCAATGATATTGCTTGCATGCTATTTTGTTATATCGATATGTCTGTAAGTTAGTTAGTTATGTCCTTCTCTTGCTGATAATCCTTGATATTTCCTTTGCAAATATTCTTAAGATTAGATGTTTGTGATGATGTATCTATTACATATGGGTATGTTTAGCCATGCGGGTCTAGAAAATGCGTTAGTTCGATTGACGGGGTTATCCCGTTGATCGTGGGAAACACCTCACTCTTATCTTTTAAGTTTTAGTCCAGATCTTCGTATCTGGTTCTTGAGTTAAATTTTGTTCTTTTAAAAGTAATTTTTGGCCTGGACAAGTGATTGGTAGTGTGGGTGCCTTCGTGCACGAGACTCGGGTATGTGGTAGACTTGTCTGGACTGCTAAGGACCGAACTTTGGGCTGTTGATTCCAAGTATCTTTCATACTTCCACACACTGGATTGGGGCCGGTTTAGTCATGTAAGGGGAGGGGTTTATTGGGTTGAGTCCCGGGTGGTGTGAGGACATTTGTGTTGATAATCTGTTCGTAGGATTCGATGCAATTTTCTATAATGTGCATGGAAGTACTATTTTTCTTTATTTATATGGTATCGGTATTTGCAACACAACTTTCTGTTGGAAATATGCCCTAGAGGCAATCATAGAGATGATTATATTTCATTATGTTCATGACATTGGATAATGTGTTATCTTGTTTCTAGAATAATATTATTAATATTGATTATCAAGTATGTGACTTGATTGTGAAACTCTATATTTCTGCGATAATTATTCTTATACGATCCCTGGTCGGAAACATATGAGGACACATATGAATAGACTAGCATATGTATTGGTTGATGACTATGTTTCACGAGTCATAGATATGGAGATATCAAACCAATAATATGGACACATGTTAGAGAACATGATGTTGGATAAGACCCACCTTGAGACACTATTGAGGTTGTTATGAATCTATGTGTCGTTAGTTGGTCTCAAGCAATGATGATGTATAATCCTTAGACCTGAGATCAGCATGGTTTCCTACATGTGTAATAGCACTCTTAGGGGTTGCCAAACGCTACACCGTAATTGGGTAGCTATAAAGGTAGCTTTCGGGTATGCTGTGAAACATGGAGAGGAATGTGACTGGTCGGATATGGGATTTGCCCCTCCTAACATAACAGGAGAGATGTCTCTGGGCCCCTCTTTGTGATCGGATAAAGAAAGTGCATGGCCATGCCACTAGTAGTCGAAGTGTTCGACCAGGAGAAGTTATCCGACACTCGATCGAGATAGAATTGAACAGTCCATGGATGACACAACATCTCACCTGGAGTTCGACCAGACATCGTGAGGCAAAGGGAGTATGCACGAGTAGGTCACTTAAGTTCAAACAGTTATGAACTGGTCGTATATAGATACGAGCTGGTCGAGGCTGGTCGATATCTGATCGAAGCGGTCGTAGATCGGTCGAGCGTAGTCCAGAGTGGTCGTAACACGGTAAATAGCGATTAATCGGTCATGACCAAATCTGGTAGTGTCGTATAAAGATAGGACACTGGTCGTAAGTGATGAAGACTGGTCGTAGATCATATTGCGTTAAGGTTCGTCCAGATAATTTTTGTGTGTATTAGGAATCGATATGCTCGCTAGGAGCCGCTTCGACTCGTGATCGGAAATGGTTTCGAGTCACAACCGAACTATACATGAACCTCTGAGGTCACGACTTAACGGGTTGGAACAAACCAGTACGAATAAGATTCGCAAATGTGTCCGGATAGGATCCGTCACGAGCACTATATAAGGAGATGCATGAGGCTATTTGGAGACGAGTGAAAACACCACCGAAACCCTAGCCGCCATCTTCCTGAGAGCTCCGCCGTGCGACTTGGTGCTAGCACACCGGCGTTCAGTTGTTCCTTCCACGGCGTGTTGATACCGTAGAGGCGCTACTACGATTGTTGCGCTTGAGGGCGATCCGCGATCTTCACAAGGAATCTGAGGTTTCTTTGGAGGAGACGATCGACTACGACCCTTTGCATCGACTTCTTTGGGCGTTGGACGATCGACTACAACCACTACATCGACGTGCTCTTCGTTGGACCAGGCTGCTCCAACCCTTCTTCCGCTGCTCTGCATGTCTGGTGGTAACGATCTATGATCATTTACTTGCTTGGCATCCTGGTTTGCGTGGTAGAAAATTTTGTTTGTAGCTATTGTAGCCTGCCCGCGACCCAACACTTTCGTACCTGCTTAGCAAGCTCTATCAGTAGCTTATACTGAGTTTGGGGTTTATCTCGTAAGGGGGATTCAACTCAATAGGGTTTTATTGCTGAAAAATACTAAATCTCGATCTACCTGGCCAGCACACCTTACGAAGTGTGTCATTATCCGCAACTTACGAGCTGATCGAGTTGTGTGGGTAAAGTAGTACTCCCCTGTAGGGATTAATCTATTTGAATAGCTATGTGCACAGTTACGGACGGTCGCTTGGTATTGAATGACATCATCGTTAGACTCGAATTAAAATTTGATGTGGGTAAGAACTTAGTTTCAGCATGAATGGGTATTCATGCATTTTAGTTTATCCAAGTGGGCTGCCACTTTGGTATTGGACCGAAAAGACGACTAGAGGGGGGTGAATAGGAGCACTATCTATTTTTTTCGCTTTGATCATATTCAAACATGATATTGACTCCAATAGCTATGAGAACTATGAAGATCAATATATATAAGCGTAGCCGAAGACTTGTACCGAATCCCCTTCAAACCCCCAAAAGAAACGACCAAAAACAACAAAAACAGCCTGATGAACAGTACCAGTTGTACCGAAATTCGGTTGTACCGGATGAACAGTGTCAATTCAACCGCAATGAACAGTAAACAACAGACAAATGAATAGTAAACAACCTGAAAACGAAATCAAAAATTGACGTAACTTTTGATCCGTAACTCCAAACTTCACGAAACTTGAAACACACCTTCCTAAGGATATCAGGAACCTATTCCATGCAATGATCGTGAAGATCCTTGCCAAAGTTCTGACCTTTTTCCGTTCGATTGAAGGTTGCTCCAAAAACCGAGTCAAAACCAAAATATGATCCAAACACTTGCTCGTGGGTGATTGATGATCAAGATGATCCTAGATGTATTCCCACATGTCACAGCAAGCTAAATCAAGAGAAGAAATCGAGAGAAAACTCGTGAATCAAAGAAAGACTCAAAATCATCAAATAGAGAGAAGGAAAGCAAAGAGACACATCTTTGAGTAATCTTTCCTTGGATTGATATGGTATTGGTTTACAGCCACTCCATCAATGGAGGACAGAGACTCAATACATGAGCACGAAATCAAATCCAACTCTCTAAAACCCTAACCTCCAACTATCCTTTCCTAAGCATAAAAGCAAAACTAGGGTTTACAAGTAATGAAAGGGTTGAGGGGGTGCAGCCACCTCCCTCCTCTATTTATAGTGGAGGCTTAGACCTTCTAGAAGATTGAACCCAAATGGGCTCCCGTTAAGGCCCACACACAAATGGGTCACATGCGCATGCATTTTAAAGCACCGTCTTCATCTCTTGACCTAATCCGCTTCACCTTGCGCCATCTTGCGCCGTGAGTTGGCAAAAGGTCACCAAGGCGGTATTTAGTAAAATTACCAAAATACCCCTTCTCGATCTTTTTGCAAAGACCGAGTCCCAACTGCGTGAAGCACCTCCCATGCCGCCACGTGTAGGTTGATCCAGAGGCTCTCATCATGTTGGCAAGTCTCTCCCATCCGGCTCCCACCGAAACCACCATAGCACTTGCACCGACCCCTGCGCCGCTTGATTCAACCCATCGCACCGAACTGCCCGTTCGGTCACCTTTATCCCTTATGCGCCATGCTTGACTCCATGGACCTCACCCAGCATCCCCGATCGTTCTGGACCTTAGCTCTCCAAGTTTAGTCCCGATCATCCTCGCCGTTGACCATCATTGACCTCAAAGCAACCTGCACAACAATAGACAAAGAAATCAATTCCGGGAACAAGTTCTTCACAACTTGACCCACGTTAGTCAAAACATGCATCATGCAACACATATGCAATGAAACCCATGAATTTGACCTAACCCAAAAACAATTCTCCAAGTTAAACGAAACTTAGAACCAGAATCGGTACTACCGCCAAGTAAAGGCCGGTACTACGCACCACTGATCGTGCAGCAGATATACCTCTGGTCGTACCGCTTTTCAAGAAATCCAAAACTCCCCAAAACATCCTCTCTGGAAATTCCATA
This sequence comes from Phyllostachys edulis, assembly GCA_036346405.1. Taxonomy (NCBI): domain Eukaryota; kingdom Viridiplantae; phylum Streptophyta; class Magnoliopsida; order Poales; family Poaceae; genus Phyllostachys; species Phyllostachys edulis. The sequence continues at coordinate 36,314 of JAYEVD010000597.1, forward strand.
CCGCTTCTCAAGCGGTTCAATGGTGATCTGACGACCGCCATCTACAAGCGGTATTACAAGATCTTGATCGTCATCATGACTTAATATTTGGTACAACCGATTGTCCCGACACTTCTGAAAATCTTTGTTTCGACAAACTGATAACGACATTGCCAATTGTAACATCATCCTAAGATCATGAGCATATCCCCATGATATCCACAATCTCCCCCTTGATGAACACATTGGCAATTTCCCACAAATGCAAATTTTGAGGTCCAAATGCAATAGAAAGCACAGGAAATGACCAAGTTGGCTTCAGAATAGCATAGGCAAGTGAGATACGGCAAAAGAAAGCGAGAAAGCTTTAATTTCCAAAAGAGTCAAAATCTCACTTAAGGTCCATATGAAAGAACATTTGTTCGATATGACCTTTGATCATTGTGAGGATCAAGAATTGCAATTCAAGTCCAGAAGTAGCAATAAGACCAAAAAAGGCAAATAAGAAACTCCTCCTCACTATGATCCTCAAATTTTAGAAAATCACAAATTTTCAATTCTTCTCCAAGTAGCTCCCCCTTTTTCGTAACTCCCCTTTTTCTCCCCTTTTTCAACCATCTTATCCCCCTATGACAATGGAGTCATCAAGGAATCATGACTTCCTCTCGTCCAGAGATGACAAATGCAGAATGAGGAAAAAGCATAAGGAGCATGCATAAAATGCAATGGAGTGGCTTTATTTTTTTTGTATTTTTCAATTTTTGATTACAAGAAGCTTTGGAGATTACCCAAAAGAACCAGCTAGCATTTCTAATATTGCACAAACAACATATCAAGCCTAGCATGATCATGATAAGATATATATATATATATATATATATATATATATATATATATATATATATATATATATATATATATATATATATATATATATATATATATATATATATATATATATCAAAGCTAAGCTCGAAGGCTCAAAGTAAAGCAATGAATTTTAGCATTTTAAGCAACGCTTCAAATCTAGCAAGTTCATCAACAGGGATCCTAAAATGATACTGGCCATGTCAAAATGTCAATGTGAGATCAAAAAGCTAACAATGACCACATTAAAAGACAAACATGTCCTAAAATGAATCATTTTGCTCAATTTTCTCAAACGCCCATTTTTCAACAGTTTTTCATTTGCAATGAATATTGAAGTTAACTAATGGTCTAACTTAGTGAAAAGATCCTGGACTAGGAGCCATCCACAAACTCTTCCTAAGCTTCGACCAAAATTTGATTAAAGGTATATCTTAGTGAAGAAGATCCTGGACTAGGAGCCATCCACAAACTCTTCCTAAGCTTCTACCGGGGCGACAAATCTTGAGGTTCATGTCAGTTTTGACAAGCAGTCCCCATGAGATCGTCTGGATCATCAAACTATCTCCAAGTTCATGTCTTTAACATGCAGTCTAGTGAGAGTAGTTTGGCACAATTTAAGCATAAGACAATCTTCAAATTGATTTTTCATTTTTCATTGGCACAAGAGCAATTTTTAGATTCTCAGAAGCACAAGAAGCTCAAGTAATGATCAATTTTAGATTCAAGAGCTAACAAAGCAATTTTGACAGGGCCAATGTCATAAAAGGAGCACTAATTACGCAACTAGCTAAAACATCCACAAATTGCAGTTTTTAGGTTCTGGTTGTTTTAGAATTCTAGCTCATACAGCAAAGACTTAGCTACACATGTGAAAGCATGATAATTCTAGCAAGTCAAAGAACTAGACATGGCATTGAGCAAGAATTGAAATACTAAAGCTCCAATGGGTAATAAGCAAAGCGTCATCAATTTTAGAAGATAAGCAGAAAAGCTTATATTACAATGCATCTTTTTGTGTTTTTCATATGAATGCAATATGATACAATGAGATGTAAGAAAAGCTCAAAAAGCCTAAAAAGCCTAAAAAGATCAAAAAGATCAACAAGTTCAAAAGAAGATCAAGAAAAGATCAACTGAATAAGGAAAGATCAGAAAAGATCCAACTCCCCCTCAAACCAACCCATAGGGATAAATTACCCCTAACTCGCTCCGCAAGGTGGCAAACCTTGTTGGGTCTAAAGGCTTAGTGAGGATATCGGCTAATCGAGCCTCGGACTCCACAAAATGCAAACACAATATCACCCTTCTCAACATGGTCTCTAAGGAAGTGATAGCGAATGTCTATGTGCTTGGTCCTAGAGTTCAGATTGGGTTCTTAGCAATGTTAATAGCGAAGTGTTATCACGAAAAGAGGAATACTAGCAAATTTTAACCCAAAGTCCTTAGAGTGGACACCATCCACAAAATCTAACTACTGACAACTAGCGCAGACTACATATTCAACTTCAAAGATGGATTGTGCAGCGAAGACTACTTCCTAGGCGACCAAGAGACAAGAGAAGTGCCTAAGAAATGACATGTGCCGGATGTGCTCTTTCTATCTAGCCTCTGACCCATAAAATCGAATCGAAAACCCCGAATGGACAGAGAAGACGAGCAGGAAAACCAAATGCCATACTAGAGGGTAGAGTGTAAATACCTGAAGATGCGCTTAACGGCTTGGCAATGTGAAGTCCTCGGAGATGCCTGAAACCTCGCACAGAGGTAGACCGCAAAGTGGATGTTTGGTCTTGAGGCCGTCAGGTACAGGAGAGAGCCGATCATGCTGTGGTACTCGCGTTGATCCATGGTTTCTCCTTCCTCATCTGGATCCAAAGCAGTTGAAGTCGCCATGGGAGTGGCGATTGGCTTGTAGTCACCCATCTCGAAGCGCTTGAGCAGATCCTTGGTGTACTTCATTTGATGGATGAAGATCCCTTCCTTGCATTGCTTGATTTGTAGCCCTAGAAAGTAATTGAGCTCGCCCATCATACTCATCTCAAATTCTCTGGACATGGTCTCAGAAAAGCTAAAAACAAGAGCATGAGAGGAACCACCAAAGATAATATCATCAACGTAAATCTGAACAAGCAGAAAGTCATTGCCATGCCTAAGAATGAAAAGAGTCTTATCAACTTTTCTCATTTCAAAATCATTCTTAAGCAGAAAGGTCTTAACTAAAAACACTAAACCTTCCAAGAACTTCTATTTAGAAAAGTCATTAGCCTATTGTTATGTAATTATCCTCACATTGTCCTCTCTGTTGGTTCATCCATTTAAGAGTGTATTAACTAAATTTCTTACTAAACCAAACATTCATTTGTTAAGCAAATTTTTTGAGTGATCAATTAGTTCACGGTTAAATAAATCATCTGATTTAATTAATCCATTTGTTAATTACATTTAAACATGCAACAGTAGAAACAATGGCATGCTTTTGGTGATAATGCAGCATGCATAAGTAATTACGGAACGCGGTAATGCAACATGATAATAAAATTTTACCGTGTAACACCCTGATTTTCAGAGCCTTTTTGAAAAATTTTAAAACAAAAAGAACCATTTGGTTTTGATGAGAATTCAAAGCTTAACATGAGAATTTCAAAATTTGAAGTGTTTAAAATGACTAAACTAAACTTCAACTAATCCAAAGCTTGGTTCTTTTGGTGTTGCTCTAGCTCTCTGGAGCTGTCTTTTCTTTTCATGATAGGATCTCCTTTCCTCCATCCTATTTGGACATTCTTTTATGTTCAAACCTTTCCTCTTGTTTGACCTCTGATGTTGCTTTCCCTTCCTTGTCTATTTGGGTCTCCCATTTTCTTTAGAGATCCCTCTTTGTAGAAACCTCCCCTGTCATTAAGATCACCCTTCCGGTGGCCCATCCTTTGGGTCAGAACCCTCCTTAATCTCAATTGCAGTTTAAACCTCCCTTGAGGTTTAGACTTTCCTTGTAGCTCGACCTCCCCAGAGGCCTAGTTTGTCCTTGCCACTAGACCTCCTCTGAGGACTAGATTATCCTTGTGGTTTAATCCTTCCCTCTTATTTGGACACTCCTTAGGTCCAGACTTCCCTTGTGTTTAGATCCTCTGTGTGTCCAGACCTTCTCTTTGGTTTGGATCTCTTTGGGTCTCTTTGTTGGCTTGAATCTCTTTTTGGTTCAACCCTCTTTCCCTCTTTGCTCATTTGAACCTCTTCGAACTCCATTGAACCTTCCTCTAGTTCATCTGGACCTCCTTGTGTCCATTTGAGTTTCTCCTTGCTTTGATCTCTGAGGATGTTTTCCTCTGGAAAATCCATACTGCGCCAATTGATTATTACCGCCTGTGATACCGCCCTTCAACCCACGGCCATCTGGCTCCACGGAAGTCTAGCTCTCCTTTTTCATATGTTCTGGAATTTTCATACCGTAGTGTTGCTTACGGTGCTACCGGATCGCGGTAGTACCGCTTCCAAGCCACGGTATTACCGTTCCGTGGAGACCCTCAAAACCGTGGTTGAACCTCCTTTTGGGATCTTGGCCGTCAGGACCACCTCCAGTCGTACCACTTCGTAAGCCCAGTACTACCGCTACCAGCAATTTCACTTCAATCCTTGAACCTCCTTAAAACGCAATCGGACCTCTCCGTGTCCTTCAGGACCTCGCTGTGTCCTTTAGGACCTCCCCTTTCCTTATTTGGACCTCCCTGTGTCCTTTAGGACCTCCCCTTTCCTTCTTTGGACCTCCCTGTGTCCTCTAGGACCTCCACTTTCCTTATTTGGACCTTCTCGCATCCTTCAGGACATCCCCATGTCCTTTAGGACCTCCTCCTCGCCTATTGGACCTCCGTGTGTCCTTTAGGATCTCCCCCATGTTCATTCGGACCTCCCTCGCGTCCGTTCAAGCCTCCCATGCAGTCCAGACCTCACCCTTGTTAGATCTAACGATTCGGATCGTTCCTTGGTTAGATCTAAGGGTTCAGACCTCAACCTTGTTAGATCTAACGGTTCTGACCCTATCCTTGTTCGATCTAAGGGTCCGGATCTCCCTAACGATTGGACCTACCGCTGCCCTTGTGGCTGTACCACCTGGGTTTAACCTTCCTAACTTGAGGACCCTTCGATTTGTGCTGGGCGGCCCGATCTTGAGAGCACGTTCGGATGGTCCGAACATCCCAGTCGCCTCGCTCCGTTCGATCAAGATCTGATGGCTTTAATTCTTCCCGCGTATCCTTGCTACCGCGGGCCTCCCCTGGCGTTTGACCTTGACCGATAGGACCTCCCTTGTTTAGATCTTGACCGTTAAGACCTCCCCTCGGACATCTTAGCCGTCGGGACCTCCTTGTTTAGATCTTAACCGTTAAGACCCCCTCCTCTGGAGATCTTAGCGATCGGGACCTCCTTGTTTAGATCTTGACCGTCAAGACCCCCCCTCTGGAGATCTTAGCCGTCAGGACCTCCCTTGTTTAGATCTTGACCGTTAAGACCTCCCCTCTAGAGATCTTAGCCGTCAGGACCTCCCTTGTTTAGATCTTGACCGTTAAGACCCCCCCCCTTTGGAGATCTTAGTCGTCAAGGCCTCCCTTGTTTAGATCTTGACCGTTAAGACCCCCCCCCTCTGGAGATCTTAGCCGTTAGGACCTCCCTTGTTTAGATTTTGACCATTAAGACCTGCCCTCTGGAGATCTTAGTCGTCAGGACCTCCCTTGTTTAGATCTTGACCATTAAGACCTCCCCTCTGGAGATCTTAGCCGTCAGGACCTCCCTTGTTTAGATCTGACCGTTAGGACCTCCCCTTTGGAGATCTTAACCGTCCAGACCTCTCTTTGTTAGATCTTAACCGTTCAGACCTTCCCTTTGGAGATCTAAACCGTTCAGACCTTCCCCTTGAGGATCTGACCGTCAGGACTTCCCCTTGTGGATCTGATCGTCAGGACCTCCCCTTACTCTCAATCTTGACCGCTGGGATCTCGTTTTGGAGATCTAACCATCACGACCTCCCCGTTGCTCTTGATCTTGACCTTCGGACCTCCCGTGAGAAGATCTTTTGGACCTCCTGTCCATAGGACCTCCTCATTGTTGTGTCTTTGGACCTCCGGTCCTATGCTTGGACCTTCCCCGTGGGTGAGGACCTCCCTTGACCTCTGCGGGACCTCCTCTAGGTCTCTGCAGGACCTCCCCTTGAGCTTTGACTAGCCCCATTTGTCAGTCACGACCTCCTTCTTTATCCTTGGATCATGTCCTTTGCACTTGGAAGTCCTCAAAATCATTTAATGTCTGTTGTGTCGCATTAAATACTACCATCCTTTTTGCAGCAACCGTGCTATCTTTGTGTCACTTCTAATACTAGCTCCCATCTTTTCCTCACCTGCTCTTGACCCCGTGTGCCTTGGACCTCCCAGCAACTCTAGCTTTATAAGCTTGGACAAGCTCTCTTCCTTTGCCTTTTCCTCATTTTAGCTCTCTGGCTCCCACAGCTTGTTCTCTAGACCTCCCTCAAACCTCCAAACCTCCATCGACCACCTCTCTGGACCTCCTCCAAGCCGTTGGACCTCTTCCAAATTGCCAAGATCTTATGTGGTTTTTGTTTGATGTCTATTTGGAGTTCATTTGAATCCCTTTCTGGTCTTTATTTGATCTTGAGCTGTCTTAAACGTGTAGACCTCGACATCCTTGGAGAGTCCGAGCTCTGTGAGGCAGTGGAACCGTGAAGCCTTTCAAGCAGGAGGCAAGTTACACTCTTGATCATGTTACACCCATTATTTCAACATATTTATGTTCCATTTTAAATGTTAATGCATGCTTACTTTACTAAGTATTTCAATACCTATCTTTAAGCTTGTAGTTATACCGAAATCCTTTGTATGGGCACTATTACCTTTGAACCAAATATGTTGTCACCTTAGGTAAAACCTGGTTGATGCAATAATATGGACCGGGACCATTTGAAAAATAGATGCTTAATCATGCTTAGATCAAAAATATTTGATTTTGGGAAGTTTTATCCTCAAAGACCAACTTCTGTTTAAAATGTTTTGGCCATAGCATTGGGTTGTCATGGAGCTCTGAAAAATATGCTGGGGAAGCAAAGAAAATGGAAAATGATTTGGACTTGGGCGAATCTGGTTGTTTGGTGGGTGCAAGTCTATGCACGGGGGTCGTGTGATCTGATGCCCTAGGGTTGAGATTGTCGCCCAAGTCAGTTAAGGACCGGTCTTTGAGCCGCCTCTTGCTATGCCTATAATGGGCTATGCCTCACCATGCAACCACATGTCCTGTCTGGGTGGGACCTAACCGAATAATTTGCAAAGTTCCATCGCGGTTGATCCTTTGGCTATGTAGGTCCATCTCGGATGGTTGGTCGTGTTATGACCTCATCATTCCCACTGGCGCAAGAGGGGGGCCCTACAAACTCTGCGGACGGGTAGTCCAAAGAGGGATGCGAAACCTTAGCGAGGGTGGATTATGGTGGAATGATGCATTGTAAAGGTCTTGTCACGTACTCTAGACCACTTACCTTCGGTAGTGAGTGGTGGCACCCTGGATGCCAAACAAACTAGAGAACTCGTGTCATGTGGGTAAAGTGTACAACCTCTGTAGAGTGTAAAACTATTCGAATAGCCGTGTTCGCGGTCATGGACGTGCTGGTAATGCCACTCAAAGTTAGATCTTGGTTTTGGATTTCAGAAGATTTGTGAAAATGGTTTTGGATTGCTTTCCAAATTGGAATTGGGCGGGAAGCCTTGTGATAGGAGGGTATCCTTCACACTTTGTGATGAATGTTATCCAACTGAAAACGGTGATTTAGAAAACAAATTTTAACTATTGTATAACTGCCTTGAAACTTAATACTTGTATTTGAAATAAACTTGGCTTTATGCAAATTAACCATATTATGCCTTCCTTTGAAATATCCATTATGCATGTCATTTTGCTAATCCACGGGTGTGACTTGCGAGCACGGTTGTTGTGCTCACTCTTGCTTGAAATAATCTTTTGAGCAGGAAGGAAGCCTTATGATGAGTTGTGCAGTGGACCAAGTGGTCTTGGACGACTAGGATGCGCCCTCCAACCGATTGCCTGTGGTGTATCGGATGTCCTTTAAGTTTATCTTCCGCTGTGTTCTGGTTTGTTGGCTTGTATGCCTCCCCTTTGTAAACAACTTTGTTGATATTAATAAAGCTCTCATTGAAGTATAGGTTACCACTGTTGTATGTTGTGAAGAGCTAGCTGTTGATCCTTGGGACTAGCTCGGTTCGCTCGGGGAAGTATGGGGTGATCCCTGACCACCACGACCACCCTCGGGCCTGGTCGTGGGAGGTCTTGGGGGTGATCCCAGCCCTCCACGACCTCCCTCGGGACTGGTCGTGGGAGGACTTGGGCCACCCCAGGTCTCACGACCTCCTCAGGATTGGTCCTTCGACCTCTCCTGAGTTGGCTTGTGGCTGTGGGGATCTTCCCGTGCCTCTCACTCCCTCTCGGTCGGGTCTCCAAACCTCCAGAAGATCCTACTGGACCTCCTGGGCGGTCGTGGAGATGCTCCTGGGCGGTCTTACCGGATCTCCTGGGAGGTCCTGATGGACTTCCGAGGAGATCCTGGAGGACCTCTCGGGTGGCCTCTGGCTGGGGCGTTACATACCGCCGCGCACGCTAGGCGTGCGACTACCACCAGACGTAGCCTTCTCGATGCTCGTCCGTGTCCTCCGTAGTTGTCGCCGAACTTGTCCGTGTCCACTCGGCCTTCTTGTCCACGTCCTCGAGCTGCCGTGTCGCATGCATGTACCATGCATGCGTCGTCCTTGCTTCCATGGTCTCGGCCCTCTCTCGATGCCCCGTTCTCGGCCTCACTTACGGAGCTGTAGCTCGCATGCATGCATGTCCGGCATGTGCATGAGCCGCCAAATGCATGGCTCCACACCACGCCGCGTGCATGCATGGTCGGGCTCGGCCTCGCTCCAACGCGTCGCCTCACTGCTCGCATGCACTGCCATCGCCTCGCCGAACCTCCGCATGCATGGCTTCGGCACCGGCCTCGACATCACCACCTTGACGTTGGCCTTCAAGCGCCACTGCCGGCGCTCGGGCTCCCGTGGCCACGCCGTTGAGCCGCTAGCCACGTTGCTGGTCGCCTCTCTATCTTGGCCGCCCCGAACTCGGCCACCACTGGGTCAACGCTGCCGCATGCCGCTGCAGCAACTCATCTTCGTGTTGGGCTATCGCATTGCGATGCGCCACCGCACTGGTTGCCAGAGCCGCAGACACCGCTGCTCGGCCTCGCCTCTGCCTCCTTCTTTGTGCTAGCCGTCGCGGTGGTTGTTGGGAGTCGCCGCGTGTGGGTGTGGGTCAAGACCACTAGTGTTAGCCATTGCTCATTGTTGGCCTTCCCGATATTTGGGCGCCAAGGCCACCAAGCTCCTTGCATGCTTCTTGTCTTGCTACTCCTTCGAGCCAAGCTGCTACATGCTTTGGCACCTCTGTCCTCTTCTTTCCCGGCCACAGCAAACCAAGGCAGCACACTGCCTCTCCCTCACTTATTTCTTGAAGGCGCTCAAACAATCTTGCATGCGAAAAATAGTTGGATGAATGGGATGCTCATGAGGAGATGAACACAATGGCATAGCATGCATGGGTTGTTTCTCGATTTAAGATTGAGATTGGAAGAAGAGAAGGTGTTAGCTTGAGCTTTTGAGTTGGAGAAAGAATGGAGGTGCTTTGTTGTGCTAGAGTAAGAAGAATGGCAGTGACGTGCTCTATTGGAAACTGAAATGGTAATGGGTGTGCCTTGGTTCGGTTGGAGGCAAAGAAAATGGGATTAGTAGTGGTGTGCAACGGGGATGGTAGTGGGAGAAGAATAAACAAAAGAGAGGTGGCAATGTGTGGTTGTGCTTCGGCTGGGAGTTAAAGAAATGGGGAAGAAGGGGATCGGCTGGGCATGAGACCAATTGGGAAATGGACAGTGGGGAGAAGAAATGTCAGTGCAGCATGGTGTGTTCCATTGGGGCAAGAAACAAAAGCAGTGGGTTGTGGGAGGAGAAAGCAGTGCAATGCGTGAATACATAAACAAAAGATGGCATGGGGTGGTTGTGTGAGTCCTCTGTTGGTGGACAGGAATTGCATTGGGTGGTGTTCGGCTTGGGGACAAGAAATGGCAGAGGATGGGGGTGAGTTTGGTTGGGGAGTGGACAATATTTTTCCAGATTTTGTAGAACAGCTGAAGGAGTTTAGTGAATTTTTAAGCATAGCTTCCAAACTCCAAAATTCACAAAAAAAATTTAAGGGTGGAAGAAGACACACTGAATATTATGGTGTAAAATTTCTAGGGTTTTCCATATAATATATTTTTCTCTATAATTATCTTAAATTCCAGTTTTTTTGTTGGTTGCGTTTTGTCGGGGAGGAGATAAATAGCAATGCAGTTCTTCCTCCTTTTCTCCGACTCGCCCAAGCGACCTCGCATGCGAAAATCGATTGCAGAAATGGAACGCCCTCGAGACGATGATCGCAATGGTATAACATCCGTTGTATGATTTTTGGTTTTTTGGTTGTGGTTGCGAGGAGAGAAGTTGGGGAAATGAAATAAACATGCAGGTGTTTTATCTGCTACTTCTTCTTTCCTTGCACGAAATCGCTCAACTATCATGCATGCATAAACGAATTGCAAAATTGGGTTGGTCATGCGATGATGATCGCGGTGGTATGACATGCATGACTTGGTTTTTGGTGTTTGGATGAGATTTGAAGGAGAGAAGTGAAATGAGTTAGCAAGGAAGGAAAATGGGAGATGACCGAAAAAGACGGGACACGCGGGCGTCTCACTTGCGGTCGGTCGAACTGGAAAATGAGAACGGTGATACTAATGTATGCATAATGACATGATTTTTGAAAAACATGCGAAAATAAGAAATCGATTTAATTTAAATGCTGTCTTTCAAACCATTCAATTTAATATTGATTATTATTACTTGATGTGTGAAGAATTGCAAACATGCTCTAATTAATTCCTCAATTTATACTTAGATTAATTATCTTTGAGTTTAGATTTTTAATTATCAATTTTATTTCCTTTGTTTTATTTACCTATTAGGTTTGTGTTTTAAATTCAAATTCAAAACTAATCATGTAAATTAAATGGGAACCAAATAACCTCCAATAAATTCCAGAAAATCCAAACAAGCATATCAGAGAATATAGAATCCAACTAAAATATTCCCACACTTCAAACCTATTTGCTACAACAAAAAGTTTTAAAAAGTCCAAAATTCACAAATGCACATTAGATGCTTAACTAATCCAACTTAGGGATTTGGGGACGTTACAAACCTACCCCCTTAAAGAGAATCTCGTCCCGAGATTCCGGTAGTTCGGAAGTCGGAACGAAGGTTGAAGCAAACCTAGCTTGGTTTGGTCACAAGGTCACACGTCGGATTTCGTCGTAAACCAAACTTAAATCTGAATCATGTGCGGTTCTTCAGAAATTTCAGGTCCTATAGAGGGAAGCTTGTTGAAGGATTTCTATGGTCCTTCTGTCAAGTGTTTTCTATGCGGCTCTTTTAATTCTAAACGAAATGCATCATCTACCATCTTAATTTCCCTCAGAGATAGTGCCGAAAGATCTTGACGAAGTAACGTGGCGTTGCTGACACGTTTTTTCCTTCCATTGCTTTGTTTAACCTTTTCTTTCTTGATTCGAAGGCACTTTGACATATCGAGCTCCAAGTCGTCTTCGGTAGGATGAAAGACACAACACTATTCAGTCGACCGAAAGAGGCATCGATCGATAGAACAGGAGGACTGGTTAAATGGTAGTCTAGCATCAACACCAGGATGTTGTGCAGAGAAGAGAAGATAAAGCAAGGTTTATGGTGGTCTCACTTAACCCTTGATCCTCTAGTTCTACTTGTCCGGTTAGGAAAGGAATGCATTGGATGAATGCATGAAAGGATGCATGTGTGCAATCAGCTTTATGACAAAATTAGGTTTGGTTAGTGAGGGTGCAATTGCCCACATGCATGCTAATATGGTTCTATCAAAATGCAATAAAACAATTTAATTTTTGCTAAGGTGAGCATAAGGCATCACAAGAGATAGATGTCACACTAACATAATTTTGTCCTTAACCAACAATCACTACAAACAATTTGACAAAAATAAGGGCACTCAACCAAACCTACACATACTAGTAGCATCATCTTAAAGTTCACACATACACCAAGAATAATTCACCGGCAACCAAGTCTAACATCAAGCTCAAAATAGATCTTGGTTTAAAGGCTACTAGTGAACAACTAGAGCTCGGGAAAAATTACTAAATCTGCTAGAAAATTTCTTAGAAAATTCTGGGATACTAGAGATGCTAGAAAAATTTATCCTACACATAATGCTTAGGTTCTGGTAGGTACAACAATTCAGACAAGGAAAACAAGACATAGGCTCAAACACCAGTGAAATTAAGTTCAACAATTCCAAAAAAAAATTCAAGCATGCTACTGAGGTGTTACACAACACCAAAAAATTGAGTCCTAGCATTTTAAGCCTCCCTATTAATACCAGATTCAAAATCAGCCAGAATAGCCCTGCAAAGCATTTGATTTAATTTTTGGGTAAAACAAGTTCAATAAATTTAGCAAAATTCATATTTGTGAACTACACACCATTAGGTTCTTATGTGAATAATTTCAAGATTTTAGGATCTACCATCTATTACAGGTTCACCAAACTTTCAAACTTGATCAAATTGTACAATAATAAGAAAGGGGTTTCATTTTCCGTACAAAGAGCACATGTGTACACAAACAACCCAACCTATGCTATCGTTTTTAGTTAAGCAAGGTGGAATACAAGCTACAACCAATTTGAATCACAACAAGTTCAAACTTCTCACCATCAAATATAAGCATTCTTTCTTTAACCATACAAAAATCTAGCACATCAAACTACAACATTCAAGACATTCAAATTTTTAGATGCATGAAGGAATCTATATGAGCATGGCAAGTTGTTAAATTCCAATTTGGTTAAAATTTTTAAGATAAAGCAAATTAAGATCAATTGCAAGTTATACTTCTACATGTTAGTCATTTTGATGTTTTAAATACCAAGATGAACTACTCACTGTGCTTCTCGATTTACATTTTTCCTTCTTAGCTGTGATTCATGCTAACAAATTGAGTAACATGGCATGCATGAGTTAACTTAGAACTATATGCATGATCAAAGTGTAAGAATCAAGAAGTCTAACACATAATTTGAGGTATATTCTACACCCCCAAAAAAAACATTTTGGTGCCTAAAAGATGCGGCGAGGAAAGAATGAGCATAAGGTGAGTAAACGGGCAATGGGTATGCAATTTAACCCTAGCATGTATGCAGACTTCTAACATTCAAAATCAAGATCCAAATGAGTGTGCTATGGCTCAAAGGTCAGAACAAGATGCAAGAAAAGCAACTATAGTTTTCCGACATAATTGTGAGTCATGTTGCCCGTAGGCGATGCGCAACTACTCGGAACAAAAGAAAGCAAAAGAGCACACTACAAAGCCCAGCGTCTACAAGATAATGAATATAATTAGGGTGTATAATATGTAAAAATAATCCCTAACTTAACTCTACTATCGCAGCAAGGCATCGTCTTCTCGTCCTTCCGCCGATGTTCTTCATCGGTGACTATTTAACGTTTCTAGTATTGGAAAAGAGAGACGAGCAATAGAGAAAATAATTTTTCACAAATCAAAAGAATAGTGAGGTAAGAATCAGATGCTAGGATAGGTAAGAAAGAAAGGAATTATATTACTTGCATTTTTGTCAAATTTTTGCTAGTTTGAAAATATTCTTTGCAAATCAAAATCCTAATAACGTCCATTGCTACGGCTTTAACCTACAGTCAGTATGGCTCTGATACCAACGCTGTAGGCACCCAAGATCAGATCCGTTTCAAGCCAAGTGATTGCTCCAGAAGCACAACACTTAGCATGAAACAAAAACGATTCTGAGTGCCTAGATATGTGTTTCATGCTAGCTCCCAAGGATCAATGGTTAACATGCACATATCCAAACACAACGTTGCATCACATTCATACTCAAATAATCAAATGAAGCCTTTCATTATTACAACATCAATAAATAGAACCTTATGGTCCAATTTTGTATAAGAGGGCCAATCGGCCAAATTTAACCATAATACAAATAAATCGCAGCGGAAGATAAACTTAAAATAAAAAGAAAATAACCAGCTTGGCATGCCCAAACCCACAAGCAACCAACTGGAGTTAAAGTCGTAGCATTTGTTGTACCAAAACCCGATTCGAACGACTTCTCACCTACAACATGGACAATACAGCTGAGTACAAAAACGTACTCACAAGACTTACGAATAGCAATATATAATAAATGCATTCATGTGTCAAAGGAAGGCTACTACACTAGGCAATTTTTAGCATAAAGCAAGTTTTTCTTTGAGATAACCGGTATAGATTCAAATTGTCTTTTGTAAAACATTTACAAAACAATATATATAGTAGGTAATCCCAATTCATCATCAACAACAATAGATACTCCAATTATAATCAACACACGAACCTCCCGTTCGTGATACAATTCATTCCGTAACAAATCAACATGCAAACTTCTTGTTCGTGACAACATATAAGATCTGTACAATTCAACACATGACCTATCATCATAAACCAAACCCAAATTCCCATAAGCTAACTGTGCATACTTTCCTACAAGTGATGTTCATGACTGGGGAGACGGCTATTCGAATAGATTTTAAACTCTGCGGAGGTGTACAGCTTTACCCACAATATATGAATATCTCTCAATGTCGGCCAATGCACTCTTCCTTAGGAGTGTGACTGAGATATCATAACGAGGCCGTTACAATATCATATCCTAACTATCAAACCACCCGAGGAACATAATTCCCATGGCAGACTGTTGGTCGCCTAGAACCACAGGTGAACCCCGTTGTGTAAGTAAGTCCCTTGCGCAACTACCCGCAAACGCAAAAGACCCTTAAGAGCAAGTAAGATGACACTTAACATACCCCCACTAGATTGACAAGAAAACAACAACAGAACATGAGCCACCGGTAAAACCTTGGCAACTACCGGTGCTCAAACAACAATTGTCAATCTAATTGTGTTTTGGTAGCTAACACACAACAAATTATTTAACCAAGCCTTCGTTATTATCCCAGCGCATGGTTGCACGTAAGACTTGGTTCATCACACCACAGACCGGTCCTCAAATACCCAGACGGGGCTACACGAATCCGAGACATCCTCCCTTCATCACCCTATCACCCGTCCAAGTCCAACACACAACAACAACCCACCCAACAAGTCCACAAAACCAGATTCAAAGATCTGAACACATTCCTCAAATTCAACATAATTCAATCCATATATTCCTCAAATTTCATCAAGATTCAATTCAATCCATTGGCCTATGGACTAACTCCATCAACCGCTTTCGACTACAACTGCTAGCATGACTAAGCAACGTTCTACAAATCACCAAACAAACCCATATAACATATAACCTTAATCATTCAAGGAAACCAGGGTAATCAACATTCAAGGGAGGCCAATGCAGCAAGAGGATATAACTAATTCTACCCAATTGACATACAAGTATTTGAAATTAACATATATAGTTTTCAGAATTACTAGGAGCAACATGCATCAAAGGAAAAAAAACTGCTTGCCAGGGATGGATGGTCCAGTTGCTGCTGAATACCACTCTCGATCACACTCGTATCTTCAAAAACTATCGAACGCACAAAAACATTGAATAAGAACAATAACACCGAAAACATCCAAAAATTCAGTATCATCCAAAATACATGAAATTTATACAGTAGGTGTATTATTATTTTATATGAATTTAGGTGAAATAATTATTCCATTTGGAGTTAGTATGTGAAAATTATAGTGGTTTGAAAATCAGCATCTTGAAAAATGCTAAAAAACTAGGTTTCAGTCACTGTTCATCCGAAATCTAACTTTTGGTGAAAATTTGTAGAAAACTTGTGGAGATATGGATTACATGGTTAGGTAGAGAATAAAAGTTGATGACCAAAATAACTTAGTTCAACTCATTTGGAAGTCAAATGCATTTTCTATGAATTATTGAAGTTCATTCAATTTTCAGTGTAAAAATAATTCATGCCAGAAATTAATTCTAATTTTGAAATTTTCTGGGACATTAACATGTTTCAAATCTATTCCAAGTTAAAGTACATTAAGAATGAAAACCAAAAAAATTGGTTTCACTCGTTTTAGAGTTGATTCGAATTAGTTATGAATTTTATTCTAAGTATGTACTAATGATTCTTAAACTCTAATTGCTTTACCAATTTTTACCAACCAACCAGTGACCTAGTGCTACTAGTTGATCAGTCCATTGTTTGGACTCTAGACCCACTGTTCATTCTAAATAAATATCTTTCAGTAATGGTTCTTGGATTGGTTCCCTCTTTTATTTAGACATCTATAATTCAACTCTCCTTTTCTAATCAGTTTTACCTCTTTATACTAAGTGCTAGTGGTTAATAAATCTTCATACTCTCTAACCAATTATTTGGTCATTTCTTTTAGTTTTTTCATACTGTTCCACCAAAATTTTCTTATTTCAAAACTTCTCTGCCTAACCATAGAAGTCACTGTTCACTACGGACATTCACACAATTGCTTATTTTTCATATATGCTTGCCTCTGTTAGCTTAGTGTCCAAACTTAACTGAAAACACTAAACCTTCCAAGAACTTGTATTTAGAAAAGCCATTAGCCTATTGTTATTTAATTATCCTCATATTGTCCTCTCTGTTGGTTCATCCATTTAAGAGTGTATTAACTAAATTTCTTACTAAACCAAATATTCATTTGTTAAGCAAATTTTTGAGTGATCAATTAGTTCATGGTTAAATAAATCATCTGATTTAATTAATCCATTTGTTAATTACATTTAAACATGCAACAGTAGAAACAATGGCATGCTTTTGGTGATAATGCAACATGCATAAGTAATTATTGGAACGCGGTAACGCAATATGATACTAAAATTTCACCACCGCGCACGCTAGGCGTGCAACCACCACCGGACGTCGCCTTCTCGATGCTCGTCCGCGTCCTCCGTAGTTGTCGCCGAACTTGTCCGTGTCCGCTCGGCCTTCTTGTCCGCGTCCTCGAGCTGCTATGTCGCATGCATGTACCATGCATGCGTCGTCCTTGCTTCCATGGCTTCGGCTCCTCTCTCGACGCCACGTTCTCGGCCTCACTTACGGAGCCGCAGCTCGCATGCAAGCATGTCCAGCGTGTGCATGAGCCACCACATGCACGGCTCCGCACCACGCCGCGTGCATGCATGGTCAGGCTCGGCCTCGCTCCACCGCGCCGCCTCACCGCTCGCATGCACCACCATTGCCTCGTCGAGCCTCCGAATGCATGGCTCCGGCACTGGCCTCGACGTCGCCGCCTTGACGCTGGCCTTCAAGCGCTGCTGCCGGCGCTCAGACTCCCGTGGCCACGCCGTCGAGCCGCTGGCCACGTCGCTGGTCGCCTCTCCGTCTCGGCCGCACCAGACTCGGCCACTACCGGGTCGACGCCGCCGCGTGCCGCTACAGCAACTCGTCTTCATGTCGGCTTGCCGCTGCAGCGCGCCACCGGTGCCTGGGCTCCTGGGAGCTGCTGCACGGCTGCTCAGCCTCGCCTTTGCCTCCTTGTTGTGCTGGCCATCGCAGCTGGCTGCTGGGAGCTGTCGCATGTGGCTGCGGGTCAGCACCACAAGTTGCTGCCACTGCTCACTGTTGACGCTGCCCGAGCGCTGGGCGCCAAGGCCACCAAGCTCCTTGCATGCTTCTTGTGCTGCTACTCCTTCCAGGCCAAGCTGCTGCTACATGCTTGCAGCACCTCTGTCCTCTTATTTCCCAGCCACAGCAAACCAAGGTAGCACACTGCCTCTCCCTCACACATTTCTTGAAGGCGCTCAAACAATCTTGCATGCAAAAAATAGTTGGATGAATGGGATGCTCATGAGGAGATGAACACAATGGCATAGCATGCATGGGTTGTTTCTCGGTTTAAGATTGAGATTGGAAGAAGAGAAGGTGTTAGCTTGAGCTTTTGTGTTGGAGAAAGAATGGAGGGGCTTTGTTGTGCTGGAGGAAGAAGAATGGCAGTGACATGCTCTGTTGGAAACTGAAATGGTAATGGGTGTGCCTTGGTTCGGTTGGAGGCAAAGAAAATGGATTGGTAGTGGTGTGCAATGGGGATGGTAGCGGGAGAAGAATAAACAAAAGAGAGGTGGCAGTGTGTGGTTGTGCTTTGGCTGGGAGTTAAAGAAATGGGGAATAAGGGGTTCGGCTAGGCATGAGACCAATTGGGAAATGGACAGTGGGGAGAAGAAATGTCAGTGCAGCATGGTGTGTTTCATTGGGGCAAGAAACAAAAGCAGTGGGTTGTGGGAGGAGAAAGCAGTGCAATGGGTGAATACATAAACAAAAGATGGCATGGGGTGGTTGTGTGAGTGCTCTGTTGGTGGAGAGGAAATGCATTGGGTGGTGTTTAGCTTGGGGACAAGAAATGGCAGAGGATGGGGGTGAGTTTGGTTGGGGAGTGGACAATATTTTTCCAGATTTTGTAGAACAGCTGAAGGAGTTTAGTGAATTTTTAAGCATAGCTTCCAAACTCCAAAATTCACAAAAAAAAATTAAGGGTGGAAGAAGACACACTGAATATTATGGTGTAAAATTTCTAGGGTTTTCCATATAATATATTTTTCTCTATAATTATCTTAAATTCCAGTTTTTTTGTTGGTTGCGTTTTGTCGGGGAGGAGATAAATAGCAATGCAGTTCTTCCTCCTTTTCTCCGACTCGCCCAAGCAACCTCGCATGCGAAAACCGATTGCAGAAATGGAACGCCCTCGAGATGATGATCGCAACGGTATAACATGCGTTGTATGATTTTTGGTTTTTGGTTGTGATTGCGAGGAGAAAAGTTGGGGAAATGAAATAGATACGTAGGTGTTTTATCTGCTACTTCTTCTCTCCTTACACGAAATCGTTCAAACTGTCATGCATACGGAAACGAATTGCAAAATTGGGTTGGTCGTGTGATGACGATCGCGGTGGTCTGACATGCATGACTTGGTTTTGGGTTTTTGGATGAGATTTGAAGGAGAGAAGTGAAAGGAGTTAGCAAGAAAGGAAAATAGGAGATGATCGGAAAAGACGGGACACGCGGGCGTCTCACCTACAGTCGGTCGAACTGGAAAATGAGAACGGCGATACTAATGTATGCATAATGACATGATTTTTGAAAAACATGCAAAAACAAGAAATCGATTTAATTTAAATGATGTATTTCAAACCATTCAATTTAATATTGATTATTATTACTTGATGTGTGAAGAATTGCAAACATGCTTTAATTAATTCCTCAATTTATACTTAGAATAATTATGCTGAGTTTAGATTGTTAATTATCATTTTTCATTCCCCTTTGTTTTATTTACCTATTAGGATTGTGTTTTAAATTCAAATTCAAAAATAATCATGCAAATTAAATGGGAACCAAATGACCTCCAATAAATTCCAGAAAATCCAAACAAGCATATCAGAGAATATAGAATCCAACTAAAATATTCCCACACTTGAAACCTATTTGCTACAACAAAAAGTTTTAAAAAGTCCAAAATTCACAAATACACATTAGATGCTTAACTAATCCAACTTAGGGATTTGGGGATGTTACAAAAACTTTCAATATCAATTGAACTCAGTCCAATCTGTCAATAGTCAGTACCAGTTGACAGTACAAATTGCTAATACCAATTGAAAAACTGAAGAATTACACTGAAAAAATGATAATACCTACTGAAAGCTTACAAAATGAAGCACTTCCGAACTAACAATACAATTGAACTCAGTCCATTCTTTGGTTGAAATACTGACAAAGCCATTTGAAAACTGGCAAAATGAAGCACTTGAAAACTGACAATACCAATTGAACTCGGACCATTTTTTGGTTGAAAACCTGGCAAAACCATTTCAAAAATGACAAAATGAAGCACTTTCTATCAATTAGTCCATTCAGGGTACAACAACATAATCTTTCTATCCATAGCATCCATTTAGCACCATAAGTAGACAATAAGCAGACAGAATCGAAAATAGCATCCATTTACCACCATAACCATACATTAACATCCATAAGTCTGCATTGCATAAGCATCCATGACCACACATTACCATCCATAAGTATTCATTACAACTAGACAAAAGCAACTACCCTAACACAACGAATACTACCATCCATTACATAGGGTGCTGGCTACTTCGCTAACACAACGAACACTACTAGGCAAAGGAACACAACAAGTACTACATTCACAACCATCTGCATCTCTGCTATCTTGGTGAGCTTGTTCAGCTTCGCATCCTCGTTGGAAGCAAAAGCCTTCAACGCAGTCATATCTTGCTTGAACCAGGCAACGCTGGCCTTCAGACGGTCCAACTCACCCTTCATAGAATCGTAGCCTTCCTTGAGGTCAGATGTAACCTCAAGCAGATCAGGAATGGCATCCTCAAGGCATGTAGTGTTCTCATGAAGAAGCCCCATGTCCACCAGGTACTGCTGGTACTTGTCGATTCACAAGAAAAAATTGCAACCATTCGAAACCCGCCAAGCATAAAATGAATCCAATTTAGCCACGGTGCGGCCCTAATTAGTACCAATTTCTCCCTAATTTCTCCAAAATCGCCCAACCATACAACCCTAGCCTTGTGCTATCCAACCCAAATCAGTGCCAAATGCAACAAATAAAGAAAAGGAGCCAACAACTTACTCCGGATTGATTCCTTGGACGCTTGAAGAAAATCTTCCCCGGGTTGTTCTTCGTCTTCGAGGTGAGCTCCACCACCTTCTCGACTCCGTAAATAGGGCAGTCGATGAGGGAAAAACCACTATTCCCGTGCCCCGGCAACGGCGCACGACTAGGGGTAGAGCGGGTGCCATAGGATCTCCCCTCAGACATCGCAGTTGGGCTCGGGAAAGCTCATCATTGCCGGATTTCCCTGACAGAGGGTGGTCGCGAGTGAGAGAGAGGAGGAGCAGAGAGGGTGGTCGAGCGAGCGAGAGAGAAGAAGGGCACGGGTGCGCTGGGGTTCTAGTCCGGTATGGCTAGACCCAGCCAAGTAAGGACTGCAAAATCGACCGGAGGGGTAAAAGCGTCCTTTCGCATGTGGGCCAGGGTCATTAAACAAAAAATATGAATTTAATGTTCAAAAAGGACAAATTAATGAAGAGCTAATATAAGTTGTTGCAAATAATCTATTGCACCGAACTTAATGGCGTTTTCCAAAAGACAAAACAAAGGTGTGGCATTTTGGCAAATTTCCCTTTTATATATATACGGCATGCAGCATGCAACTTGGGTATATAATATAAATGACATGTATCTTCTGAGCTTTATTAGTGGTGTTTGTGTGCTCCATGGGACAAACAATGGATGGCATTTAAGATACTTTCTTCGTTTTGGAGGTTTAGAAAATCCCACAATAATTCTTAAATCAGAAAAAGGCAAAAACCCTAGAAATTCTCTCTTCAATCGACAGAAAAAAAGATCTACGCCACTTCTTTTGTGAGGCCAAATTATAACGATGTAGATTAATCATGTATAGATATTGTATTTACTACAATTGTATAGCAGATACAACTATATTATCAAAAGATAATAAAATATATAACAAATACAATATGATACAATATCTAAGCAGTTCAATTGCGTGTTAAATTTCACTAGCTTTTTTTTTCTTAAAACAACACATGGTTTTTGAAGGAAACGGGGGACATAGAGAAAGACACAAAGGTAAATTATTCAAATGTTATTTAGGTACACACTCGGATTACATTGCACCACTTCCTCATGGCGGCATATCTCATTCACATGCCCCCTTCCGTGGACATATGGATATACAAAATCTCACATGTCTAACACGAAATCGGCAGCCGAGATCAAGCGAGCCAAATCCCACCTCCCACTTAACGCATTTTTGCGAAACCCCCCGTGGGAAGTCTTTCTTTCCCATCCCCCCTCCCTCAGACCAAACCAAATGGAGGACCCGTCCCCACCGAGCTAGGGTTTGGGAGAGCCAGTTGGTTTCTCCCTACGCCACCCCCAGTCGATGCACCCCCTGCTCCCATCCCTCTGCGCTGCCCCCAGTCACTACACCCCCTGCTCCCGTCCTTCTGTGTCGTCTGCAGTCGCCACCGTCTTGCGCCCCTGCGCTGCCCTTTTCTTAGGTTCATGCATGAGGTAGCACTCTAATACCATCAGCGGCACCATAAAGTTGCTTGCATAAAAGGGCTAACCATGTTGGTATGTATGTTTAATTACTGTTTATATGCATATATGATCCTACACTATCCCAAACACGGCCTGAATTGGGCTGTGTTACAAAGGGCTCCACAACACATGAATAATATGCTATGCTGAGACTTAAAAGAGAAGAGACTTCACCTGCACTGTGCACACAATTCTGTCATCTAGGGATCCATGGGGTAAGCCAGCATTTGTTTGGAGCATGAAGAATCTAGACCTGCCATTATGTGTTAATGGAGTTTTGGTTATTAATGACAAATCTATTTGTGAAACTAACACTCTTATAGATATACCAATTGTCTAGCCTCAGCTTGGATATAAAGGTGAAAATCAAATGAGGTATGCATTCCAAATGACAAATCCATTTGTGATACTAACACTTCTATTGTTATACCATGTTTAGTCTCAGCTTGGATATAAAAAGAAAAATCCAAACAGGTATGCATTCATAATGATAAATCTATTTGTGAGACTAACTATTCTATTGCTATATCTCATGTTTAGTCTCAGTTGAATTTAAAGATCAAGAGGTATGCTTTTGACATCATATTCTTATATATTGTTGCATTCCTCAGATCCAAAATATAGGATGAACTCCACCAAAAGTCTAACTTGAATATGTGCATATGGTTCCATTACATATTTGTGTATGCACACATTTAGGGGGGGGGTTCACTCTATGTTTTGTGGTTTCATTAGTATTGATCCATATTCCCTTTCCGCATATATTAAGGATCTTTACTTTGAAACATATCCTTGAGTATATATAACTTGTGTAGTTAATATATTCATATGAGTATATGAGACTTGTATAGTTCATATACCCTTTGAGTATATTCAACTTGTGTAGTTCATATATACTCATACCAATCTATTCAATTACTTGCAATTGAAGTGATTATCATCAATTACCAAAGAGGGAAAGATTGTGATATCTTGTCCCATCATTATGAGTTAATGGTATGGTGTGGTAATTAATGATAATCATATTGTGGAACTAATATTTTCCATGAGTTGGATAAGCAGGTTAGGTTCCATGATGATAAAGACTTTGGATGGCATCATGTGTTGATTGTCATCAAGTCAAGATTCGGGATAAAGGAAATCATCATGTGTTGATGATGTCCGAGTCAAGATCCCAAAGTGAAGAAGATCATCATGTGTTGATGATCATCAAGCCAAGTTCAAGAAAAGGATGTCATCATGTGTTGATGAGCATCATATCAAGATTCTTGAAGAAGAGGAAGTCATCATGAGCTGATGATGTTCAAGAAGAGAAGATGATCATGAGTTGATCATCAAGTCAAGTGAAGAACTCATCATGTGTTGATGAGCATTCAAGTCAAGAACCCGGACTTGAAGTGAAGATGTGCGTCATCAAGCTTTAAGTGTTTGCTCAAGGCAAATGTATGACTAGCTAGGGCTAAAAATGTGTTCCTAGTCTTTTACCGGTCTTGGTATTTGGATGGAAGACCGGATTGCTAGTATAGGTTGTCATACTATTAAGAGGGGCCTTGACTAGTAGCTTGTGTTAGTCATGTGTTGATAGCTCGTTGTGCTTGCTCTAACTCTTTTTAACATGTTGCCAATATTTGCGAATGTGTTTTGCAAATAGTTGTGGCTCATGGATAACCCTTGTAGCATGTGACTATAGTTTGCAAATGTGTTTTGCAAATGGTCTAGGTCCATGCACCTTATCCTTGTGGCATGATGCTATTTATTTGCAAATGTGTTTTGCAAATAGTTGAGGCTCATGTTTGATCCTTGTAGCATGTGACTTTAGTTTGCAAATGTCTTAAGTCCATGTACCTTTTAGTTGTGGCTTTGATTCTAAAAGTTGGCAAATATGTTTTCCAACTTGTTGAGAATCTTGCATTCATGCTTTGTTTGCATCACGCATCAATTTAGCAAATGTGTTTTGCAAATTGAGTTGAAGCGAATGCAATCTGTGTTTTCTCTACAAAACGGTAGTACCGACATGTATTGTGCGGAACTACCGCTATGCGGTATGACCGGTGGTTCCTTGGCGGAACTACCGCAACCCTGTTGAGCATGTGTTGCTCTTAAGGTGCGGTAGCACCGGCATGTACTAAGTGGTACGACCACGATGCGGTAGTACCGAGCTCTTGAGCGAAACTACCGTGTGCCAATCGGACCGTCCGAACGTACCCTTGATCGAACGGTTTAAACCATGGTCCGAACGGCCCAATCGATCTGAGCTGTCCATGTGTGAAGTCCGATCGGAACTGTGTGTTTCGGTCAGATTCGTGAAGCGCTAGTACCAGCGCTGTGTGCGCAGAACTACCGCAGGCCGGTCGTTTTGAATCTTTAATGGCGGTACGTAATTTCCAGAGAAGCTCCATTCGGTTTGGTTTACAAACCGGAGCAGTAATACCGGACTTGTTGAGTGACGACCAATGATCGGAATGCTGCGTGTTGAGCGGCGGCGATCCGCTCCACCTTCTCAACGGCTAGTTTTGTAGCCATTGCTGTGTGTCAGAGGTGGTGCAGTAGTACCGACCATTAGTTGGCGGTACTACCGCTTGAGCTGATTTTTCAGCAATTCGTCTCCCAACTGCTAGTTTGTGTGTGGGGGCTATAAATACCCACCTTGGTCGGCCTTGGGGAGGTAGCTGAAGTCCCATTCTATTCCTTTGAGCTAAGAGCAAGTTCTCTCCTCTCATATGTGCATGTGTTGCACTTAGTGACCTTAAAGAGCAAACCCTAAATGCATGTGTTGCCTTAGGTAGTGGATTGTGTATCCATTGAGTTTAGATACTTGATTAGTTCAAGTGAGAGTCTAAGACTTGTTACTCTTGGTGTTTGCCGACACCTAAACGGCGTGGAGGTGTCGTGCGTCGGTGATCTTTTCAAAGAAGCTTGTGAGAAGACCCGGGCAGTTTGTGAGTGGTGTGGTGCTCGTTATCTCCGGGGTGGAGGAAAGAGAAACTCTAGTGGAGCGAGGTGTTGGTTCGTTTTGGAATCGGTCCAAGTGGTTGGACTTACCTCGGAGGTGTTGGCTTAATTTGTGGAGCCGGTCCAATTGGTTTGGGCTTACCTCAACGTGGATTAGGGGAGACCAGCAAGTCTCCGAACACCACAGTAAAACATCGACGTGTCATCGTGGTTTGCATTCTTGTGCTTTACATTGTGCAATTTATATTCCTTATATTAAATTGCTTACATATCTTTGTATGATTGCAATTATTATCAATAGTCTTATTGTTGTTGGTGCACTTAGTTGAACCTAGGTGATTTAGGTTTTGATTGTGCAAAACCAGTTTTGATATTAGCTTCCGCACTAGAAATTGGTTTTAGCCAAAAGAATTTTTAAAACCGCCTATTCACCCCCCCTCTAGTCGGCATCCTCGATCTTACAGAGCACCCTTGTCATAGCCTATGGAGAACAAATGAGTGGGGTGGGAGAATATCTGGCCAGCTACCTTATCTGGGTTGAACATATTTTGTTAGGATTCAAGTACGATGATACAAAACTGAATGGACCTAAGTTTGGAATTGCATTTTTCCATAAAGGCAAGTTCAAAGTGTCATGCAATGTTTCTCAGTAAATTTGATGCTATGAATGAGTTGTGCCACAAATTAACTTTGCTATTTATGTTGTGTTGTCTAGTTGCTGTGAATAATATGTGTATAGCCATCTCCCAATTTTGTCGTAAGAGGTAACAATGTTTAATGTGTACTTAGTTTTTTAGGAAGCCAGCATATTTCATTAATTGGAAACAAGAGTAGTGTTATAATCTAGGCAAAGGCTAGACATCAAGAAGCAACGGCTCATCGCGCTAATTGGAAACATGCAAACATTGCACAACATCTGGCGCCATTGTTCGCGTCCCTTCTTACAAAACAAAAGGCAAATTCAGAGAAAACATGAATAAACTCTCTTCAAGTCCAGTTCCCTAAGGAGTCGATTTGGGGACAAACCGCTTTTGAAGGGGGGAGGAATGTTACATCATCAACCACGACAAGAGCAATTAACTTGAACAGGGAACGGCGGGAAACGAAGAAGGAGAAGCTGGAAGACAGAAAGAGGTCAGTGCGACCAAGGCATCCGTCCGTTCGATTTGGTGGATCACTTTTTGTGTGATTTGGATAGCTGCCAGTTGTAATTAGGTGTAGTGTGTGTGGGGTCCTGTTGTAAGAGAGAGAGAGATATGATGGGTGTTGAAGAAGAAAACTCTAGATCTAAAACTCTTATATTCCCCAATCCTTCATATGAAATTCTATGCTAATCTACCTCAAATTTTGTGCTGCCTCTTGGATCCTCTAAATTCTTGCTGGCTACTAACATCCAGCCATCGCATGAGCACAATAGCAAAGAACACTTGAACACTCAATCTGCTTGCCTCAACACAACAAGATGTGCCCCTGCCAAAACCAGAATCAGATCTGGATTTGGGTGTGAGTTGAGGCGAGTTGTTGCAGCCCCACGCCGCACCCTCGTGAACACGCCGTGCAAGCCCCGTCACTGTCGTCGTCCCCATTGCACAGCTCGGCTTCGGGGGTGGGAGGGGGACGCCACAACCAGATGGGCCAAGCTATATGCGATTTGGGAGGAGGCTCTGCCGCGCCGCCGACGAGAAGCTTGAAGATGAAGCAGATGTGAGAACGCGGGTGGGGCAGCACCGGCGTCCACCGAACCCCAACCCTAAGTGGATTTGGGAGGAGGTGCTGCTATGTCCAATGGTGGGAGGCACTGCTATGGGAACGAATGGTTGGGAAAGAAGTTGTTTTGGAAATGACTAGAGAGCACAGGGGTAAATTGCAAGAATGCACAAATGGGATGGAAGAGATCCCACCTGTTATCTCGGCCGCCTAGATCAAATCCAAGGGCTATGAGTGGTTTGTGCATATGTTCACTAATTAGGTCATGTGCATGTTGCCATATCTGCAGCATATGTGTGCGGCTGTAAGCATGGCATATTCCACCGTTCGTGCCCCTACATATGTAAATAAATAAAGGCAAATTTTGATTCATGCCACTCAAAAACTTGCCACTTCAAGATACGCCACTCCAAAAGAGGCAATTCAAAAAAATGCCACTCTAAAACTTTTCTTCTTTTATATGTGCCACTTTAGGACTTTTTTGCCCTTGGGCCTCTCCTTCCTCCCCACTTGTCACCATCCTCTCCCTCTTCTTCTTCCTGATGCTCCGTCGGCGAGGAGGTAGAGGTGGACGCGCTCCTCTCGGGCGGCTTGAGACGTCGTCTTTGCTCAAGCTCGAGCCAACTCCCGCCTCGTCTAAATCGCCCTCCTCCGCCTCCAACCCTTCTTCGTTCGACCCAGCGCTGATTCCTGGATGCCACCCTCGCTTGCCGCTTGACAGCCTTCGAGTCCCCTTGCGTGCCACAGAAGTGGCTCGATCTGCCTTTGCCACGCCACAGTGTCGGCGGGATGGATTTAGTGGGCGCGATTCCTTATTGAATGGGCGGCGGGCCAAGAAGAGAGCGAGTCTTGTGGGAATATCTGGGAAGAGTCGAGGATGACGAGGTGGAGAAGGTGATGCGGTGGGCGATGGATGCCACGCGGTTCAACGTCGCCACGGTCGGTGCCGACAAAGCGAGGCACGCCGAGGAAGCGGAGGAGAAGGATGAGAGGATGGTGACCGGTGGGGAGGAAGGAGAGGCCCAAGGGCAAAAAAAGTCATAAAGTGGCATATATCAAAGAAGACAAGTTTTAGCGTGGCATTTTTTGAATTACCTCTTTTGGAGGGGCATATCTCGAAGTGGCAAGTTTCTGAGTGGCATGAATCGAATTTTGCCATAAATAAATGATGGCATCAAGCCTGGAAAAACCGGACGGTGGATAACTCGCCACGTGGGCACGGGCGGGGAGATCGAACGGTAGGCCCGTGTCTGCTGCTAAAGGGGGAATTCATTATTTGCCCTCCCAATAGTTGGGTTTTCAGAAAATACACTCCTTTCAGATGTAATATATTTTTTGCCCCCTCCTTAGTCAGATTCTTTGCTATTTGCCCTCTTTTCCTTTTTTTAATCGTTTCCGCCAGTTTTTTCGTTACCAGCCACACGAAATGTCTCTTTTACCCTCGGTCGCACCAGCACTCTATCTCTCCCGTGCGCATCTCCTCCCCATTTCATTCCTCCTCCCTCCCATTCCACTCATGGGCGCCTTCCCACTCCTCTGAGAGGTGCCTCCCAAACTCTCCCCATCATCCACCCTGCAACCCCGCCACGCCTCCTCCTCATGCTCTCGCCTCCGCTCCTCTCCACCTTTGACCCCACCCCACCGCCTCCTCCTTCCCACACCACGACCACCACCACCCCATCGGTCGCGGTTCTTCCTCCCCCCCCCCCCAGAGCAAGTGGCTGCGGAGAGCCGAACCCCAGCGAGCCCCTAAGCCTCCTCAAGTGGAGAGGCAGCCGGCTTCTTGTTGTATGGCTGTGGTGGCCGTGGTACCTGCTTGGCGACCAAGGAGCGGAAAGAGGACCAATGGCGGAAGCAACGTGACGAGAGGGGCTGCGTCTGCTATGGCTTCGCTGCAGTCTTGTGAGTCGGTGGACGTCTTGGCGCTCCCTTGGGCCTTGGCCCGCCGCGCCCTGCATGGTGCTGCTCGGCAGCTCGCGCACATCGAGCCATTCTCTCTCTCTCTCTCTCTCTCTCTCTCTCTCTCTCTCTCTCCTCTATTTGCTTCCAGCCAAATGCTCCTAGGCCATTCCCCTTCTTCTTTGCTTCTCTTCTTCCCATTTCTTGCTCTATGGAGTTTTGCTTTGGTTAGATTTTTGCCCATGGCCTGACCAGGCTCATTTGCCCATGGCGTCGCTCATTGCTCCTGCTATTCGGCCTTGTTGTGGCCTCACTTGACCCTCGGCGTGCCTCACTGCTAATGACCGGCCTCTCTCGGTTCTTGATTTGGCCGAAAGTTGTTCTTGTGGGGATTATTTCTCTCTGTTGTCTCGGTTGTAACGTGATTAGACTTGATTCCATCTTTTGTTTTTTGGTTCTTATGGATTAATTCGTTCTCTGATATTGATGCTTTTGATTCATGCAAGCGAGGGAAATGGAGGTGGGTTGCTATCTGTTCATGTATGAGGACAGTGATGGAGGTGGTTTCATTGATGTTCATGTATGCATGTTGATGAGCTGATTGATTGATGAGCATTCGCGTTTGAGTTGGGAAGGAAGCCAACTTTTTGAACTGATTAATGAGCTCTTATAGCATCGATGATCTTGCCTCTCCCTCGCCGGCAGAGGGGTCTCGGGCGCCCGCGCTTGCAAGCTCGAAGGAGGACACCGGCGGTCATGGCGGCGTTTCGGTGCAAGAGGAACGGGGCGGTCCCGGCCGAAGGGTAAGACAGTCATTTCACGTGCCTCGTAACGGAAAAACGGGCGGATGGTATTAAAATAATGTGAAAAGTGCAAATAAGGAAGAAACTGTCTAAGGAGAGGGGCTAAAAAATATATTACATTAGGAAAAAATATATTTTCTGAAAACGAATTCCATTTGCTAAACCGTTTCAAGCTCGAGCCAACTCCCACCTCGTCTAAATCGCCTCCTCCGCCCAACCCTTCTTCGCTCGACCATACCGATTCCTGGATGCCCTCGCCGCCGCTTCAACACGCTTCAGTCCCACCCGTCGGCGCTGAAGTGGCATAATCTGCCTCTCGCCACCATGCCGCTTGTCGCCGGGATGGGCAATTTGAGGCGTAGTTCGCGCGGCTGTTGAATGGGGCGGGGCAAGAAGGAGACGAGTCGCGACGAGTATCTGGGAAGAGTCGGAGGGCGACGAGTGGAGAAAGGTGATGCGCTGGGCGATGGATGCCACGCGGTTCGACGTCGCCACGGTCGGTGCCGACAAAGCGAGGCACGCCGAGGAAGCAAAGGAGAAGGATGAGAGGATGGTGACCCGGTGGGGAGGAAGGAGAGGCCCAAGGACAAAAGAAGTCATAAAGTGGCATATATCAAAGAAGACAAGTTTTAGCGTGGCATTTTTTGAATTACCTCTTTCGGAGGGGCATATCTCGAAGTGGCAAGTTTCTGAGTGGCATGAATCGAATTTTGCCATAAATAAATGATGGCATCAAGCCTGGAAAAACCGGACGGTGGATAACTCGCCACGTGGGGCAGGCAAGGGAGATCGAACAGTAGGCCGTGTCTCTTTGCTAAAGGGAATTCATTATTTGCCCTCCCAATAGTTGGGTTTTAAGAAAATACACTCCTTCCAGATGTAATACATTTTTTGCTCCCTCCTTAGTCAGATTCTTTGCTATTTGCCCTCTTTTCCTTTTTTTTAATCGTTTCCGCCAGTTTTTTCGTTACTAGCCACGCGAAATATCTCTTTTACCCTCGGTCGCACCAGCACTCTATCTCTCCCGTGCGCATCTCCTCCCCATTTCATTCCTCCTTCCTCCCATTCCACTCATGGCGCCCTTCCCACTCCTCTACGGAGGTGCCTCCAAACTCTCCCCATCATCCACCCTCGCAACCCCGCCACGCCCTCCTCGTGCTCGCCTCGCTCCTCCTCACTTTGACCCACCCCGTCGCCTCCCAAACACCACGGCCACCACCCCGTGGTCGTGATTCTCCTCTCCCCACCTTTGCAAACAAGCGGTGCTGCGAGGAGCCAACCCAGCCATAGATCCCTAAGCCTCCTCCAGTGGAGAGGCAGCGGCTCTGGCCATGGTGGCGCGATGGCGGCCGAACGGCAGCCAAGGAGCGGAAAGAGGACCATACGGCGGAAGCAATGTGACGCGGAGGTGCACGCGCTAACTGCCGCTGCCGCTTGATCGTAGAAGTCGATGGACGCTGCTTCCTTGGGCCTTGGCCCGCGCGCGCCTCATGCATGGTTGCTCCAACTCGCGCATCATCGTGCCATTCTCCTCTCTCTCTCTCTCTCTCTCTCCTCTATTTGCTTCCAGCCAAATGCTCCTAGGCCATTCCCCTTCTTCTTTGCTTCTCTTCTTCCCATTTCTTGCTCTATGGAGTTTTGATTTGGTTGGATTTTTGCCCATGGCGAAGACCTTGGCTCATTTGCCCCATGGCGCCTCCTCATTGCTCCTCGCTATTTTCTTGTGGTAGCCTCACTTTGACCCTCGGCAGTGCCTCACTTGCTAGCCCGACTGGTCTCTCGGTTCTTGATTTGGTAGAAAGTTGTTCTTGTGGGGATTATTTCTCTCTGTTGTCTTGGTTGTAGCGTGATTAGACTTGATTCCATCTTTTGTTTTTTTGGTTCTTATGGATTAATTCGTTCTCTGATATTGATGCTTTTGATTCATGCAAGCGAGGGAAATGGAGGTGGGTTGCTATC
The DNA here is from genome assembly GCA_036346405.1 of Phyllostachys edulis. Classification (NCBI taxonomy): domain Eukaryota; kingdom Viridiplantae; phylum Streptophyta; class Magnoliopsida; order Poales; family Poaceae; genus Phyllostachys; species Phyllostachys edulis. The sequence goes on from JAYEVD010000597.1 coordinate 67,845, forward strand.
TGTTCATGTATGAGGACAGTGATGGAGGTGGTTTTATTGATGTTCATGTATGCATGTTGATGGTGATTGATTGATGAGCATTCGCGTTTGAGTTGGGAAGAAGCCAACTTTTGGCGATTAGTGAGCTCTTAGAGCATCGATGATCTTGCCTCTCCCTCGCTGGCAGAGGGGTCCCGGGCGCCCGCGCTTGCAGGCTCGAAGGAGGACACCGGCGGTTATCTTGGCGTTTTAGTCTTGAGAGAGCAGGCGGTCGTAGAAGGTAAAACGGTCATTTCGCGTGCCTCGTAACGGAAAAACGGGTGGATGATATTAAAATAATGTAAAGAGTGTAAATAATGAAGAAACTGACTAAGGAGAGGGGCAAAAAAAAAATATACTACATTAGGAAGTAATGTATTTTCTGAATACCCAACTGGCAAATAATGAATTCCACCGCTGCTAAACCGTTTCAGATCGCAATTGGGATGTCATCATTATTATTCCCGTCCCCCAACCCAACAACTGCTTCACAAATTCACAAGAGGAAGAAAAAAAGGCAAGAGAAACTCGATCTCTTCCTCGATTTCGAGCGATCTAATCTCTCTCGTAAGCGGCGCGGCGCGGCGCAGCGCATCATAACCAAGGTGATTTTTTTTCTTTCCGTCGACCACCGCCCCCCACCTACCCGACCTCCCGCGGCCGGCGGCACCACCGCCGCCCCGTCCTCTCCTCCCCAGCTGCTGCAGATGGCGTCGTCAGCCCCCTCGCCGCCCTGCGGGGCAATCCCGGAGGGGTAGAGTTGCGAGAGAGGAGAGGATTCGTTCCACGTGTTTTCTCCAATCGCAGCCTGACACGTCGCTGGTCACCAGTTTGCTAGACGGTGGGCGTTCTCCAGATAATAGTATTTCCGATTTTATTTCTGGGGTCTTGTGTCATTCGTTTCCTGATTTGCTCAGCTTCGCATCAGAACAAGATTCCTGATTCTTCCTTTCTTTGGTTTTGGTGATCTTATCTTACCGGTCAATTATTGCCCCTTTGTCTGAGCTATTCGTTCAGTCTGTAATTTAGTTGAAATTTAATTGATTAGATCTTTTTCCTTTACAATTTAAGATTTAACTGTACGATTTTCGCTGCAAAGATCGTTGATTTCGTGTCAGCACGGCTGTGATAATTTGTTATCCTGACAAAAGGGGATTTTGATGTACGGCTCGTTGAATTGCTAGAATGCGAATATCGTTTACGTCATTTCTTATTACTCTAATTTTTGGATGATGCGACTATGTACGTGTGCTTCTGTGATAGACGGTTGTTCTTTCTGGTATGAAAGGATGGAGTTTGAAAGGAAACCTCCGAGTCTGCTGGAGCTGTGCGTCCGGACAGCCATCGACAACCTTCGGTACGTTGGCAGCGTGGATGGCGTGGAGTTGCAGCTGCTCAAGCGAATCCTGCCCCACTGCACCTTGGATCAACTGACCCGTATTGAGAGTCGTACGGAGGTAATCTTCCTGGAGCAATTCACTTTCTCTTGGAGATTGAATTGTCGTGGTGATTTTTGTTGTCTGATCGGACAGATGGACCTTAGCCCTGTTACTGATGTGCTGTGGAAGAGATTCTATCAACGGCAATTTGGCGAGGAAAATATGAACCATGTTGTCAAGAAAATGAAGCAGAGCAGAGTACATTACAAATGGAAGGATCTCTTCAAGGTAAAATAATCCTCTTTTGTTCTTTTGGCTGTCCTGGAGAATCCGGGATGGTCATGGAGTGGTTTAGCAAAAAGAAGTATAAATGACTGAAAGGTTTAACAGTACAACTTGTGATGTATAAATATGGTGGTTGGGGGTAGGATGAAACGGTTGCCAAGGCAATTTGCTAGAAGCTGCAGATATGTAAATGATTTGTTGCCAATACAATCAGCCAAATCGGCATACAACATTGAGTCGCAACGCTGCTTCGAAAGATATAACACAAGCTTAATTTGGATAACGGGATGTGGGAGAGTTAGCTACATCAGGATCACACGATTCGGGGGTAGAGGTGGTGTTAATCGTGTGTAACATGGGCTTGTTTTCCTTTGAGGATCACCTCAAAATTAATTGAGCTCCATTCGTTACGCCTACTATCATTCTCGTTCCCTTTACAAGAACTTTTCCCACTACGATACTAGAGGTACTCTTGCCGATTTGGTTTAAAAATTAAAAGGGTTAATGACCAATTTGGTCCCTCCACTTTTCCTTGATATTCACTTTAGCCCCTCTCAAGTTTCAAAAGTGCCACTTTGGCCCCTCAACTTATATTTTTGCTACAGTTCCAGAGTAACACCCTAATTGCTCCTTCCTGGTGTCCCCACGTGCGCATTGGGGGTCCTTGTATCATTTTTTCTACTCACTTCACTTTAATGAATTGTCTGAGGTCCTACCAGTACTTTTAAAAAAATTGTTCTTGGTCTTTGTTACAGTTAGATACCTTCATTCTTAAATAATTTGTACCCATACTTTTGCAGGCAAAAACAGAAAAGCAAAAGGAAGTTGAGGATAAGATGGTCGAGAAACTCACAAAGAAATATCAGGCAGAGAAAGCTGGTAAGCAGATTTTAACATCAAGTTATAGTTTTGTATGTTTTGCAAAGCTTCGCATAAAATAGCTATAGGACCTTTGATAAGCTTAACTGATATTTTACCTGCTATTCATATAAATTTGACACTGCTCGAATGCAATTTAAGGCAATTGTCCCGGTAAGTACAGCATGATACATATAACTGACCAAGTCCTGGATTCCTTAACTGCATCTTATAAATTAGTTTTACAGACATGTTTTCTCACCCCTTGTGTGTATCCATGCTGTGTATGTTAGATCATGGTTATTAAGGCGAGGCGAGGCAAGGCGCCTCATTACTGCCACACCGCCTTAGCGCCTAAGGCGTGCGGCGAGGCAACGCCATGCACACATTCTAACATAGTATGGCAGCAAATTTAACGAGCAGGTTAGGAACACTAACATACCTTGATGTTGCCTCTTGCCTGTTCTCCTCTTGTGGTCTTCTCCCATGCATCCCTTGTAATATTCTCTCCTCTGTGCTCTTGTGCCATCAAGCAGCAAACTGCCATGCAGCAAAAGCAATTATTAGCACTTAGCAAACTGAAAATGAGACAACACGTCAGCATCACGGATTGACAGCAATAAGGTTTTGGTTCAATGTTTTACACATCAAAATGGGACAGCAACACAGATAAGTAATAGCATCACATCAGTTCACAACAGTTCAAGTGTTCAACATCAAAGTTTTGAATAATAACTAAATAGGAAAGTAGGATTGGCTTGAGTCCATACTCCCCAATGGCTTGCCCAACATCACCAAAAGTCAACCAAAACTAAAACACCAACAGTCCAGCAAATCAACACTCTCATCTCTCAACTCTCAAATCTCAATAATAGTCATCATCCAACATAAACTCAATCCACATTGCAGAGCATATGGGAGAAGAGTACTAGAGGAGCTGACCTGAGGATTGAGGAAACTGCCTGCTGACACGGTCACACGGCACTGCAGATTGGAGAAGTTGGAGGGTCTAGAGAAGGCGATGGCTGCCAGGCGCCAGCACAAAAAAGGGATGTAGGTTGAGAGGAGGAAGCAGAAGAGAGCAACGGAGATGGACAGGACAGTCAGAGATGCATGAGGGGGGAGAAAAAGAGAGGAAGGGAGAGGGCACCTGGAAGGGGATGGCAGCAGCGGTTACTCTGGAGGGGATTGATGGCTCGGCGCGTTGGCGGCTCCGATGGGGTTGAAGCTGATGTGACGGCGGTGGAGGAGATTAGCGGAGGCGGCGGCGCCTGCTAGGGCAGGAAGAGAAGCTCCCCTCCCCCTCCCACTCTCTCTAAGACTCAGTCTTTCTCCGTCTCTCCTCTCTCTTCAATTATTTACGGAGGCCTCTCCTCACTCTCTGATTTTTTAGGCCATCCAAGGCTTATGGTGCTCGACTCATGTCATGGCGACGACTCTCACCCTTTGTGTGTATCCATGCTGTGTATGTTAGATTGTCGGGACCAAAATATGTAATTCTGGACCCTCTGTGTATAATGCACTAGTCCAGGATCACGCTAGTGCACACAATGTCAACACAGGTGAATATCGATCCACACAAGCGATTAATAACATAACGAGTAATTTGATAACAAATAAGGGTTTTGACCTTATGGTCGAGTTTACATTTATTAAGCCACGCAGGGCTAGCAACGAAATAAAATAGCAGCGGAACGAAGAAACTTTAGCGGAATCCCATCAATACACCACAGACAACTGACTGGGATCAAGACCCTACGATCAAGCACCTTCGATGAACTCCTCCTCGAAAGCAGGCGAAGACTCCTCCTCTTCTGTTGCATGTTTTACAACAAGCATGAGTACACACACGTACATCAGCAAGTCATACCATAGAAATGCAATTATAGATGCGGGCTTATTCCAAAGGAATGGTTTACGTGGTTCTTTTGCGTAAATCTGACATTTGCAATTTAAATACAAGTAATAGATTGAAAGCATAAGTAAAACAAATAGACAATAATAATTGAGCAGCTTTTATTTCACAAAGACACATAGCCTAAACAAGTTATTCACATAGCCATATGACTTAAGTCACAGCTCCTTCCCAAGGTTTTATGAAAATCTACCCTCGTGTGAAATCACCGAGCATGTCTATGATGCATGACGCAATTTGTTGAATAGATTGATTAACACTCTGCGAGTTTGTACACTTTACCCACAAGATACAACTAGTGTAGCTAGCACTAGCCGTAATAAAAGCAGTTCGAAACTTCATCTTAACATTGACACTCCCGATTAGGCTTACAAGCTGTCATCAACCCCGCATAGGAAGTCGGTCAGACACACCTTTGTTGGACGTGGACACGCGAACCGCCCGTGATGTGACTACCTGATAGCACACCTCCACCCATGCAACACAGCCTAACCTACTTCCTGAGTAATCAATGTCAAGACTCCATAACTTACTAAGTTAAGCCCGTCCCATACCAGGCATATGGTTGTACGAGAGGCTCAGATCAATGGCGCACAAAGTTAAGTTCTTAATTGACCAAGGCAAGACTTTCAATTAAACTACAAATCCCTATGCACACAGGTTATTAAGCCCACGCACATAGCTCCACCAAAATATCCAACGATCCACTTGCCTCCGCTCTAAATCCTTTCCCTTTGTTGGTTAAGTGCAACATATGCCATCAACAGTAATAGCACATAGTGCACACAGTTTCTATCACATAGTCCCATAGTCACTTAGTCAAGTTTATATTTGCAACTACATGAGATGATGACTCGTAGCATGGCTAAGCAAACTAATCGCATCTAACCAATCCACATTGGTAATACATTAGCACCAACTAAATTAACCAAACTAGGGTGACAAAAGATTATGGCATACAATTAGACAAGGAGGTCATAACCAATTGGATATTAACTAATCCCAAAAGCATTGAAATAAATAATTGAAGTAAATGCAATACTTTGAATCAAAGTAATTTTAGAAAATTGGGATTCAACATGATCAAAGGTATAACTTGCCTTGGAATAGGTCTAAGTACCGATCTTGCTCTTGAGGTGCTCCTTCTTCTTTAAATCTTCCCGAAGTATCAACGTCTACTCGCAAACGAAACAAACAAACAAACAAAATAAATAAAAACAGAGGCAAAACAAGCTCCAAAAATTAAATAAAAAACTTAGATAGATAGATCTTGAATTTAAATGAATTTAGAAATTTGAATGGGCTCAATCGGAGTTCGGATGCAAAAGATATGGGCTTTGGAAGTTGGAAATCTAAAGAAAACCCTAAAAACTGATTATTCCGAATTTCCGAATTATTTCTTAAAAGAAAAATTGGATTATTGCGCAACGATGACGTCAACTCTCGGAATTAAAGAATTAAAAAGAATTACTGACATGTGGGGCCCACACGTCAGTGAGATGGCTCACGGTGGACTTGGTTCACCGAGCCGGATGTTGGGATTGGACACCGGACCTGCCACGTGGCACTGACGAGGTGATGACGCAATGACACGCGACGCACAAAGCTATTTGGACGACTACGTGAGCCGACGCCTCGGCGGTGGGTGGTGGCGCCAGACGGAACCGAGGTCCCGTGACAGCGGCGACTCACCGTGGCGGATGCCTGAGAGGTAGAGGTGAGACAGGGAACTCGAGGTGGGCTCACGGGTGCTCGAGGATGATTGTGGCGGCCGTGGAGGTAAGCGGCGGGGCTTGGGCTTGGCAGCGGCAGGCTAGAAAGTCTCCGATGAAACGAAGGTGACCACAGGGTTCTCCTGCTCGTGTGATGTCGACGGTGCGAGTGGCGAGGCTCCGGCGACTTTGGGCGGCGGAATCGCTCGTCGGGCAGCGGCTCCAAAACCCTTAAAATCAAATTCCGTGGCGCTAGGCTCGAGAGGCGGTGGTTTGAGGGTTTGAGGTCTTGAGCGGCGGCGATCCGGCGCCCTTTATAGGGTCCGGGAGGCACGGATATGGAACGCCCAATTCATATCCGAGATGAACACGAAAACATCTGGGAAATCTTGGAGATAAGAAGCGAATTGAGATAAGATGTCAACCAAAACGATTACGGGGAGATAGAGAGACGATTTTGACACGGTTTCTAGAAGAGAAACGGTTGGAAACTCCATTCAGATGTCGAGCTCGGAGAGCTTCAATGGCGGCATGACAGAGCTCATGAGAAGAAATCGAGTCGGAGCAGCGACTCGGCGGGCCCACCGGACGAGGCACGAGCGCGCGGCGCAGACGGGCGAAGGCGGACGTTGATCCAACTGATTCCACGCCGATCCGTGGTGGGATTTGGAGGCAAGGTATGTGGCGTTCTTGCAGGCGTGGGACTAGGCCGAAATGAACAGGAGCGGGCCGGATCGAAGGGAGATTCGGCCCGAAGGATTTTTCTGAGATTTTAATACTTTTTCCTTTTTAGAAAATACCAGAAATTCAAATAAGCAATAGAAAATAACAAATGAACTCAGAAAACTTCTAGAAAATATATCCAAGCTCAAGGAACCCAAATAAAATAGTTTGGACCATTGTTGATGTTGACTTTAATCATATTAAATTGTTTTGATGTACAAAGTCCATATTAAGTTTTTGAATTAAATTCAAATAAAATCCAAATGATGAATTTTGTCCTACTAACTATTCAAAGGGTTTTTAAAGCTCAGAAAATTGGGATGTTACATAGATCATGGTTATTAAGGCAATAAGACGAGGTGAGGTGCCTCATTACCGCCACACCGCCTTAGCCCCTAAGGCATGAGGCAAGGCAACACCATGCACACATTCTAACATAGTATGGTAGCAAATTTAATGAGCAAGTTAGGAACACTAACATACCTTGATGTTGCCTCTTGCCTGTTCTCCTCTTGTGGTCTTCTCCCATGCATCCCTTGTAATATTCTCTCCTCTGTGCTCTTGTGCCATCAAGCAGCAAACTGCCATGCAGCAAAAGCAATTATTAGCACTTAGCAAACTGAAAATGAGACAACACGTCAGCATCACAGATTGACAGCAATAAGGTTTTGGTTCAATGTTTTACACATCAAAATGGGACAGCAACACAAATAAGTAATAGCATCACATCAGTTCACAACAGTTCAAGTGTTCAATATCAAAGTTTTGAATAATAACTAAATTGGAAACTAGGATTGGCTTTAGTAGTCTAGTAGGCCACAGTCCATACTCCCCAATGGCTCGCCCAACATCACCATAAGTCAACCAAAACTAAAACACCAACAGTCCAGCAAATCAACACTCTCATCTCTCAAGCTCTGATGCACCGATACTCGACCAACAACAGATCGGTATCCGACACGTCGGATCTGAATGCAGTGCCGATCTGGCGTGTCGAGCGGATCAATCTGGTAGCCGACACGATCGGAAACATTTATGTTTAAAAAAAAAAACAAAACCCGATACTTCCTGATACCTCGATACAACCCATAATTCAAGCCCGGCCCACTTATTCTAACCCTAGCCCACAACCTTAGCAAGGACCGAAGGGGTCCCTCCTCCCTGCTCCTCCCTCTTTGTTGGTCCCGTGAACCTCTAGCCCTGTCTTTGCCCCTCCCGTGCGCCTCCATCTTCCCGAAGCAACCAGTGACCAGAGGCCAGCGACCGACGGCGCTCCATGCTCTCCAACGTCCAGCAGCGCTCCATCCTCTCCACCTCTAGCAGCCAACGGCGCCCACTCCAACTCCAGCATCTAGCAAGGCTACGGCCACTCCAGCTCTAGCGGGGCTCCAGCCAGGTTCTTCCTCTTGCGCCCTTCTTGTTTATTTGTTGGATTCCCTCCCATATCTGAGTTTGGATTGGATTTCCTCATCTTCTCCTTACTCTGTTCAGCTTCCAATGCTTATACTTTTGTGGAGTTCCTTTTTTGATTCAATAAAGCATAGGTCATTAGGTTGCAATGGCAGCTGCTGATGTGTAGCATCATAATATTTTTTGAACTCTTTTTAGGTTTTGTCTGTTGATAAAAGTTGTGGATGACATAGAGATGCTTAGAATCAAGTGAGGTCTTAGTGTCCTTGCTTGTACAAAGATGAGTAAATTCTCCCCCACCTCCTCATCTTCCCCACACCTCCTCCTCCCTGGTGGCACCTCCCCTCCTCCCTATGTCCCTCCATTGCTGCCGGCCAAGAGAAGGAAGGAGGAAGAACAGAGGAATCCTTTGGATGCTGCCGGCCAAGGAAAGGGAGAAGTGGGAGAAGGAAGAAAGGAGGGAGATCTCATGGGTGTTCTTGCAACCATCAGCGGGTGTCTTCGAGGGTGATTCTCAACTTGTTGTTTTGTTTAATTCTCCTCCAAGCGAATGTTGTCGATTAGAATATTAGTGTCCCTGTTGTAATTGATTCATGAATCTGTAGTTCTGTTGCTCGGCAGTTTTGGCTTAGATCAATGCAAAATTAGAATTTTGGGTCTCCTAACGAATTGTGGGATATTTCATTAGGTTTTTGTAGGATTTGAGTTCGCATTATTTGGAGGTGTAGTTTGTGAGTTATGATATTCGCAATGTTACTGTCCAAAAACCCCGTCAAGTTATAGCAGTCGTAGTAAATCGTAGTAACTGGCAGATTAGAACTTGTTAATGGCCAAATCAGGATTGTCTACCAACATGACTTTTGTAGGAAATTCTCTTAGCTTTCCAGAATGTTAAAGAACACAATTTTTGGATCATCCTAGTGAACGTTATAGCTATTTTAAGGCTGATGTCCAGACTGTTGGTTAGTTTCTGTCATTGTTTATTCATCTACGTGTTAAATTTAGTTAAAGGCAGAATTAAGAGATCTTGCCAACTTGACTTTTGTAGACCAAGTCGTAATATTTCTAAAGAGACTGAAAATGGATTTTTATGACAATTAGATTGGGAGATACGTATTTTAGAAGATTGCTGTCCAGTTTTGAGTTACTATTAGTTTGTCGTTTCGCGTGAGTAGATTAATTATTTGAAGTATGGGTTTTTGGGAGTGCGGGTCAGAGCGTTGCGATTAGTGTTGTTTCCTCTTGTCAAATCTTTTTTTGAGTAAATTACTTATTGTAGGAGGAATGACCTTGGGATTAGTTGCACCTTCTTTACCATCCAACGTATTGCAACACGAAAGGCAAGTACAAATATGTTCAATGAAATTGACACTCATGCATAGGTAAATTCTTGACTGAAACTTATCAAGTATCGTATTTTATATTTTTACTATTTTTAATATATATATACACACACATCTCAGATCGCCAGACGATTTTTGGGGAAATGTGGTATCGCCAGATCATCTTGAATCCATACTGCAGTCTGCAGGTATCACGTATCCGTGCATCATAGCTCTCAAGTCTCAATAATAGTCATCATCCAACATAAACTCAATCCACATTGCAGAGCATATGGGAGAAGAGTACTAGAGGAGCTGACTTGAGGATTGTGGAAGCTGCCTGCTGACACGGTCACATGGCACTGCAGATTGGAGAGGTTGGAGGGTCTAGAGAAGGCAATGGCTGCCAAGCGCTAGCACAAAAAAGGGATGTAGGATGAGAGGAGGAAGCAGAAGAGAGCAACGGAGATGGATAGGACAGTTAGAGACGCATGAGGGGGGAGAAAAGGAGAGGAAGGGAGAGGGCAAACCTAGAAGGGGTTGGCAGCAGCGGTTACTCTGGAAGGGATCGATGGCTCGACGCGCCGGCGGCTCCAACGGGGGTTGAAGCAGATGCGGCGGCGGTGGAGGAGATTAGCGGAGGCGGCGGCAGCTGCTAGGGCAAGAAGAGAAGCTCCCCTCCCCCTCCCGCTCTCTCTCAGACTCAATCTTTCTCAGTCTCTCTCTCTCTTCAATTATTTACCGAGGCCTCTCCTTCTCACTCTGGTTTTTGAGCCCGTCCAAGCCTTATGGCGCTTGACTCATGTCATGGGGATGACTCACAACACTGAGGCGACAACACGAGGACACATTGGCCCTAAGGCGGACGCCATACGATTATATGGCAAGTCGATGGTCATGGCGGCCGTCCCTGGCCGCCTCGGCGCTTTGGCGTCGCTAAAGTGACGACATGGCTGTTATGAATATTGTGTATGTATTCAAGAGGCCCAATAGGCAATATATAGGGTACAAAGGGGACACAAGACTAAACCCTAATACAAGGAAAATACCACAAATACCCTTAACACCCCCTCTCCCTCAAATGCAAGACGTGTGCAATAGCATTGCATTTGGAAAGAGTTAGCACTACAATAGGAAAAATCCTAAGTCTGAGTCTTGACAATGTCGTCGTAGCATGCAGCTCTTAGAAAATATGTCGAGTATCAAAAGATCTCCTATCCTAGATCGTGCGACAACCCATAAAGCACAAGGTGCAGGGGCTGACGCAGTAGAGACAAGCTGGAGCAAAGTCGACCGTGACAATACGACGAAGAAGATGATGAAACCGACATGAATAGAGAAATTTGTCAAATCAAGCTAAAGAGGAATAGATAGAAGCATGGCGGCGCAGATCGAAGCCCAAGACGGCGACGGCGCAGTATACAAGAAGTGCGACGGAGGCGCAGTGCGGAAGAAGCGTGGTGGCCTTAGAAGCTCGGGTCGGCGGCTAAGAGAGAAGCGGTAGCATCGTAATGACTTCTACGATCTACAGCGGCTCTGAGAGAAGAGCGGCGGCTGCTGCCATGCAAAAAAAATTCCAATACTTCTATGACTGACAATAAATTTGTGGACTCGCATAGCTTAGACTAACTCAAAGATAAAGTGGTACGGACTTGGATGGACGCAATGCAAGAAACAACACAAAGAAAGAAAAGACTAATTAGCAACAACATAATCATGTAGTCCGATGACCAGGCACAACCGAGCCATCCCAATCGAGCATCAAGAGGAGACGCGTTCTCCAAGCCGTAGACTGCACAGGCACCAAGCTCAAGAAACAGAGGGAATGCCCCTATGAATTGAACGCCTCCAGAGTGCCCGCATCGATGTACACTAGTGCATCTGCAATCTCATCTCCAATCTGGCGGATGGAGTCGACAGGGCAGCAAGCATGGGTTGGTTGCTAGCAGACTGGTGATGGCCGAGTCAGTGTGGCTGCCGGTAGAGCTCGATGACGGGCAGACATGGCGGCTAGCGATGAGCGCGTCTCACAACGCTGGATCGACGATGGCCGTAGTAAGCTAACGAGGCTCCAAGGTGACGGCTGTAGCCCCCACAACAAGCAGAGATTTATGGCAGGCTCGATCTAGGTAGCAATCACTAGTGAACAAGCCACATCGAGGAGCTCGATTCGGGCAGAAATCGCAAGTGGATTGTAAGCTGTGTTCACGAGACCAAAGCACAATCACATGGCCAACAATCGCAGCAAGGAATAAGAGCCAATTCAGGCGGCAATGCCTCTTTGCTGGTAATTGAGGAGGCCACCCCCGGGAGTGGAGATTGCTCCTCCCGGGGGAAGCAGAAAACCCTAACCCTAACCTTAACCTTGCTCTGATACCATGTTATGAATATTGTGCATATATTCAAGAGGCCTAATGGGCAATATATATAGGGTACAAAGGAGACACAAGACAAACCCTAATACAAGGGAAATACCACAAATACCCTTAACAATGGCGACGCCTTAATAACCATGTGTTAGATATGGATACAACTGTTGTGCTAATAAATTCTGATGGCTTAACTGATGACCACAGGCAGAAATGTTGACCATAACTATTAGCATTGTTAATACGACATTTGCAAGATGCAATTAACTCTTGGAACAAAAGCACTTACCTTATTACTTGGGCCTTCAATGCAATTTTGAGCTCTTCTGCTGGATTTGTTTCAGACCTTTTTATCATAATCAACTAGCTTATCATAGTGCTACTTGGTTAAATGGAATGAACCAATCTGGGAAGTTTGTTCTTTCTATATCTACCAGAAGCTATCTGTATCAATTTATATGGTAGTTCACAAAGATATCTTTCTGTTAGTGATCTTCCCAGTTTTCATAAATATTGATTTTTTCCTTCCCAGTTTGGTGTTTATTTATTTATTTTGGTTACCATTAGAATGAGCAATAAGCTAAGCATGTTTTGCTTCTGAGGAAAATCACAATGCCCACTAATAGTTCTTGTTCTCCACATGCTGTGTAAGGATCTTGTGATTGCTCTGATATTTTTGTTCTCAGTAGAATAATCTGAGCAAATGCTATGCTTATTGCTCTCGGTATATAGCTGCCTGAGATAACACATTAGTCCCTCTATATCATGAATTCATTATTAAACTAGCAAAGTTGAGAACCTGGTTTGGATGTTTGATAGCATAATATTATTTAGAAGTTTCTTATAAGGTCCACTTACAGTTACAGGGAAAAGGTTGACTTCACACATGTCACAGTGAGATATATTTGTAAATAGTGTGTGTTTTTAATTAGACCAACTCAACCCACCTTAAATTGGAGAGTACAGATTGCATATGGTAGTCTTGACTCTTGAGAGATTGTGGAACAATTATATAATCTAGCTGGCTGATTTGTAGCTGAGCTGTTTGCCTCAACAAGATAGATCAGAATCTATATTAGAGAACATAGAAAATAAGTTAGTTTCTGTCCTACTAGATCAGATAACTTCCAATTAGGAGATAAATCTGACCTCTAATCCTGCTTGTGATAGTCTGTGACTCTGTATGATACAAGAGTTGCATACTATTCCTAGTCTGTTGTATTATTCACTGTTCAGTATAATTCAAGTGCTAATATTTTTTCTCCTATTTTTTTATTCAGAGAAACAAAGCAAACAAATTAAACTTTGTACGAAGGTGCCACCAAGCAGCAAAAGAAGTTTTTTCGGAGGTAATTTATTGTTTTGTTTCTGTTGAATTCTGGCCTGCAACTTGTTATACTTTCTAGTACTTGATATGACCTCTTCACAGGTAGTGGACCCAGCAATCTATCCAACTACAAGAGCCCTATGCTGAAAAAAGCGAGGATGGAGGTTAACAGGTAACTCCACTCTTGGATTGATTGTAAATGAAATCGCTATTTCTCAAACTATTGTCTAATTCTTTGTTACAGTCGAGCAAAAATGCAAGCTGCTATTCAAAGGAATAATCTTGCAAGGTCTGTCCCGTTACGATGTGCCGTCATGTTACATAATTTTATCCAGAAAATTTTAGACTTGTTTTGTTTTTGAAATACCCTGCAATTTTAACCCCTCATGTTATTCGACTAAAAGTTGATCTGCTTTTACAGGCCATCTCAGCCAATAAGGATGACCTCTCCACATGGACAACCAATGAGGACGACAACTATTCATAGACCCAATTCAACCATCACAATCACCAAACCGGCTGGTTCAAACAGGCCATTCCAAACTAGCAGGCCCAAATTCTAGAAAATGATATACTGCAACATCGCATGTTCAATTCCAGAGCTCATCTTTCTTGTGCAACTAATCGCTTTTCCTGTCCACAAGTTGCGGTACTCGCCATTCCTTGAAGGGGCCATAGGAAAAGTCGTTCATGTAGAGCACTTGTATCTGAAGGGTACATTTCGGCTAAGGAGAATCACAGCAACAATTGCACCATAAATCAATATTTGTAACAAACATTATCTTCTCTAAGAAAAAACATTTTCTTGATCACTTTCCATGTCCAGAACCTGGTTGTTGAATTTTTATTGAAGTGTTGGGATGTCAGAAAAAAAATTCCTGCATTTCTTAGTCTAGCTGGTGTGGCATCTGCTTTGCGTGTCCAATGGTTACAGTTCAAGTCCTACTATATCTACACGTTATGTCATTTTATTGCTGGAGTTTTCGAGATTCGGTCCATGTGACCTTTGGGTTGAGAATCATGCTAGACAACTGACCCTTTGCAAAAAAAAGGAGGGGGGAAATGATTCTTGTAACAATTTTATGGAAGCTAAGAAAATCCCAGCCAATTGAAAATGTCTCCTGTTAGCTGGCTGCTAAACGACAAAAAAAGAGCAAAACAAAATTGGAGGGTGATTTTATCCCTGCTAAATTTTTTTTCAAGAACGCACAAAAAATTTGGGCGTCATTTCATTAAGACGAGCAAACCAGCAACAAGAAGGAATACAAAACAAAAGGCGAAAGAACAGGAAGAAGAAACAACTGATAAGAAAAAACCAAGACCAGCACGAGAACGAAAACACAGACTAGACCGCCAGAGAAAGGGCTTGGCTCAACCAAAGCCTAGCGAGGGCAAACCAGAACTAGCAAGGGACTACTCAAGGGTTGTCAGCGCCTCTAGACAGGGAGAAAACGGACACTCGCGTTCGTTCCTCTCCTTCCAAAGCAACCAGGAGACAGAGTATGATGCAGGAGTTGGGACCTTGTCGACGGATCCTCGGGGTGGCCTGACGAGCGGCAAGCCAGTGGTTCTCCAACGGAATACCCTGGCGCAGCCCTACTAGAGGAAAGAGTCACGCCCAAACTTTCCCTGCTAATATTGGAGTTAGAAAGAAAACATATGGCTTTTTTTCGCCTCAGTATTTTAAAATTTTGGAACAAAGTAATATGGAAAAAAAGGTAATAACAATAATAGGAACAATCCCTCTTTTTTTTTCCCATCGAATGTGCAGTCCTAATACGGACAATCTATTTCTATCAAAACAATTTGGACTTAGTTTTACGAGAGAGGAAATACAACGGCGAAAGAATTACTTGTACATGACAAAAATCATCTCAGAAGAAAATAAGGATCAAAACTTTCAGAAGCTGAACTCCCGACTTGACCCTTTGGCTTATTCGAGGACCCAAACATCTCATGTGATTGTTTTACCAGCAAATAAAGGTTAGAGATCAAAGGATTTTGGAGGAATGGTGTGATAATCCCTTCGAGATCTGAAAATTCTTGTAAATAAAATTTATGCCTGCCCTCCAATTGTTCCAAAGAACCGGATTGAGTGAGTGCATATAATCCTAGCAGATTTGCATACACTGATATGAACACATCCTTGTGGTTGCCTATGCCGCCAATCCAATCGATTTTCCCCTCTTTTTCAAGATAGCCACTGGTCAGTGACGTGAGTTGATGCAAAAAGCTCCCTCTCCAGTTCTGCATGAACAATTCAGTTTTTCCTTCTGCTTCCACCTGATACTTGGACTGCAAAAGCTTTTGAATATTAAAGCAGCAGATTTGACATATCAACAGCTTCTCCTCATGGTGGTTATCGATTTCTTTATCAAATATCTGACGGACTAAATCTCCACGGGAGTTAAAAGTGTTAGCGGTGTCCAAAACTATCTTTAACAAGTAGTCTATGTATTTCAGCCAGTGGCCAAACAAAGAAGTTAGATACTCAAAGCTCAACTCAATCACTCTATCCACTTGCAGTGGCGAGGAATCATCACAAATCTTATTAGCTGATCTCTTCGCTATTATATTCTGAACATTCCTGGAAAGTTTTTGTCTAAGATAAGCATCCTCATCCTCCAGCAACTGGATGCATATAAACCATACGTCAAGTATCTTGCATGCATAAAGACTGACAAATTCACCCACACTAGCTTCCAAGCATTTCTCCTCGATATGGCTTTCATCATGTTCTGAAGGAAGGTATGTGTTGGACACAGATGAAGCAACACAGTTGGCCTATTCAAGAAGACCCGAAGCAATAATTGCTTCAGCAGCAGCCCTTCGAGAATTCACGGTTTCAGATGGTGCACTTTGGATATTAACAAGACTGACAAAAAAGTTTGTGCTAATAATGGCAGCGGACAATCCATTCCCTTCATTGATTCTGACAAAGGAAGCAGAGAGCTCACTGGTTTTAATACCTTCCAGTAAAACACCATTCCTGAGCAATTTAACGAACTGTTTCATGCACATACCCATGCAACATAAAATAATTTCTCTTGTTTTTGCATGTGACACGGTGCTGTTCAAATGAACTAATCTGTCCCAGATGGCCAAAAATGTGCTGGAATCTTCTCCATTGTTGAACTGGCATTCCATGTTCCATGAAAAGATGATCTTTAGACTATAACAAAGGCATTTGGGGTGCTCTTCCACAAATAATCGGTTCATTATCACAGACTGCAGATTATCCCTTGCCCATTGGTGCAAAATGTTCTTACTACCACCAGATCTGTTTGATTTCACGAGCTGAAGAATCCTCTTCAGCACTGTAATTCTAACATCATATGTAGGATCAGCAACGCAAG
The DNA here is from genome assembly GCA_036346405.1 of Phyllostachys edulis. NCBI lineage: Eukaryota > Viridiplantae > Streptophyta > Magnoliopsida > Poales > Poaceae > Phyllostachys > Phyllostachys edulis. The sequence continues at coordinate 84,519 of JAYEVD010000597.1, forward strand.
ACATAATCTCTTTATGCAGTTCAGGGCGGGAGACCTCCCAAGGTATCTCTGACATGCTTGAAGTCGATTGATCAAGTATTTGCAACTGAACATCCTCTTCAGTAGTTCCATCATGTACCTTGGGAAGACCAACACAGCTGAAATATGACGCAGTTGCTTGCTGTTGAAGTTCAATCTGGGTTGGATCATGGAATGTATAGTGAGCAGATGTTCGATTGTTCAGGCACTGGGAACTCAACTGTAGCAGCAGTGTCTGGATGACATCAGTATGCCTGCTTTTCCCTGTTCTTGCAACATCAAGCACCAGATCCAATACCCGCAAGTAAGATGTACTTACAACCGGACATGTGCATAACTTAGTGCAACCAAGCCAAGAGCATTTTGAGAGAACCTCAATTAGTTCGCCAAGAATCTGATCCTTCTTGATACTGTCTGTCAAACCTCTAAAGTTATTATCTAGAAGAGAAGACAGCTGCAGCAAAAGGCCATGGATTGAATTGAATGAAAAAGAATTTGCGGGCAGAGGTAAATTTCCATTTCCCATATTAGCTGATAAAGGAGGAGGATCAGAACACTGAGCACTGTGAGTTGCCTCTTCATGACTTCCATAGGGTAAATTATCCAGTATATCACTAACAACATGCTGCAGTCTCTCATTAGATACCAAACCAATTAAGGCCCTTGATGCAAGGACACGAACCCGGTAGTCACTCTGGGTAGCACATCTTTGGATGAAAGGTAAAAGCAAAAAGGGATCTAAAGAATCATCAGTTCCACAGCTTATAGGTGATGGCTTCAGCCTAGATAAAAGAATAAGAATAGGACACAGGCTAGGGTGGATGGCTTTTGCAATATGTGACTCTAAATTGCTGGAAAATACATCAGCTAGCAGTTCGGTTGCAACTTTCAGTTCACTACAAAGGAAAGGATGAAGTGCCGGGTACCTACATAAGAAAACAAGGCACAACTGTTTATTGATTCTGCCATCTGAATATTAGTTTGGGCAGATTTTGGATATAAATGTTTCACCATAAACAAACACACTAATAAAAAGTTGACACAAGTAATAACCATCCCATTTCAAAGTTGCAACATGCCAAATTCCTTTCGGAATTGATTCCACTCATATATCATATAGACAGAACTGAAGTGTTAAAGCAACAAAAGGGTTACTAATTTTATACTTGCGGTTAACAAAATTCCTATCTTTCCTTTCATGAGATTAATGTGTAAGAACAGTAAGGCAATATAAGTATATAACATTGCAAGGCCACAGTTACCAGACTGCAAACCATATATAAATTGTATGAACTTGCCTGTGGAAGAATTCAAGGCCAGTTAATGACCTTCGTGCTGATTCACGTTTCTGCACGTTCAGAAACCCAACCATGCGGCGAACCAGTGCAGTATATGCAAGGCAAGCTGCATTACGCACTTCCCAGTAAGGAGATGAAAATGCATGCATTGCAACTATTGTTGCCTCAGCACAGAAACCAGAAGTATCAATTGCTAAATTCGCATCGTTAAAGGCAGCTCTAAGCACATTGAACACATGCACCATGGGAACAACACCCTCATCTCGGCTTTTAGAAAAATTTCCATTAGAATGAACACTTGAGGTAGCTCCTGATTGTGACTCACATGGCACTTCAAGGCAATCTTTCATAGTTTCAGACTTCTGGTTGCAGTCTTTCTGAAAATTAGCTAAAGATGTTTTAGCAAATTCTATCAGCCATTCTAACGCCCTTGGAAGTAGCTTCTTTGGTGTTCCTTCTGGCTCTGCCAGGAACAGGGCGATAAAAGCAGCAGGAATTCCTGCGCTCCTTCTTAGCAAATCATCTACAGTCTGCCCTTTAGCAACTGTTCTATCCATCAGTAGCACCATCCACGATTCTGTCATTTTGCATAGCCTGTAAATGATGAAACAAGAAAAGGTCCACAGCAAGCACCAAGCAGGATAAAAGCTATCAAAAGTTTCTATTCCACATGATACACAAATATAGACAGTAGAATCTAGCTTAGTTGAAAACTTCAACTCCAGACACGTAAATCTAGGATCAGGTTCTATAAAAATCACATTAAACTTATTATGCCTTTGAGACCACGATTCCACTAATACAACAAAGCATTCTTAGGGGTTGTTTGGATCTCCCATTTTGTGAAAACCGATTTTTCCTAGACTGGTTTTCCGTAAAATGTTGTTTGGAATTTGGATACAATGTCTAACTCGTGGTTAACTAAAACTCATTTTCTGTAAATTTCGGGTTCTATGAAAAACGAGTAGACTTCACTTTTATTGAAACGAGTTTCCACTATCCTCGTTCTCTCAACAAACTATCATATCTCTGCTACAAAAACAACCCATCCTATCTCACCCTGCAGCCATGACGACAACAAGGGCAAAGAGGAGGTGGTGCGGAGGTCGCCAAAGCTTTTGGGTCTATGGAGCACGCCACGCCGCTTGCCGCATCTGTGCACTCCCGCCGTCACACCCATTCAGTTAGCTCTGCCGCCGTATTCTCCAGTCGCTCGCTGCTGCAGTCGCCCATCGTGCTGCCGCATCGATTTGCCAGTCGCCGGCCGCCGCACGGTCACCTAGTTATAGAGTTCACTTGTAACGGAGAAGGCCGCCGCACAAATGGAGGCCCGACAGTTCCGGTGCTACCCCGAGGGTAGTGCAACCGTGAGCACAAGGTCCAGGACGAGCTCACATCAACTCAGATCTCGCCGCCAACGAGGAGGAGCAGCGGGATGAGGGCAAACATATGTGCTCAGCGTGGAGAGAGGGGAGGGGGGATTTAGGCGCACTCCAGCATGCCGCCGCTCTAGCTCACCTAAGTCAGCGTTGTTGCACCTCGTTGGTTGTTCACCGTCGAGCTTTCCTGCCTGATTGATGTTGCTCACTACTTCACTAGTGGTGCTTGGAGAGAGTATGGAATGGGGAGAGAGAGAGAGAGAGAGTGTGTGTGTGTGTGTGTGTGAGAGAGAGAGAGAGAGAGGATGGGGGAGGTGATGTCTGGTGTGTCAGCACGTGTGTGGGTCGGTAATAGTAAAGTGAAGAGAGAGAGGATGATGTATTGGAAAGTTGCTAGATCGAACGGTCACAAGGAGTTGATCCAATGGTCAGAAGCTATGTTATTAGAACAGAAACTGATGCACACTAAAATGCATTTTGTCAACCAAACATTGTATTGGCGCAAACTCGTTTTAGTTTTTCTGATCCAAAAAAGTAATCTATAAACACATCCTAAGAATAACAACTTAAAACCTGCTTTTCCTAAAAATACTACTAAAACCTGTTTTCTGAAAACTCATTTCGAATCCTTGTGATCCAAACAACCACTTACTGACGAAGAATGATATTAGCAGACAGCTGTTAGAAGGAAAACTTGCACAGTTCTGAATTTCACCATTCAGAGTGTCGCAAATGTATTGGTGTCCACAGTTACAGTATATATGCATCACTGTGTGATTCAATTTATTCATCTGAGATATGACACCACAAGGATGAAACTGATGAACGATTTGGAAATGCTGTTATGCATGCTTATCAAGTCGTCGACTAGTTGGTGGGGAAGAGCTGACTAGAGGCGGCGACTTGACTTGCGCCGGCAAGTCGGGCGACTGGTGATTAGTCGTCAACTAGTCGACCAGGCGGCGACAAGTCGGGCGACTTGGGAGGAGGGACGTGGGGCCCGGCTGTCAGAGGCAATGGCAAAGAGATAGAGGGAGTGAGTGAGGAGTTGGCAGTGAGGAGTGAGGGAGGGCAGTCGGGGGCTCACGTGTGAATCCAGTCGCCACCGCCGGCCTTCATCCTTACCCTTCGGAGGCAGATCCAGTCGTCACCCTTCATCCTTGCCCCTCAGAAGCAGATCTAGTCATCGGCTCGTCGCAGCTCCTTCGCCCTTCGTCGCCCGCCGCCGCAGCTCCTGCCGCTCCCGTCGCCCAGGTATGCGCCTCTTCCTCTCGGTTTCTCTTCATCTCCCACTCTTCCTTTATGCTTTGTGCTTTCGATTTGGGGGAGGAGGGAGCGAAGGATTTGGGGGAGGAGGGAGCCTCTGCCATGTGCCTCTGTACAAAGAAGAGGAATGGATGGATCTGCGATTTGGGGTTGGAGGGGAGGAGAGGAGGGATCTGCAAAGGTCGGAGGGGAGGAGAGGAGGTTGGAGGTTGGGGTTGTGCGATTTGTGAAGGATCTGCAAGGATTCGTGAATGAGAGGAGTGTGATTGAGAAGGATGCTGGAAAAGGAAGAGATAGAGAGATATGCATATCGAAGGAGATATGCATATGTTCTGTGCATAATTGCAAATGTTTTGAACTAAAGATAGTTCTCTGTTCTGTGCATATGTAGGCATTATGGCAAAGCAATTTTCAACTCCAACTCCAACTCTAAATCCGACAGCGGGCACAGAAGGGTATGATCCGGCTAATGATCCTAAGCGGAAGGCTAAGTCTAATGATCCGGGATATAAGTATGGCTTTTGACCAGTTATTGGCAACCGAGATTTGGTCCAATGTTTGCTTTGTGACCAGAAGGTATCAGGAGGAGGAATTAAAAGGTTTAAGGAGCATCTTGCGGGTGGGTTTGGAGATATTAAAAAATATGCCAAGACTACAACAATAATCATGAAAGAAATGCGAGAGGCTTTGTGGAAGTACAAGAAGGGCATGCCACTCTTCCTAGATTATGATGACGAATGAGGAGAAGATGAAGATGTGAGTGTGACAACAACCGACAAGGAGCCCCAAACCTGTTGTGTTAAGCCATGTTGATGGATTGTGATGATTATGTTTTACTTTTGCTAAGTCTAATGACGAAGGAGAACTTGATGTTTTAGATGCTTAATTTCCTAATTGCTCATTTATTTGTTGTTATGTACTTATGTCATATGATTTGTATTGTCCTCTTTAATTCATGGCGCTATATTGCTTTCCCTTGAAGGTACTGTATGAGTTCATCATAGTTTATCTTCATCAATCATTGTATGCTCATTCTTGCTTTTTAATTTTGCAACATGAATGTCTCAGATCATGCTTCAAAAATGGATTCAATAAGTCAAATGAAGGGAATTTGGACTCAAAACATGCAAGTCATCAATCCTCTCTTTAATTCAAGCTATAGATGTACTTTTAAATCACTGCAATACAAGGTATATAATATATACATGTGTATATACATATCACTGCCATATGAACAGTATCTTTCAACTAGTCGGCGACTAGGCACTAGGTGGGTAGTGTCGACTTACCGACTTAATAACCTTGCTGTTATGTGACATCTCACAAACTCAAGGAATAGATTTCACTTGTTTCTGAATTATTCATGCATGCATTTTGAATTTAAACAAGAATTGTAGCACCAAGTTATATGTGCATAAAGAATGATCCCTTCTTTTCCAAAGAGGTTCAGCAACCAGCCTCAGCGAGCAATGAAACATACCTTGAATCATTTGAGCAAAGAAGACGATTGCAAAGGGCAGTAAGTCCAGCCCTTGTCTTATCAATTGCACCATTATGCTTCATTTTAAGAAGAACTTGCAAAAAATGGTCGCCCATCGTCTCTAACTGTTCCACATCAAGAATCTCCCCAGACATGCTTGTCTCCTCAGTATTGTCAGACAAACCATTCTGAGATGAATTCGAATGAGAACAGCCAGGCAATGGAATTTTCCTGATGATTGTTCCAAAAAGAAGACTAACCTGAAATATAACTGGAAATGTTACGTCATAGAAAAAACATTTAAACACAATATACAGAAAATTGCATTGAAACAATAGTATGATCTGAGATATGAAGTATGCAGTTTCCCAAAAACAAGATCTTTTTCTTAATCTAATAAATTCATCAACATATGCCCTCAAGCTGGAAGAGAAGCCTTACATAAACACAACATTCCAGTGGCCAAACACATATTTACCGAAAAACTCCAACTAAGAAGTTGTTATTCACTTGTCACATACTTGCATTATGATTATACGATATCATCAATAAGCAGTAGATTTTGAGCAACTATACTAGAAAGAAGTTAGAAATAAACGGAGCTGGTGAAAAGCAGCTTTCAATTAACTACCTCCTTCATAGCAAGCCAGCAACCAACCATAACAACATGTTCGGCCGGTTTGCCATTATTCACTGATTTGACATTCTTCTCTGCTATTGCTGAAGCAGTATCAGGTTGTTCCTCTTCAATTATATCCGAGAGGAAGGGACCATCATCAATCATGTCATCCACATCATATGGCATATACCATGCATCGGAAGAAACCACCCACAGGGCCAGTGAAGTTACATGCATTATGAGTTGAAGAAGCTTTTCTACCAGACACCTCATTTCAGAAACACATGATTGGACTACCTCAGAGTTCCAATCCAGCTCATCGAATGTATAGCGCAGGGTAAGAAGAACTCCATGAACAAAGCTTTCCTTACATGCTTCAGAAAGATCCCTCTCACCCTCTTCGACAACAGTACACAGCCACTGAATGAGCGATGAAATATATTGTGCAACTGGGTTTTGACTAGTAATTACTTCTGTATCTCCATTTGGAGATTTCATGTAACACTGAAGGCAATCACTTTTTTCAGAAAACACAAGAACGCATCCAAGCTCCAAAACATACTTCCTAAATAAAAGTCGGAAGGTTAATGCACCAGCATCACTTTCCCGGACTCGTGGGCTTAGCACAAGTTTTTTTGCCCATCTGATAACATTATTTATGGATGTACTCAAAGAAATTCCAGGAAGCGGTGTTGGAAACTGCAGCAGAATACGAAAAGAGTTTTCCCTTAGCCTGTCCCAGCTATCAATTATAGACCCTACAAATGAAATTGTTGAATCTGGCAATGTTATGCTGTCATTATAAGGATAAAGATCATTCTTGCCTTCAGACCGACAAATAGGCCATACATCGAGCAGTGTAAGAATAAGCTCCATTGCAATTGTTTTCCTTTCATAAGGGCCAGAGGGGTAACAAGAATTAAACAGAAAGGAGCCCAACCACTTCATGAATTGGAATAGATCTTCCGCCCTCCACACAACAGTGTCCTTGACAGTATCAACAGAATTATCTTCTTTTACAACAGAGGTTGAAGATGGAAGCCATGACCCCTGCTTTACCTGTCTGTCCAGTGCTGTCCGCACCCTAGCAAAAAAATTTCTAAATAAACTTGTCCATTTCATTTGAAATGCTGTTGAGCTACAACGCATATTCAATGGGATTGCCTCTTTAAGCAAGCTCAGTTCCAAGGAGGATGGAAGACTTGATGTCTTGGGATTTAGGAAAAGAGATTCAGCAGCATCTATACGGAGACTTTCGTCACTGTGTGTCAGTGCCAAAACAAACCAATTAACAGGCACTGTAACATTAATCCCTCTAACAGATATAACTGCAGCACTCTTAGGATCCTCCTGCTGAGACAATTCATCAGAATCCAAATCAATGTCCCCTTCCACAAGTGCGAGATTTCGAGAGACCTTTAGCAGTGAAACTAGTGCAGCTATACACTGGTCATTTTTCAAACCAACATCTAGTTTGGTTGCCTTTGCACTTGGGCCAACAGAGATGAATCCAAGCATTGCAAATATGCTATCTGCATCAACTTTGATGACAGCAGGTAGAGCATAAGTACTTAAATTAGAACGTAGTTTTGAATTTCCAGATATTAGTCCCCGCATCAAAGGAGGCAAGCACAAAATTCTGAAGGCATCATATCCTTGCTCAACACCGTCATCATTCCAGCATTCATCTCTTAAAGTCGCAAGGAAGCATTTTAAAAACGATGTTGCAGCACAACAAACATCATCATCTATGTAAGCATAAGCTGTTTCTAAAAGAAGGTTTGGTTTCAAGCTTAGAAGAGATTTGGCACCTAATCGCTTTGTCAAAGAAGCTAAAGGGACATATCTACCTTTACATCGTGGACCTAGGCGAAGTAAATCATTTGCAATATTGAACAGAAACAGTTTGTTGTTTTGTCCATGGTCTTCTGATGGAATACATGATTCAATATCTAATAGGAGATCAAAGATGAGATGCACCTGTTTTACTGTCTGACTCAAAGGATCTTCCAGGTTACGCCATATGATTCTCAATATACGGTTGATAACATCTCTTGAAAAAGGCTTATAGTCTCCAGAGAAGTTAGTGAAATCAGCTAAAACAGAAGTCTTTATCTGCTGCAAACATATTTGACTCACTGTAAGAGCATGGAAATTGAAGTGGCTATCAATTGGGTTCTCACAGTGCTTGCAAAGCTCAGGTAAAATTCCATCATACAATATTGTCCATAAAGATCCATTGGAATGAAGCTGACACATGTTGAGTACTGTCCTTGGAACAGCCGTCAAAATCCCTCTCAGCAAACAAAGCCTACTCAAAACCGAGAAGTCTCTGATTTCTTCACTCAAATCAAAATCAGAAAGTACATCATGCACAGCTAGATATTTTCTATCTTCACGATCAGCGCAGATACCAAAGAGATCTTGAGAAATAAACCAGCAAATCTCCTCGGCACTCATGAAAACCTGAATTGCAGCACAGAAGCTCACTCCAGAGGCCACCAGACAATCCCTTGAAAAGGCAGACGACCTGAGAACAGTCAGTATTGTCCTAACAGCACTCTTGAAGACACTTGATGCCTTGTCAAGTCCAGTAAACTTAGAAGGGTAGCGCTGCAGCAAGTAGTACATGCAAGACATGGCATCTTGGCACTGCTCCATCACAACTGGAGATGGCCGGGACCCATCATCTATGTCTCTAATCACTCCATCAAGCCCGGCAACCACATCCAACGCCATGATCTCTGCACACTTCTCTACTGCCTCATCCAAAAAACCCAACTTTGGGTACCCAATCAGTGATAATGCCGCTCGAGATACCAAAAATATTTTCTTTGCCTTGGTACCAGAGCTACCATGTCCATACTCCTCACAGAGCGAAGCAAAGCTCCCACTGATCACCGAGGAGAATTTCTTGCACTTGGCAAGCACAGATATTAGTGTGCGATGGAGAGGAAGAGAGTTCTCAAGGAAGAGAATCTCCAAATAGAGCTTTGTGGCAACAAGCACGGTATCATCAGGAATAGCTGGGCCAGAAAGAAACTGCACAAATGCTGAGGCAAGGTCCTTCACCACAATGACTTGAGAGTAGGTGGAGGTCAGGGAGATCAAATTGTTCAGCTGGGCGAAGAAATTGGATGAGGAAACCTCAGTCGGCACAAGAGCTAATGCTTCAACGTAGTGCTTGGGGAAAACAACTGAGGTGTAGGTGTATCGATGCCGATGCTGCAATGACCGCCACTTCACCGACATTATTCCCCAATACTAGTTCGCTCCTCCACTTCAATCTAAGAGATAAAATTGCACAAAAAATTGAATTTTTCGTCAGTACCAACGCAATACTCCGGTTAACATCAAGAATGCATAATTGGAGATTTGAAGCTCTTCTGGTTTGTATAAGTAGAATCCAGAAAAAAAAAAGAGAGAGAGAGAAGACTAGGCGAAGAATTCACCTGAAAGCAGAAGAAATCTTCCTCACTGATAAAGAAAAATCTCAGCTTGTTTGTTCCGTTGCAAATCTTCCTCCCTGATAGATCACCAAAAAATTTGAAACTTTTCAGTTGCTTTGGATGCGTACAAACACAACGAAGAACTATTCGAGCTAATTAAATCCGAAATAAACGCAGAAAAATCAGTGATCAATTGCTCATCGAGATCGAGAAATTTACCTGCACGCGGCAGCAGCTGGAGGATGAGCAAAAGGAGGCGAGGGTATAGGGTTTGGTTTGGTTTCTTATTCCATCATTTCCCCTCCCGTCTCGCGTTGCTTTGCTCTGACCAAAATGCCCCTGTCCCACCTACCCTACCCGTCCCTCTTCGCTTCTGGGCTTTGAGATTTCCGCTGCACGTCAGGCCGCCCTCTCTCTCTCTCTCTCTCTCTCTCTCTCTCTCTCTCTCTCTTGTCTTGTCTCTTTCCCTTTCGCCGGCGACAGCTTCTCGAGATGCCCGCCGCGGCGGCGCGCTGCCCCCTCCTCCTCCGGCGGCACAAGGCGGACCCCCTCGCTGCCCTCCGCCGGTCCTTCTCCCCCTCCGGGATGCGTCTTGTCTGCGCAGCCGCGGGGGGCGGGACTGGGAGCGAGGGGCGGTCACCGTCGTACGGCGGGCTGCTGCTCGACGCCGGCGGAACGCTGCTGCAGGTGGCGCGTCCGGTCGCCGAGACGTACGCCTCCCTCGGCCGCCGATACGGTTCGGACGTCTCCCAGAAACCACCTTCTTCGCTTCCTTCCCGTGCTTACCTTACCTCTGCCTCTCTCTCTCTCTCTCTCTCCGCCATTTCATCGAACATATGGCGTGCGGTCTTGTGCTGTTCGTCGTTCGTTCTCCAGGTGTGACAAAGCGTGATGAATACATCAAGGAGGGATTCAAGAGAGCGTTCTCGGCGCCATGGCCAAAGACACTCAGGTACCAGGTAACTGACATGGACAAGCAAGAATTGCATCAGAAAGTACCAACGTTGCCAATTCAATTGGCGACAGGGACTGTTGAGCCCTATCGCCAGTGACTAGTTTTGTAAAAAAAAATTGACTATTTATTTTTGTAATTATATTTTAAAAAAATTTCGTTTGTTGTGGATGCTGTCGAGGAGATGATGTGTTGGGTTTGGGTTGTGATCGCAGGGTGATGGACGGCCATTCTGGAGGATTGTCGTGGCGGAAGCGACCGATTGCACTGATAATGATTATTTCGAAGAAGTATATCAGGTATCGTCTTGTTCTTTGTCTTGTTTGGAATGCACAGTTGTAATTTGCAGTTAAGGGTGTTTGGATGAAATGAATGCTTTGTTGGATGAAGGTTGATAAGAGTTGAACGAAGGTTGATAAGAGTCTGTAATGAATATAGTGTTTCGTATCTGCTGAAGAAATTTGTGATGCCACATGCCAATTTTTTAACCTTATGACTTTGAGGAAATGGAGCAAGTGATCAGTGCTCTGGGTATGCTATTACCAAATGATAATCCAGATTAAAAAAACTACATTTTTCTCTATAATTTTTAAAATAGTATTGGGTGGATTCCTACTGATCTGGTTATATTAAAATCAAGGGATATAATTGGTAATTTTGCCAGGTGGCAAATATTTTTTGAACTAATGTTTTTGAAGTTGAATGAGATGGCAACATTCTTAAACTTACTGATGTATCAAATATTCATGTGCCAGGTGGCAAATATTATTTGAACTAATGTTTTTGAAGTTGAATGAGATGGCAACATTATTAAACTTACTGTTGTATCAAATATTCTTGTCATACTCATACCATGTGTCTAATGGATGAATTGTTCGTTAGTACTACGCTCATGGAGATGCATGGCGCCTGCCTGTTGGAGCTTACAGAACACTGCATGATCTAAAGGATGCTGGAGGTTATACAGCACATGTATCTTCTTCCTTTTTCAGTTTCCGATATTTATTTCCCAAGTAAATTACTTCAAGTTAATTTCTAGTTTTCCGCATTCAGACCCTAGTCTGATTCCTTTTTATCTTTACTAATGGCTCATATTAATAATGCCTCCATTTCAGTTAAGCTAGCTGTTGTATCTAACTTTGACACACGGCTACAGAAATTGCTTAAGGACCTCCATGTCTCAGATATGTAAGTACTTATAAATTGTGCTGGCTAAATACCTTGATTTTGCTTCATACGATTGATTTGTTCAATATCCCCCTTTTTTGTGAAGTAATGGTCATGTGTTAACCGATCTTGAGCTGTCCAGGTTTGATGCCATTGTTGTATCATCAGAGGTTGGATATGAGAAGCCTGCTCCAGAGATCTTCAAAATAGCATTAGGTATAAAATAGAATTTAGTTTGTGAAGCTAAGTTTTTGTTTGAAGTATAATAGATGCATACTTCCGATTCTGGATGCACTGAAATGTGATACTTGCAGTCACACTCGCAAACAAGAAGTTTCAGCACATGTTCTGTCTAGGATCAAACTATGTAATTTTTCTATAGAACTAAGTAATGGTCTGGTTTTCTGTTTGGCAGATCGAATTGGTGTGGAAGCCAGCAAGGCAATACATGTAGGGGATGATGAAACTGCCGACAAGGCGGGTGCTAATGCTATAGGACTTGATTGCTGGTATGCAAAGTCTTTTTCTTTTTGGTTCCTTCCCCATGCGGACGTCATGTTTCAATCATGTCGAGTATTTGATTTTGTTCTGTGACTGACTGAGTGACTATTACTGCTGTCACAATAATTTTTAGGCTGTGGGGAGAGGATGTGAAGACATTTTCTGAGATACGGGACCGAATTCTAGCAAGAGATCCACAATGAGTGCGGATTCTGTGTCGTACGTCGTTTGGAGCTCTCTTTGGGTGATCTGCCCGAACCACTCATTTTTTCAAAGCTCCCTTTTCATGACCAAGAGGTCCTAACTGTTGTATCTTGTCAAATATCTGTTTTTTCGCATTGGATTATTGATGACCTTGCAATAAGCGCCTTTACTGCCCTATTCCTCACAGGCAGCAGAGCAGAATTTTTAAAAAATAATCATTTTTTTTATTTCGAAATACAGTAATATACCTTTCTTTTTTATTTTACGGAAATAATACTATGTCACTCTGCTGTTGGACGACTTGGCTCAACTATTAGACAACTGATCTAAGTCGTCCAACAGTAGAGCTACAAGTGGAATAGTCGCTCAACAGTTGAGCGACTAGGGGTTGCAGCTTGTTAGTAGCTTGTCGGCCACTAGTTCCTGCCAAGTCGTCTAACGGTTGAGCGATTAGATAGTTGTATATAAAAGAACATATGGCGTCACGGTCTCTTTCGCCATCTCTCTCGGGTTAGAACAAGAGGAGCTTGGGAGAGGAGAAAAGGAGAGGGAAAGTGAAGAGGGAGAGAATGAGAAGGGAAGTGAAGAGAGAGAGAAGGTCGTGAAAGGTGGGGAAGGAGAGAAAAGAGAACAACTAGGGGGAGAGAAGTAGAGGAGCTCGAGAGAGAGAGAGAAGGTAAGGAGAATTAGAGGAGCTCGGGAGAGGGAAAAAAGGTGAGGAGAGGAGCTTGGGAGAGGGAGAGAGAAAGAGGAAGGAAGCTCGTTGATAAAGAGAGAAGGTCTTCGCGTGAAGGTAATAGTCTCATCCGTTCTAGTTCGAAATATTTCATGAATGTATGTTAACAAATTGCTAGTTGTCATGTTCGAAATATTCGCAGTGAGAAATCAGTAATGTCGGAGCCTACAAAATTAAAAGTGCATTACGGTGTTGATACGATTCGTGAAGGTCCATATGGTGTTGACTTGAGTGATTTCCCGCAAGTTAGTATGGTATACCCGGATGCGGAGAATGCTCGAATCGGAGATGTCCTACGCTGGCTCACCTGCAGCTTCTCCTTAGCCCCCGAGGAGTGCAGTGTCGTCCTACATGGCCTTTGAAATCGGTCTGCCACGCACATTCGGTTGGAGTTGAGCAAACTGATGCGCATGGTTGTATGGAATGGCTTTGTGGAAGGCTGTCGGCACCGTGGATACGAGTGCATGCTACTCGTGCAACCATACTCGAAGATTACAACGTACATACAGGCCAAGACCGAAAAGGGTCAGTCACACACAGTCTTCGTGATGGGCAATACAGAGCATCGTTTCGACGTGCTCCTTGGGGACAGAGCAGGATTTGGGACAGCTCGCTCCCTTATTACTCACGAGGTGTCTCTTGGAGATCATGTGAATGAACCTAGCTGCACATGTAACAAACCAAAGCTCCTTCACAACCCATGCTCTCATGTCCTCGCCGTATGCGGGACCATTAACATGGATCCATCGAACTTATGTTGGAGTACTTCATGAAGGAGAGAGTGTTGCAGGCGTGGTGCGGTGAGCTAAGAGGCTCCAGGGTTGTGGGCAACTTCACCACGTTGGATATGGCACAAGGATTTGGATTCCGGATCTCGACCTGTTGAAGGGCGGGAAGGGCTGTCGGCAGAGTCGTTGTCGGGCCCCGAATCTCGGATCCAAGACCCTCTGTGTATATCTGCACTATTCCCTAGATCAGTAGCTAATGCACACAGTTGCAACATTGGTGTAATTAAAAAAACCATACAACAAACTATAGATGAAGCAGACAAATTAATATTTAATAGCAAAAAGGACTTTATGGTCAAGTCTTACAAAGGGTGCCACACAGGGCTAAAGATAACAGAGTAAACTTGCAACGGAAAAATAAACAAACTCGTGGAAGCCATCCGACATGCCCACAAGCAATCGAGTGGAGAACGCATCCTAGTTCGCATAGTCTTCAAGTATGCCTCATCTTAGATTCTTGTAATCCTTGGTTCTTCTTCTGTGACTGATTAACCAGAGGGCATAAAGCCGTGAGTACTTTGAATGTACTCAGCAAGTTATAGGGAAATGTATGCAAATAGTATTTATGCAAGGCTGGACAAGGATAGCTTTATGGCTATTTTGCGGAAAGCAGTATTGACAGTAAATATAGTAATTAGATTGAAAAGCGTAATCTAAAAGATTAATACATAAATAATCAAGTTTCTTTGAAACAAATAGTGAACACCCTGTTCACTTCCCAACCATCAACCAACACCAACTACTCAGATCCATCCAACCCATTCCAACTTTTTATGAAAATCTACCCCTTGCGTGAAATCACCAAGCATGTCCATAACCGGGGACACGGCTATTCGAATAGTTTTACACTCTGCAGAGGTTATACAGCTTTACCCACAAAACATGACTTCTGTAGTTGGTTTGGCATCCGTCGATACCACTGCTCACTACCGTAGGTAAGCAGTCTAGAGCACGTGAGAAGGCTTTTACAAAGTTCTGTTTTAACTCGGTTCTGCCCGCTAAGGTTTCGCCATTCTAGGCCCCCTCTTGCGTCGTTCCAAACCAAAACAGAACCGAACCAAAACATTACTAATTAGTCGACTAGGTCTATCCCAGTCTAGACATGTGGTTGTACGATATAGCCTAGATCAATGGTTCAAGGTTAAGTCCTTAGTTGGCTGCTCAGACGAGACTATCTGCATCCTAATGTGCTTTACTGCACCCACCTTTACCACCACCCACTCGTCCGAGCATAAATCATTTTTGTTCAACCCGGCCAAATAACAACCCTTGCCATGGCACAACAAATTTTATCAATAGTGGCTAGCCACAGTTCCATATTTCCTTTAGCCAAATTCAATCATTCTTTAAGTAAGTGATTATGAATCTATCATATACTAAAGCACTGGCTAAGCATAATACGATACCCATGTTGGTATTACAATAATGTCCAACTAATAATTAATCATCTTATAGTGTCCAAGGAGTTATGTCATTCAAGGATACATATCATTCACAATTTATCAAGGAGGTATAATGGCAATTAGGTAATTAACTAATTCTCGAAACCATTTATTATAAAATTAGCAATGCATGTTTATATCAAACAATATACTTTTTATAACATGGGTTCAATGTGATCAAAGATCTGTGACTTACCTTCGTTGAAGAGTTGAGGTGCTTTGGTCGTCGGGTCCGAGAAATCTTCCAGAACGCCGGAATCTATACGTGCGAACAAAGCCAATAAATAAAATAACTCCAAATAAAATCCCAAAAATTACAAAATAAATACCAAAAGGAAGATACCACCTTTAGATGAATTTAGAACAAGAATCGATGGAATCGCACTTCGTATGAAGGAGAACAGACGTCCGGAAGTCAAAAATCGCATGAAATGATAGGAATGGAAATTGATTTGAATATTTGGAATTTGAATTTTCTTGAATGGACTACAATGAAATGGCTAATTTGTGGATCCCACATGGAGGTGAGAGGGCTGGAAATAGAGAGAATGGATGGTGTGTATGCCAAATGGGCCTAAGGGGTAAATAATCAAAAGAGGTTAAATAAATTAATTAAAAAGAAAAAAAGGAGGGGGTGGTCTTCTTCTCCACAGAGCAAAGCCAAAGGGAAAAGGGCTAGGGCGGGCTGTTCAAGGCCGTCGGAGGAGCTAGGCGGTGGCCAAAATGGGTAGCTTGGGAGATGAGGAAGAGAGGGGAGGTGGCGGCGGCTCGGTACAAGACGATGGGAGAAAGCGCAAGGTCAAGGCGGCTCAAGGAGGCGGCGTTGGCAGCGTCCGTGAGAGGGTGAGAGAGCATGAGCACCGGTAGGTCACGGGAAGTGATGGCGAGCTCGGTGAGGCCGGGAGGAGCGAGGGTGGTGCGACGGCGCCATGGCCGACAGGAGGAGGCATGGCATGGGTGGCATAGTGGCGAAGGGAAGGAATGGATGTGGGGGAAAGGAAGATGAGGCCTGGGGGCGCGGGGTGACGCTGTCGGGAGGGCGCGGGAGTGACCGGAGACGAAGATGGGTGGAGGCGGCGCTCTGGCTGGTATGGTGCGATGGTGCTTCGCGAAATCCGGCGAAGAGACGGCGAGAGAGGGAGAGTGAGTGGTTGGGGAAGCAAGAGGAGAGGGAGGCGTGTCCGATGCTCACTTTTATAGGCCTCGGGGAGGCCCGGGGGAGGAGGAGGAGGAGAGGTCAAGTCGGCATTCATGGTGGGCTTCTGAGAGCATGCAGTATGGGAAAAGGGGCAATGAGTCAGCATGGAGATGGGATGGGGATACAGAACCGAGACAGACGGGTAGGTGCTAGGGCAAGGCGAGGAAGTGATGGGAGATGGCGAGATTCGCGGCAAGGCGTGCGGCGGTTTGGACGGAGGTTGAAGATGACCAGAGGCGGGGTGTGCGGCAATGACAGGGCCATGTGATGAGAGAGAGAGGGAAGAGAAGTGAGCGGGCAGTATGAGGAGGTGGGCCGGGTGAAAAAAAAAAAGAAAAGGTCGAAGGATTCGCCTAGAAGTCAAGGGAAGAATTAAAATGCATTTTTAATTTTTAAGAAATACCATAAAACAAAAAAGCTTTTTAGAAAATAGTTAAAGCCGTCCAAAAATTCTAGGTAAATTCACAGAAGTCCCTTGAATTAAATGGAACTTAATAAAAATACTTTTAACTATATTTTAGCTTTTAATTTTGCAAATAAAATAGATTTTAATTTCGGGTCAAAAGGAAAAACCAATTTTAAATCAAGAAAATACTTAAAATAATAATTTTGACTTTTAAATCCAATCAAATCCAGAAAGCTCAATTAAATCAACTTGAATTAATTGAAGTTTAATTAATTTAAATTAAATTGCTTTTAAAATCCTAAAATTTCAGGTTAAGCTTTAGCAAATTAATAAAATCAAATGGTTAATTTAAAAAAATTAAAATTTTCAAAAAGCCCAGAAAATCGGGATGTTACAATCTACACCCCTTAAAGGGAATCTCGACCCCGAGATTCGGAGAGACTAGAAAGAAAGGTCGGGAGACTCAGCTCTTGGTTTTTTTTCCATGTTGCTTCCTTCTCTGATTGATTGATGCATGGTTCTTTGTTTCTGTTTGGATACCCCTGGTTGGCGAGATCCTTCTTTCATGCGGCTTTCTTCAGATGCGACTATTTTTCTAGTATCCCGAGGCATTTCTTCTACTGTGGCCCGAAGTAAAGATGTTGTACCCCTCTAACAGCTGAAGTGGTAGCTTCAACTTGGTAAACTAATGCCAAACTGCTGGTTCCCAACCATGTACTGGGGCGCCAACTAAAAGCCATAAATTGTCTTCCAAAATTTGCTAGATCCAATTCTTAATATTATAGAAATCCATCAATCCACAGTCTATCGATAAGACAACATAATTCACAATCTTTCTTGGACATAAGCTTCAATAATCCCACTATTCACCACTTTGATTGTATGATTTGTTCTTTGGACAAATCCATAAAAAAAATCTAGTAGTAAAAATCGCATCTTCTAATCCGATAAACTCCAAGATCATGCTAAATTCACTATATCCATTTTTGAAATAAAATTCTCCAAAGATTATAATTGCGCAATCGCTTTCTCCAAAATTCTCGACTAAATCTACAACGTTATCCACTAAATTTGTCAAGTATATTTATCAATTGCATCCCTCGAGAATTTCTTTGTATAAATCCAATATCTTCATTATAGAACCTTTCAAAAGGCTGCTTATAAGATCCATAAATTAAAATTTAACCCGCCAAATTATTTTATCACCATCTATCAATCAATTTTTTAGTCCAACTCCAATATTAGTAAGATATCCCTCAATCATATATTCCAATATCCAACAATCATACAATTCTATAATCCGATCAAGACATAACTCTATAATCCAACCAATTTTTTTTAATCCCAACTTCTCTATTCAATCATATTCAATTAAATCCAATATGACCAACATACCCAATTACTTCCATACTTCTTGATTCACCCTAATCCACCAAAATCAACATCATGAATTGGTAATCCTATAATCCCATTTTCAATAATTATGTAATTCTTTAATCCAAATCTAATCGTAATATACTTCTATAATCCAACATTCAACAATTATATTTCTATAATCCCATCTCCCCAATTATATTTCTATAATCCAATCAAGATCTATTTGGACAGAGGTTGAAGATGACCAGAGGGAGGCGTCATGATCGACAAGGGGCCCACGCAGAGTGATGAGAGGAAAGGGAGAAGCGGAGCGGGCAGCGTCATGAGGAGGTGGCCGACAGACTAGGCCGTGCGGCCGAAAAGAAAGAAAAGGCCGAAGGGATTCGGCCCAGAAGTCAAGGGAAGAATTAAAATGCATTTTTGATTTTTAAGAAATACCAGAAAACGAAAAAGCTTTTTAGAAAATAGTTAAAGTTGTCCAAAAATTCTAGAAAAATTCATAGAAGCCCCTTGAATTAAATGGAACTTAATAAAAAAATACTTTTAACTATATTTTAGTTTTTAATTTTGCAAATAAAATAGATTTTAATTTCAGTCAAAAGGAAAAACCAATTTTAAATCAAGAAAATCCAAGAAAATACTTAAAATAATAATTTTGACTTTGAAATCCAATAAAATCCAGAAAGCTCAATTAAACCAACTTGAATTAATTGAAGTTTAATTAATTCAAATTAAATTGCTTTTAAAATCCTAAAATTTCAGGTTAAGCTTTAGCAAATTAATAAAATTAAATGGTTAATTTTTAAAATTTTCAAAAAGCCTAGAAAATCGGGATGTTGCAGTCGTCACATTAGGAATGATATGGACGAAGGGGAAGCTGGAGCGACAAGTAGACGTTGCGGCAGCTGCGGCTAGGAAGGCCACACTGCGAGAACTTGCAAGGCATCTGCCAACAAGTAGGAACATCGGCGTAAAGTGCAGCACCATTTCTTATTGTGTGTGTAGTGGTACTAAGATTAGAAATGCTAGCATGTTATAACTTGTACTTCAGTTAGTACTTTGCTTGTTGTACGCAGTGTGGAACTAATTGTATCATAATTGCAAACTTTAACTTCATTTGCAGTGTCAATATGTCGCCGTGACCTCGCTCTGCAAAGCAGGACTTGCTTTGTATTTGCACCTATTATGTAATGCATGCTTAGATAATGTTATTGGTTTCTTCTCATTCATGAAGGAGTGCGATGCATAGATAAAGAGTGAACATTATAATGTCATTACATCTCAACTTCTACTTAACAAGAACAACATATAATAGAAGAAAGACCGCAAAACTATCTTAAATAATTTATGAAGCATTTTCTCTACTCCTTCCATCCTTTTATCCAGTCTTTTAAGTCTATTCTTTTCATTTTGCATTAGTTGATCAAAGGGTCGAGCCACTCCACGAAATGTAGCAACACCACGTGAGTCTTCTTGCAAAGCAGCAATTTGCATTGCAATATCTCGAACCACTAAGACAGCTTCATCAGCCCACTGCCAAAACCGACATGTTGTATTCGGAAAAAGAATTGTAGCTTCAAGTGAAAATAAAGCAACATGCTATTTCAAATGGAATTCTTTCAGGATGATTTTCCACAAGTTACTGTAGATTTGAACACTTCATGAACACTTTGGATGGATTCGTTGGTATGTGCAAGGTGAAGACATTCGTCGGATCCCTGCAATGAGGGCAAAGCAGGTGCTGCCATAGTGATTCTAATTGTCTATTCACTCGAAAGTTAGATAAGACCGAAGACATCCCATTTAAGACTGGAAGAAATGAGAAGAGGAAGTGAAGAGTGAGGTGAATGGCATCCAAAGCATCCATATATAACTAGGGGCAGTAGAAAATGGCACCAAAGACAAGAAGTTTCCCTATAGAAGTTATGTGACCTCAACCATCGTCCACTAGTGGAAAAAATAAAATCAATGATCCAAGTAGCCCAACGGTTGAGTGACAAGTGGAGTAGTCGCTCAACCATCGGGGGACTAATCCAAGTGATCAAAGTAGTCCTAAACGTGACCCAACGAGGCAGCTTTGTGCAACGACATGACCCAACGAGATAGATTTGCACAAAGCTGCGTCGACGTGACCCGACGAGGCAGCTTTGCGCAGCGACATGACCCAATGAGGCAGCTTGGCGAAGCAACATGACCTGACGAGGCAGCTTTGCGTAGTGACGTGACCCAACGAGTCTGCTTTTCGCAGAGACATGACGCAACGCTACCACACGATTCCTTGGTTCATTAGCTTGCGTGCCATGCAACCCCCTTGTCGGATCAACTGTCGTGGTGTTATCGTTACACCATTTCTTCAAAGTTCTCCACCGTTTATGAATTCCCTAGCGTATCGCAATATCACTTACCTTCCTACTTACGATTCATTGCTACCTCAATCGTCCTCACAAAATTCTTCAGAAATTTACAGCACTACAACAACATACGACGATCACAAAATGTTATTGCGAGTCTAACACATTTCGTACCCTTGAGAATCTACGAAAATCACAAATAGACCAACTAACCTTGTCACCACCCTTTTATTTTTTTTAAAAAAAATAACGACCTACAAACAAGATTTGCTAAATATATTACCTATTAAAATTGTCATTTATTCCCCTACAATTATTTCCATCGGCTTAACAAAATAATAATGTTATTATTTCAAATCGTCTAGCGGACGAGCGACTCATGGAGTAATCGCTCATCCATTGAGCGACTATCATAAGTCGCTCAACCACCGGGCGACCAGTCCACTTGTAGCTCGACGGTTGGGCTACTTGGATCAGTCGCGCAATGGTTGAGCGACTAGGTCCAAGTCGTCCAACGTTGGAGCGACAACGTATCATTTCTATAAAATAAAAAAGAGAGCAACTAGGTCACGCTATACCGTTGGGAGCCCTTCCCAACGGTATAACATCCAGCCATCCACCACAATGGAAGTCTCATGGAGTTTCATCAAGTATCATGGAGTTTCATTAAGTATCATTGTTTCTCCATATTGTGTAGAGCAAGTTTCACCCAGTTTCATGTAGTTTCATCAAGTATCATTGTTTCTACGTATTTTGTAGAGCAAGTTTCACCCAGTTTCATAAAGTTTCATGGGGTTTCATCCCAAGTCTCATGGAGTTTCATCGTATTTCATCAAGTCTCATGCAGTATCAACGTGTTTCATCAAGTCTCATGGAGTTTCATCAAGTTTGATCCTAAAGTACCATTGTTTCATTCCAAGTCTCATAGAGTTTCATCGTGTTTCATCCCAAGTCTCATGGAGTGTCACCGTGTTTTATCAATTTTCACTCAGATTCATGCTAATTTTTGAAGTGTTTCATGAAGTTTCATCCCAAGTCTCATCGAGTTTCATAAAGTTTCATCCCAAAGTACCATTGTTTCATCCTAAGTCTCATGGAGTTTCATCGTGTTTCATCAAGTCTCATGCAGTATCATCGTGTTTCATCAAATCTCATGGAGATTCATCACAAGTCTCATGGAGTTTCAGCAAGTATCATTTGTTTCTCCGTATTGTGTAGAGTAAGTTTCACCTAGTTTCATTAAGTTTCATCAAGTTTCGACTAGCTTCATATTAGCCAAATGTTTTTACATCCATAAGAAAAACGTCCGGATGGTACTACACGCACGCACATCAGTCCTCGCCCCCCGCCGCCGCGACTCCACTGTCTGCGCCGACGAGGACGACGTTGATGGCACGCACACCTCTCCTCCAATAGCCATGTATACGCAAGAGAACAACCGCGAATCAATCAATTGAAGCGAGTTGTGACCTGTGAGAGCTCGTCGTAGGCTTGTCATCAGCACTGCGCCACTAAGAACCGCTGCGCACTGTCGCAGAGAGCTACCACGCCATCGTCGCTGTGCGCCATTGTGCCTCCTCACCAAGAATCGATGGGCTCCTATCGGGGAGAGATAAGATAAGGAGGTTTAACGTTTGGAATGACTTCATAGCTCTAGAAGGATCGAGGCATTTCCCCATCTTATGGTTAATGGCATGGCAGACCCCACCTAATGAACAATCGTGTCCTATATCGTTCAGTGGCTGGGGAACGGTATACCGTTGCCTAGTATTTCTCAATAAAAAAAGGAGGTATATTACTGTGTTTCAAAATTAAAAAAATGATTAATTAAAAAAAATTCTAGCAGAGCACATAAGTACTTGCTATGTAAGTTTGCAAGCATATATTATTCTTAAGTATACTGTGTACAGACTCCAGAGTCCATTCTGGTGCCTATGCCTCAAACAAAAATGATCAAACATACATGTTCCGCATAAACTACATCAGTTCATGCAAAAATGAAATGAAATGAAATATACACGTAGCATCTAGGCACAGATTACTTTCAGACTTGGATATGATAGACACTCTTCTGGCTGGCAGAGGCAGCTCTGCCGAGGGATCAAAAGATGATGTCCTCGTCCCTTTCGCTGCCGTTGTCCAGCATGCTCGCCGCGGTGTCCAAAGAGATGCCGCGCTTGAGCACGACCTCGCCGGCGACCTTCTCCTCGGCGCGCCCTCGAGCTCGTGCTTTGTACATCTGGATCTTCTTGAGGCGGAAGAACTCTCTCTCCTGCTTGTCGAGCTCGCCCCCTAATGTAGGCGATGGTGTTCTCCAGCCGTGGCTTCACCACGTTCTCCAGTGTGTTCACCTGTCGGTTGGTCGTCTTGATCGCCTCGTCCAGCGTCAGGAACGACGTCTGCGGCGATGCCAGCTCCACCAGCACCTCCACGCCGCGGACGTGTGACGCACGGCAGGCGGTCACCTGCTGCCCGTCGCCGGCGAGCGACGTCGGGGAGGAGGAGGAGGAGGAGCCGGAGGCGTGGACGAATAAGTGCTCGAAGCAGGGGAGCCTCACGCCGGCGATGTTGTCGTGGTGGGCGCACACGCGGAGGCGCGCGGGGCCGACGGACTGCTGGACGACGTGGCGGAGCGGCCCGCCGGCGACGTAGAGCTCCTCGGCGAGGGAGAGGGAGGCGCAGCGCATGGCGTCGCCCATGGCCTCCTTGGCGGCCACGATGCGCTTGAGGATGGCGCTGAACTGGACGTTGAGCGCGTCCGACTTCTTAAGCAGCGCGTGACTGTTGGAACCAAAAGCTTAAAACGAAACAATCGCTATGTTCTTCTCTGAAGAACTGACTTCTCTGATCTTCTGAACTGTATCGAAGAAGCAGAGAAACAAGACCAACAGAAGACTTGTGATTCAATTCGTGCCATATCTCTCAATACGACTTTTCTCTTTTCTTATATAGACATCAAAACGAGTTACAACTATGATACTAAATCGGTTTCTCGATTCCAAACCTCCAGAAACTCTGAAAGTCTAAATACGACAGAAACTAAACTGGCTACAGTATCCGATATGAAAACGGACTGATAGAACAAAGAAACGACTCACAGACTGACTCGGAAACGCATTGCTCTATGCGATCCAAAACAAACTCACACAGAAAACAAAACAAAACCTTAGACAACAAGATTAAGTCTAACAAAACACCTCCCTAATCTTGTTTGTCTAATTTTACATTTCTGACTCCCATTCTTTCTCTCATCTCTATGAACTTCACAGGGCTTAACTCTTTTGTAAGAATGCCAGCTCTTTGATTGTCAGTGCTGATATACTCTACTTCAATTATTCCATTTTCAACACAATCACAAAGAAAATGATATCTTGTATCAATATGTTTGCTCTGATTGTGATATACTGGATTTTTCCATAAAGCAATCGCAGATTTGTTATCTATCATCAATCTAATTTTACCCGGTGTTTGTTTCTTCAAATCCCCAATGAGACGACTCAGCCAAACACCTTGACAAGCTGCTATTGCGGCAGCAATGTACTCTGCCTCACATGAAGACAAAGCCACAATTTTCTATTTCTGAGATCCCCAAGTAATTAAGCTGTGACCAAAATAAAAATCCATGCCGGTGTTACTCTTGCGATCATTGATGTCTCCTCCCAGATCACTATCGCAATAACCAACAATCTTTGGTTCTGGATAACCACATCTTTCATAGCAGCACCCAAAATCCTTTGTTCCAGTCACATATCGCAATATGTGTTTTACAACTGCTAAATGCTCGGCTGTCGGTGCTTCCATAAACCTACTCACAATTCCAACTGCAAAAGCAATGTCTGGCCTGGTATTCACCAAATATTGTAAGCTTCCAACCAAACTTAATCAGTTTGATTTACCGGAGAACCACCTCCTTTCTTACTTAATTTCAGACGACTCTCCATCGGCGTCTGACATGAATTGCATTCTGTCAATCCTGACAAGGCTAGCAATTTTTCAAAGTATCCACTTTGACACAAGGTAATGATTCCAGTAGCTTGTTTCACCTCAATGCCTAGATAATAATTCAAAAGACCAAGATCACTCATACTAAATAACCTCTTCATTTGATTCTTAAATTCTGAAATATCTTTGACATTTGACCCTGTGATGATCAAATCATCTACATATACTCCAACTAAGAGAAAGGTTTTACTTCTTTCTCTCCTGTAAACAACATGTTCAACCTCACTTCTTTCAAAACCTAAAGACACCAATGTTTGATCCAATTTATAATTCCAAGCTCGAGGTGCTTGTCTAAGTCCATACAAAGCCTTCTTGAGCTAGAATACCATATTCTCTTTCCCTTCCACAATATATCCAGGAGGTTGAAGTACATACACTTCCTCAGTTAATTCCCCATTGAGAAAAGCCGATTTAACATCCATATGGTGAATTTCCCACCCTCCATGTGCTGCCATTGCAATGAGCATCCTAACAGTTTCCAATCTCGCAACTGGTGCAAATATGTCATCAAAATCCACCCCCTAACGTTGAGAATATCCTTTGGCTACCAATCATGCTTTGTATTTGACAATGTTTCCTTTGCTATACTTCTTCACCTTGAATATCCATTTTAGACCAATAGGCTTTCTGTCAGCAGGCAAGTTCACAAGACTCCATGTTTCATTCTCTTGAATAGAGTTCATCTCTGCCTCTATTGCTTTTCTCCAGTGTTTCTCCTTTGTTGCTTCCTCATGGCTAGTTGGTTCTTCCAAAGCCAGTAGGCATAATCCTGCATATTGTACTTCAATTGGCTCTATAGCTTCATAAATATCTCCCAACATTCTAAATCGTATAGGTCCTTCTGTCAATGAATCTAAGTCAGTTACCTCCAATGAGTCCTCCTATTGTGGGTTGTTTTCAGTCATTTGAGTAGCTGAAATATTAACTTGAGGACTTAGTGACTCTGAACTGACTTCTTCGGCCACAAAATGTTCTGGTTCGTAGTCTGCATTTTCAAATGTATTTTGAAAGTATGGTCATTACTCATCAATGTATCTTCTTGAACACTGTCGATAGACCAATCCCAGCTTTTATCTTCTTCAAAAACCACATCCCGACTAACATGTAATTTATCACTCTTGGGATTATAGCATTGGTATGCTTTTGTTCCAGGTTCATATCTAATGAAAACCATAGGAATACTTCGATCATCTAGTTCCTTCGTATGAGGATGCACAACCTCTACATGAACTAAGCAACCGAAAGTGCGTAAGTGGTGTACACTCGTTTTTTTGTTGTGCCATGCCTCATATGGTGTCTTGCCAGTCAATCTCTTCGTTGGAGATCGATTTAATAAATACACTGCTGTCACTACCGCTTCTCCCCAAAATCTTGCCGGCATATTCATACTTTTAAGCAAACTTCGAGCCATCTCAACCACAGTCTGGTTTCGCCTCTCCACAGTACCATTTTGTTGGGGCGAGTATGGTGCCGTGAGAAGTCTTTTCACTCCTTGTTCCTCACAAAAATCTATGAATTCCTTTGATCTGAATTCCCCTCCTCGATCTGTTTTGAATGCTTTCAGCTTACAATGGCTTTCAATTTCAGTACTCCTCTTGACTACCTTGAAAGCATCCAGTGCCTGATCCTTTGTCTTGATGAGCCTCAGCCACATATATCGAGAACAATCATCAACAATCAGCAAGAAGTAACTATTACCTACTGGCGTTTTTGGACTGATTGGGCCACACAAATCTCCATGCGCCAACTCAAGTAATTTCTTGGATCGATACAGAGATGCTTGCGGAAAAGGTCTCCTGTGCTACTTCCCAACAAGACAGCCTTGACACACCTGCTCAATCTGATGTATGTTCGGCAAACCTTCCACCATCCTCAACCGATATAAATTTCGTAAGGACTGAAAATTGAGATGCCCATACCTCTCATACCAACGCCAGTCATCACTTGATCTCTTTGTCAATAGACACACTGGCTCTGTCATACAAAGATTCAAAAGATATAGGCTGTCGGTAGAACATTGCACTTTTGCCAACTGTAGCCGATCACGGTCAAAGATTGTCAAGAATCCATCTTCCACTGTGATCCTGCACCCAATCTCATCAAGTTGACCCAGACTAACTATGTTACTTCTGAGTCGCTGTATGTAATATACGTTTGTGAGCAACTTGTGTTCTTGAGTCTTGCACTCGAACAACATCGTCCCACGCCCACAAATTTCCGCAACAGAGTCATCTCCGAACTTGACATTGCCAGAGATCGTCTCGTCCAATTCAGCGAACACATTCTTCTCTCCAGTCATATGATTGCTCGCACCAGTATCCAAATACTAGTTATTATTGATCTTCTCATTGATTGTCCCTAGATTAGGCCAAACTTTCTCCTCATTTAGCAAAACTTTTTCCGCTATCTCTTCAGTCACCTGTATCGGCCCACATGTTTTCATCATGAGCAACGTTGGTTCCTTGTCACCTTGCTCCTGTACAAAGTTCGTCCGTTCTCTTCTGGGCTTCCGACACTCAAGAGGCGAAATGTCTGTATATGTCGCAATTGAAACATTTGATCTTGGATTTGTCAATTCTTTTATACGGTTTCTTGTCGACGTCTTCGCTACGTCCACCGTATTGTCCATGGCCACGGCCTCCGTCGCTGCCACGCCAACCTCCTCGGTTGTTGTCTCTATCGGCTCTGTTAGGATTTCCCTTCTCTTTTGCTACCAGAGACTCCCACTGACTACGAGTCAGCATCAATTGCTCTCTTCCAGCTTCGTTTCTTTCAGTGCGCCTCCCTTTCAAAGTTTCTTCATATGTTGTAAGTCATCCGATTGCTTCGGACAGAGTCATTGTCGATATGTCTCCCCACTGTTCGATCATACCGACGATAGGAAGAAATTTGTCTGGAACTGCACTGAAGAATCTCTCGACTAGAGTGCTTTCCTTCAGTTCAACTCCAAGTGAACGAATTTCACTAGCTGTGCCGATTAGCTTCTGTAAAAAATCACTAATGCTTTCTGTTTCAGTCATGATCAAACGATCAAAGTTTCATCTCATCGTCTAAGCTCTTGCCTTTTTTTTACTCTATCTTCACCAACACGCATCTCTTGGATTGCTTCCCATGCTGATTTTGTCGTCTGCTTATCAGCAATTGCTAACATTACTGCATCCGGCACTGCCTGAGAGATAGCGGCCAGAGCACCCTGATCCTTCTCTTTGTCGACCAGTGCATCGCCCTCGATCGCTGTCCATACTCCCAGAGAACGCAAGATGATCTTCATTTTTATGGCCTGTAATCCGTAGTTGGTGTCGTTAAGAATCGGGTATTGAATCGGGACTCCACTTCCTCTCGACAAGGTTTTTCCTGATGCCGACGGCTCAACGATGATCTTCGTTGGTAGCGATTGCAACTCCTCCTTTGATTATTGATCTTCTGCCATCGCCAAAGAAGCCTAAGCTCTGATACCAAGTGTTGGAACCAAAAGCTTAAAACGAAACAATCGCTATGTTCTTCTCTGAAGAACCGACTTCTCTAATCTTCTGAACTGTATCGAAGAAGCAGAGAAACAAGACCAACAACAGACGACTTGTGATTCAATTTGCGCCGTATCTCTTAATATGACTTTTCTTCTTATATAGACATCAAAACGAGTTACAACTACGATACTGAATCGGTTGCTCGATTCCGAACCTCCAGAAACTCTGAAAGTCTAAATACGACAGAAATTAAACTGGCTACAGTATCTGATATGAAAACGGACTGACAGAACAAAGAAACAACTCACAGACCGACTCGGAAACGCATTGCTCTATGCGATCCAAAACAAACTCCCACAGAAAACAAAACTAAACTTTAGACAACGAGATTAAGTCTAACAGTGACAGCAGGTGGCGGCGGCCGCGCCTTCATCGCGCCCATCGTCGTCTCCGTCGGCATCACGTTCGTTCAGCCGCTCCCCGTGCCCCGCCATTTTGGTACTGTGCTCGCCGGCGAGGGAGCCGACAGACGTTTCGTATATAGGTTGGCTATAATTTGCATACTTGGCTCGCCGGAGACGAGCACTTCGAGCTGCCTCTGGTGGCGATATATGCACGCTGACGTGTGCATGGGGACACGTCAGCGTGCATCGCGTAGTCCAGGAACAGCTGGAAGCAATCCCGATCACGGGATGGCCGCGCGCACACACACGAGTGCAACGTCTGTGCATGCTTTGAGACTTTCTAAAGAGGTATGTAGCTATCTGCTCAATGTTCATCACCAGAAAGCTGAGATCGTGGCATCGATCAAAATAAAATCCAAGGGAAAAGGTTATTCTTTGAATCAAATATGCAACTCAACCCAAATAAAAAAAATACAATTACACTTTGGATTTACCGAGTCCAGGCTGCATAAATCATGATGCATGCTGCAGAGATGAACAATCAAGGAAGCCATGCAGCTTAGTCGTGGTCAGAGATGGCAATCACAACCAGACAAAAAACCTAATAGAGGTGGATATATTCCTAATTTTATGTCCGTAGGAGAAAAGTTATATCCGACGGGTAATCGGGCATGAGCATGAGGAGCCCTACCTGTGCCTGCCGCTCCCAAGTCCCAACCCTAAGGTCATTGTCTCGCTCTCGCACCCATGGAACCCCGCCTCCAGCAGCTCGCCTACTACGTCTGCACAGTGCACACCTCTCTCTCCCGCTGCAATCACGATCTGCGACTGCGCAAGCCCCAATCCGTGTTGTCCCGTGGCTTCTGAGCGCTACCATGCAAGGATTTGACGGGAGCGGCAGCAGCTAGGGAAATCTATGTGTGATTTGCGTTGCTGTGTTGGTTGAGAGCAATTTGCCTTGTGCTTTTCTTGGCCTTTTCTTTTTCAGCTCTTGTTCGTGTCCTTGATTCTTGGTAAAGATTTGTTCTTGATTTCTTATTCTCTGTGCTCCTGGAATGGAGTAAGCACGGTAGTTTACATTATTGTTTGTGCGATGTCCTGTATGGATCTGTTAAGCACATCTTTGTTCTGTTTGGGAGAGTTTTGACGGGCATAATTTTCAAAGCCATGGGTATAGGGGAGTTTTACCCGCAGCGTCCAATTGCCATCTCTAGTCATGGGTAGCAGTGAGCACTAAGGATAAAAGAACCGGTTCGGAGTGCTTTCCTGGCCAGCCACCGGAAACGGTAACCGACCGGTTACCGGTTTTCCAGGAACAATTTAGATGAAATTCGTTTGAATTTAATTAAAAACCAACCGAAATTCGAAATTTAGAATTTAAACTTGCAAAACCCAGGAAAACTAAACGGGATTTTGTATCCCGGACCCCAGCCAGTCGGTAACTGGCGGTTACCGGCCGGGAATTTTTTCCCTGGTGAGCACTAACCCCAGAACCTTGCAAATTGGATGAAACACCAATTTAGTCCAGTATCTAAAGCAGACTATAAACCATCTAGCAAACCAGAAAAAGGCGGCCTAAATGGGTAGACAATCAGTAGTAGCTACACAAGACAAATAACGAAACCACCATTCTGAAGCAATCACCAAAGAATGGGCAACAAGATTCTATCATTGGCATGTAAACGAACATGACATGGCAAGGTGCGACCTCCATCCTGCAGCAAAACTTAATTCAAGTGGAACTGCATGGGCATAAGTACATAGATCATGGTTCGTTTATGGACACAGTGAGGGATACGAAAGCAAGAAATTCTACGCGAGGTACCGGTACAGTTTCCTGTCAGCCTTGTCCCTCTCCAGGAACTCGCGCTCGATTAGAGACTCGATTCTTTTCTTTATAACGACGGGGTTCGGCAAGAAACGAGACTGGAGCTGCTTCGTCACCTCTGTCACTATGCTGTTGTGGTCGAGCACTCTTCTGGACTTCATGATTCTCACGATAGCGGCCTCAATCTGAGGCTTTCTGTCTTCCTCAACTCTCTGTCGGGTCTCCATCTTTTCTGGCTCTGTCTCCTTTTGTGCCACCACGGTGCCAATCTTGACCTTGAACAGCTTGCTTGTGAATTTATGGTTGATGTAGAAACTGTCGTCGTCAGAGATATCCCTGCTCATGGGCTCTTTCCGCAAAACATTCTTGCCCTTCACAAGTGCTAGAGACTGAAGGCATCGCTTCAGGTCTACAGATGGTATTGCTGTAGCCTGCTCAATATCACGGTAAGCCAAACAATCTGCTAAGTTAAACAGCAAGAGAACACACATCTGGTAGGTTGAGACGTTCAGCTCATGCTTGCTGAGGCCATTTCCAAATGTTGCTTTGATGTCAGCAGTCCCCATGTTTGTTTGCCATGTCAGTCTCCTGCCATTGTGGGTACCAAGGTAGTAAGCCCGAAACTTCTCAGACACACTGAGTATTTCAGGAGGAAGGTTGCAGGTGCTGCATGGTTGTGTTGGCCAAGACCCAGTGGTGAGGATCTGGACAGAGATCGTGGGGGCATCTCCCATGTTAGAAGAATTAGCAGCATAAAACCCTTGCGTGGTATCCTGAGAAGTCTTCAAATCAGTGAACATGCCTTCCAATTTTGAAGTGAACTGATATCCACATTCTGTCTTGAGCTTCACAAGCATACTCCTCTCAGAATCGTCAGAAGCAGCTTTCCCAGAAAGAAGGCGCTTGGCCAAGTGTTGCTTGTAATACTTTTCAAACAGATCTTTTTCTTGCAAGTACCTAAACAGCATCATCACTTTATCCAGGACAGTCTCAACGTCCTCCTCATTGGCCTCTTTTACCCCTTTCCGCAGTTTGTCATCAACATACAATGATATGAACTCAGGGGATCTGTTGTTTAAGTTGATGAAGTTCTCAAAGGAGGAATTAAGAGCATTTTGGAAACCCTTGTCATTGCCAAATGAAATCTTAATGATATTGTCGTACTTATCCTTCTCATTAAGAAGTCGCTGGACAAAATCAACAGGGTCCTTCAGTCTCTCCGGATCTGTTACCAAACTCTTTCCAGTTTCCTTAACATGAGAAGTCATCACAGATTTGATTGTTGAGTGTCCATCAGGAACATGTAGAAACAAATTGTACATCCTGGTCAGGTCTTCATACTTGTCTTCAACAAGCATATTCACAAGTCCTGAGTTCTCCATAAGAATCAACCTCTGCATGTGATTTGCAAGCATCTCTTTAACCACAACAGCAGTTATTTTCTCATCAGTTTCGGCATCCATGTACTGTGAAACACGCTCTGCTTCTTCATCGAGCCGCCTCTGAGCCTTCTTGAGATACTCGCCGCAAGCACAGCACTCGATGAATTGCTGTGACTCACCACTGTAGAAACTAGCAGACACTTCAAGGAATGGCCTTTCGAAATCATCCTGATAAACAGAAGATCCTAGATCCATCAGCATTTTAGTTGTACTCCTCATCAAGGATCTATTTATCACCTCACCCATCCTCTCTCTATTTATGATATCAAGAAGGGTGTCAACCAACCTCCCATGAATCTTGGCAGACCGAACAATGGTATCTCTCCAGAGTTCCAATCCAAGATCAAAGACGGGTGTCTTTTTATTTGTGGGAATAAATGTCCTGTCCATGTACATCAGGATGTCTCTGATCATTTGCAATGCCTTGTTATGATCATCCCATTTTCTCCGCAACTCTTCCAAGAACAAACCACCTTGAGCAGCCTCTATTGATCTGCGCATTTCTTGCAGGTGCTCTTTCATGTTTTCTGTGAGTTTATCATAGAGCTTCGGACCATGCTTGTGAAGTACCATGTTATAAGCAGTCCTGCCAGAATGTAAGCGGAATATTATGTTCGGGACCAGCAGAATGCTAGTGCTTTTAAACAAGAAAACATGACCGGTTAACATTATGAACAAAAATATTTCCCAAAAAAATCCATTTGAGAGACAAAAACATTACCTGAGGACAAACAGGGTTGTTGGTCCTTGTTTCATTCATAAATTTTTTATTTATTATGCTTTTCTTAGCATACATATCGACGCAAAGCCCAAAACAACAAATATAGGGTGTGTTTGGTTCCCTGTTTCAGCCTGGCTCACATCTGTGCATGCAAGTAACACAATGTTTGGTTGCCTGCAGCGTCGGTCGGGCCAGGCCATGCGCGTGCAAAAGGCTCCCCCGAGCCTGGCGTCGGCAAACGCCCGTCGTGAGCTTTGCTCGCGAGCCTGGCCCGTGGGATGCGGGCTGCCTCCTCACTCGCTGCATATGCGCGTGCAGGCTCCCCACCCGCTGCGCACTAAGGTTACTCTCCCCACCTCTAGCTGCCTCCTCATTTGCTCTCGCGTCCTCTCACTTTGACCCTCGTGCTCACCGTCCAAAGGCAAGGCGCAAGGCAGCACTCATCCTCGCTGCTCTCACCGCTCTCGCCTCCGGAGGTAAGACCAGCGGACGGTGGTCCAGCGGTGTACCCAACGCTGCAAGGCCCCCGTGCCCCCGCTCCTATTCCTCCCCCTCTCCCATGTGCATGTGGTAAATATACTCCTTGAAAATCAAAAAGACTTTGCACGTGGTAATTTCTTACATAGTATAG
Organism: Phyllostachys edulis; assembly: GCA_036346405.1. NCBI lineage: Eukaryota > Viridiplantae > Streptophyta > Magnoliopsida > Poales > Poaceae > Phyllostachys > Phyllostachys edulis. The sequence goes on from JAYEVD010000597.1 coordinate 117,645, forward strand.
TCGAAAAGAGGTATGTGCAAGCTGAAAAGCCATGGGATGCTCCTGGAAAGCTCCTTGCATTATTGCACTTCGTTGGGCAGCATGTGCAGTAGGACAGCCTAGAAAGCTCCTTGCATTATTGCACTTCATTGGATGTTTGGAAAACTCCTTGCATTATTGCTGCAGCAGCAGCAGCAGGCGTGGCAGCAACAAGCAAGGAAGGCAGGAGCAGAGCAGCGGCCGCAGCAAGAAGGAAGGAAGGAACAAGTCTAGGTGAGGTCAAGTTGGTCGATAGTTGCTTGATGTTTCTATGTTAGCTCCAGTTGATGTCTGCCCTTTGACCATCCCACGAATTCCATCACCAGCTTTGAGAAAGCCAATGATTCATCTCTAAGGATTGTTAGTTGCTTACCTGCTGTAGATTGTTTGTTTCTTGTCTTATAGCCTTTTAGTTGATATTATCAGTTGCAGTATCAACTGATGTTGTGGCTTCATCCAAAACAAGTATTTTATGTTCATTAGCAATACCCTGGCCAAGCAGACAAGTTGCCTTCGCCCCATACTCCAGTTTCCTCCATCTTATAGATGCTGATGATTCAAGAGCATGCATATCGAAACTGTTTTCCAAATAATCCGTTACATTGTATAGATGCTAGAAGCTAAAGGCATTTTCATGTAGACTCTGCTGCATGATATTGTATGTGATGGCTCCTACATCTATAAATATTTGGGAGCATGGAGAGAGACTAGGAGGTGCTGGTTGGAAGTACAGATATTGCAATCTTACCAAATCAGGCGGAGGTGTCACCCGCCTAAAAGAACATCTTGCTGAGAAACACAGGAATGTTATTTCTTGCAGTGGGGTTCCGACGGAAGTCCGAAGGCTCATGCTAGCAAGTTTTGAAGAAACAAAAGCAAAAAAGAAATCTATTAAAGATGAATGATTGCGAATGAAGCAAGCTGCTTCAGAGCCTGTTGCTCGTGGTCCATCATCTCAAAATGCCTTCAATGATGACGAGGAAATGCAGATAGAATGGGCTCGTCGAGAGTCGTTGGAGGTACACAAGCTCCAATAAAGGGCAAAAGCTAAGGGTGCGACGTTTGAACATGGTGGTGGTAGTGGAAGTGGTAGAGGTAGTGCAAGTGACAGAGGAAGTGGTACAGGAAGCAATGTCTTTTTTAGGATGTTTGGCAGGTCACAGTATATGAGAGTTGATTCTGATATTTTGCGTAGTTGGGCACCCCCCCCCAACCCCGCACTGATACAACACTTAATAGAGAATCAAAATCAAAACTTGAGAAAATTTGGTCTAAATGGTTCCATAGGAACGATATTGCTAGGAAAAAGGCAGTGTGTCCTTATTTTCGTGCTGCCATCAAAGTTATACAAGAACTTGGTCAAGGCGTTCCGTCACCAAGAGGCCATGAAATTGATGTAAAATATCTTGATTCTAATGAACAAAAGATAAAGGAGTATGTACAACAGTTCAAAGATAACTGAGTTATATATGAAGTCTCTATCATATGTGATTCATGGACATGAACTACACAAATGAGTATTATTAACTTCATATTGTACTGCAATGGAAGAATGTTTTTCCATAAGCTAGTGAATGCAACTGGTGACATACAAAATACTGACTTTCTGTATCGTGAAATATGTAAAGTTGTGGAAGAAGTTGGAGTTCAACATATTATGCAGATTGTGACTGACCATGGTGCAAATTACAAGAAAGCATGTCAACTGGTAATTGAAGAGAATCCAACTTTAGTCTGGCAACCGTGTGCAACCCATACCGTCAACTTCATGTTGAAGGATATTTGCCAGTTCGAGGAGGTTGCTGGAGTTGTAAGACAGCCAAGAGGATTGGCCGGTTCTCGCCTCCATAATGAAATGCGAGAACAAATTAGAGAGAAAGTTCGTCCAAACGTCACAAGGTTTGGAACGACATTTGTTTTCTTGAAAAGTTTTTTGGATAGAAAAAACAAATTCATAAAGTTGATGATATCAAATGCGTGGAGCTCCACCCATTTTTGCATGAGCAAAGAAGGAGAATACATGTATTCCTGTCTCACAACTAGACAATAGTGGTCCAGTATGGATTGGGTCATTAAAGTGGTAGAACCGATTTATCGACTACTAAGATTTGGTGCATGCACAATTGAGGAACCGTCTTGGGTACAAGAAATTGCATAAGCTCGTATATGTCCACTACAATCTAAGGCTACGATTGCAAGAGCATGATACTAGGAATGAAGATAGGGATGTATAACCTTTTAGCGATCTAATTAATACCGCTATGTACGACAGAGCGAACTCAATCCATTAGTGGCTTGATAGCTCCATAACACAATCGGAGCCCGTACTAGACAACAAAGGTGAGCCCCCCATGCCATACACAATTGTAGTTTATGCAATCCCTAAGAATGAACTAGATAAAGCACTAGATGATCAACCGTTGAAGCAATGGACAAAGAAAACTATTAGCAAAAGTCATCTTGGGAAAAGGAAATATTGTAACCAACCAACTAAAAAATTGGCCATAGACTTTGCCTTACTTACACAAACAAGGAAGCTAGTGGTTGAGACGAAGAAGAAAAAGGTCATTCAGGAGGATATTGTGGGAAGCGATGAAGAAACAGAAAGTCCGCCATATGATGAAGTGCAGTATCAAAAGTCTGGTGATAGTAGCTCTCCGTCGTCCGATTATGGTGCTGATGGTGGGACAACTCATGATGCAGTATAAGACCAACAAAACACTACCCAGGATGAAGACCATGGTTGTCGTGCTTCAAAAAACAATCCATAAGATCTACACGAGCTAAGGGTCACCCACAAAATCATTCTCAACCACAAGACTCTTCTTCCTATGAATCTCATGCTAGCTCAAGGTCTATTTGGACTTATAGACATCGAGATGCCAACCTATTACTTTCTGGTGATGATTCTCATTCGTCAGACATTTCTTCTCATCTTACTTACCATTACGGTCTGGTAACCAATGCAAGATTTGTTTACCAATGGGTGGAATCCGAATATTACCAATAAATTTATAATCATTGGGTAGAACATGCCCATCAAACATGCACTTGAGATCAATACAAAACCCACCTAACTCAATATAAAGGACTTGTACTCATTGATAGCAATGAGTACATTGCACAACCTTTGCGTTTCTTGACAATGTATTGGAATGGATTGCTACTCCATTATTATTTTTAGTATACTAGTCATCATTCATTACCATTAACTTATGTTTTTATTATTTTAGATGCTTTAAAACACTTGGAGGAGAGGGTTGCCCTAGAGAGTGAAGCTAGCAAGGTAACCGAGCATCGGGTTTTCTTTTCTTTTTTCTTTCTTTTTTGTGAAGTCATTGGGCAGTGCTATTCAAAGTTCTCTTGAAAACATGATCAAATCATTGATGATCATGTCAGTACATACTACCTACTTCTTTCTAACCTAATCATTCATCAGGTTTTTCCCCTTTTTTGATCGGTTTTTCCGGTAACCGACCGGTTACCGGTCTGGTAACCGGTCTTCAAAATTCGCAATACAAATTTCAGTTCGCGAACTTCGTCCGGTTTTCCCCCGGGTTTTCCAGTAATCGGCTGGTTACCATTACCGGACGCCGACCGAGATTTGCACCGGTACCGGGATTTTGATCCTTGGCCACAACCATAGGTTTAGGGCTTTGTAGCCAATATTTAAGAGATCCATTGAGACCATTAGCCGATACTTTCAGGAGGTTCTCTTTGTTGTTGGGGAGTTGCTCAACGAGATGATCCGGCTACCTTCCACTGAAATCCCCACTAAAATCCAAACAAATTGAAGGTTCAATCCCCAATTCAAGGTAAAAATATACTCTTATAACCTTCAGTTCACACTCAACTTGTAGAGAGGTTTGAGCTGGCCTAAATTACTTCTATGTGTGTTAGGACTGCATTGGTACAATTGATGGCACCCATGTGCTCGCAAGGGTTCCTACAAAAGTATTGACAGCCTTTAGGGGTAGGAAGAGCACTATTACCCAGAATGTCATGGTTGCTGTTGACTTTGATCATAAGTTTACTTATGTACTGCTAGTTGGGAAGGGTCAACCCATGATGCTGTCATACTTGCTGATGCATTGGAGAGGGGCAATGGCCTAAGGGTCCCCCAAGGTATACTAGATAATTACGTAGAAATTGATGTTGGTTAAAATTTTCTCACGCTTATAGTAGTAATGTTTAAGGTACTTTGTCATTTGGTAGGAAAATACTACCTTGTGGATGCGGAATATGCTGCTCGACTGAGCTTCCTTCCACCATACTAATCCATTTGGTACCACTTCAGAGAGTACGATGGAAGGAATTACCCTTGTAATGAGAGGGAGTTGTTCAACCTACGACACTCCTCTCTTAGGATCTCAGTCAAAAGGGCCTTCGACACGTTCAAGAACCGATTCAAGATTATTTACAATAAACATTTCCACTCATTCAAGACCCAAGTCAAGTTAGTTCTTGCATGTGCTATCCTACACAATTGGATCCTTCAATATGGAATGGATGAGTGTGTCCCACCTAAGTCCACGTGGGATGCGAACCCTATCGATGATGGACACAATGACATTACACAAGATAATAGGGCATGGGCTCTGATGAGGGATGACTTGGGCTAGGGAGATGTGGCAGAATAGGAGGTCCTCTCGTGTGTGATGGTGTTGCACTTTGTCATTTGCATCATGAACATTTGCACAATGTAGCATTAACTGAGACTATTGGTTACATGCAATGATAATGATTTCCTTCTTACCTCCATCATTGTATTTTATTTCCAGCCTTGTATCTTATTCCTACAATTTTTTCTTATGTCAACCAGGTTGCTAGGACTTTGACTAAGGACACGGGTGTTGAGGTGAGTGGAACTCAGGTGTACAACCATCTTTGCAAGTGGCGTACAAAATGGGTGAAGATTACTAGGCTGAGAGACATTAATGGAGCACTTTGGGATGACAACCTCTACATGATGAAGAGCACTAGAAGGGATACATCAAGGTTTGTCAATGCAACACTAACATGTAACCTCCAATCCATTTAGCCTCCAATCCTTGCTTGCTTGTCTCTAACACTAACATCTAACTTATAATCTTATAGGATCACCCCAAAGATATGGACTATCTCAATGTCCCACTAGAGAACTATGTCCAGATGGCCACTATCTTTGGTTCTGGACAGGCCACGGAGAGGTATGCCATGGCCTCCAATGAAGCTCTAGGGGTTCCCTCTGAGCTTTCTAATACCTCCTTCAACAAAGGTCTCGAAACTGAAACAACTACTGAAGGTGTGTCATTTGGTGATAAGCAGGGGGTGCTAGTGGACTGGGAGGTGCTACTGGTGCTACTGGTCTGGGAGGTGCTAGTGGTCTAGGAGGTGCTAGTGCCGCTGTTGGTGCTGAATTTAGTGGCAAAGATGGCTTAAGCTCAGCTGGGAAGAGGAAGAGAACTCCCCTTGTGTCTAAGGAGGAAGCTGTGATCTTGAACAATATGTCAGATGTTGTTCGTGAGATGGCCAATGCCATCAAGTACACCGTGCATGTCGAGTGTCATCCTGACCTGTACAAGGCTGTCATGGATCTCCAAGGCTTTGATGAGGAGGCACTGTTAGTTGTTCTTACCTACCTGACTAACCACAAGGCTCTAAGCCTGGTTTTTATCCAAATGAGTGAGCCTAGACATGCAATATGGGACAGTTCTTACCTGTCCGCTCACACCTCCAACTGATCCTAACTAACTATTTGTGGATGACGAACATCCCTGAGGTGGTACTTTAAAACCCCTTTAATTTTGTAAGTACATTGAGCTATACTTCTATCACTGCTTTAGGCCAAAACCCCAAATATGAATCTGTGGATTTCAGCTGTTATATATTCTGGAGTTATGGTATCTGCTATCTGCTGTTATATGAACACTTCTGTTGTTATACATTTCTGCTATCTGCTGGTATCAGCTGTTATATATTCTGGATTTCAGTTGTTATACATCTCTGCTATCTGCTGTTATATGAACATTTTTATTTGCTGAAGAATTGTATTGTTTTGCTGACATTTCTGCTATTTCTGCTATTTGCTGAGATTGCTAAAGAATTGTATTGTTTATGGGCTCGGTACATGCTCGATGAAGAACTGATGTCAAATTGAGATTGAATACGACAATTGGATATAAATTGATCTTGAGCTTGTAGATTACTTGTTGTTTATTGGATGTGTTTGGTTCCCTGCATAAGCCTGGCTCGCATCTATGCATGCATTTTTCGCTCTTCGCTAGAGGCCTAATTTATTTCATTCTATCTGCAAGATTTTATTTAGAAGCTCAAGGCCTAATTTATTTCAGAGTAATTGTCATATTTAATTTGTGATCAAATTTTGACTCAAGTGGCGAAGAGGCCAAGATCTCATCTTGAGCAGCCCGATATCTAAGAGCAATAAACAAACAACCAAAACAGAGCATTATGCCGATTTTGTAAGTTTTGAAGTTCTACCTTTTCAAACTATTACCCTGTTTAATTGAGATGCTTGTCAACCTTGGCATTCCTTGAGTCTGGCATTCCTTGAGTGAAGTGCGAAGACTTCTGGATATCTGAACTTGGCATTCCTTGGGTCTAGCATTACCCAAGTGCGAAGGCTTCTGGATATCTGAACTGCTTGTCAACCTTGGCATTCCTTGGGTCTAGCATTACCCAAGTGCGAAGACTTCTGGATTTCTCTGCTGCATGTACAATTCATCTAACAATGTTTGTATCTGGAGCTTGGACTACTATGAATTCTAGAATTCTAGATGTTTGTATCTGATGTTTGTATATGGAACTACTATGTAATTTTAAACGAGTCAGAGAGAATTTCACTCCATTGGAATTCAAGTCTACAAATTTTGATTTTCTTTGGTACGAAAATTATGGTATTGAAATGGAAGTTAGTGGCGTACGTGACCAATCTGAAAAACATCCCTATCCAGCATTGTATTTGTAAGCTCCAACAATGACAACCTAATCTTACCTTCATATCTTACCCCAACGGTGGTGGTGATGAGATATTTAACTTAAGCATGACGTCCTTAGCCATTTTTTCATCCTACTTACACATTCTACTAAGGGAGTATTCTTACCACCCACTACAAGAGGTGAGCACACACTGCTACATGCAGGCAACCAAACAACCTAACATTGCAATCAATCATGCATCCATTCTTCTGATGCAGCCAATCAAACAACATCTCAGCACAGCCTGACCTAACAAAAACAAGCAACCAAACAACTCATATTGCATCCACTCAGCTTGGCTAGGTTTAACCTGGATAACCCGTACGGGACAGGCTAGGGGAATACAGGGAACCAAACACACCCATAGAGCTTCATTGGCAAATTAAAGGTACCCCCGGTTCCTATATGGCGGGTACCTATGTTCTGTTTTAGTGGCAGCACTATCCAGAAGAATACTATTTTTTAAAGATCCCTGGTCATGATTGAGCACTCATAAAAGAAAAGGAAGAAGTTTCTACAGACAAAACACACATAAGAATCTCCTCTCCTTACATTTTTTTGGGACAGAGAAGCATAAAGAAGAGCTGTTCTAATACTGTCTAGCTAATCTTTCGTTCAAGGCCTTTTTCTATATATACAAACGACATGTGTAACAAAGAGCACACAAAATTCATAGGTGAAGAGAATGAATCATGGTGATGAAATTCCCTATAGGCTCAAGTATTAGGAGAGTATGATACTATGGTTACTTGTGAGGTGTGACATAATTTTGCATAAATTATAGTCTATAGCATCAATGATGTATTTGCCGCTTTCTTAACACCTATTAGGCAATTTTGCAACATCCAAAAGCCTGCCACGTGCTATAAACTACGGTTTTAAATTCGGCTGTCAAAACGTCCACATGAACCAATTGATGCAACGCTACAACTTAAGAATCCAATGCACCAACAAATAAATTGGCGATGAGGGGAAGTACGAGGGACCAAGAGGTCAATGAACAATAGACGCAACCTTCCAAACTAAATGTCCCAAGTGTTCGACACTATTCAAAGAAAGTAATTACCTCCCACATGTTCACCACGGGCAAATTAACTCCGCATGTTTACCACAGGTGCGACTAGTTTTTTTTCTCCAAAATTTAACAGTACGTTATAAGCAAGCATCAATCATTACAATATGATATCTCGTAATAACAAATCATGAATCTAGGAACTGTCCTAAAATCCATCAGTAAGACCCCGTAAATAAAAAAATATTCCGAAATATTCACATATCGCCATCTCACATGCGCAATCGCACAGCAATCAGAAAAAAATACAAAGTTAGGGGGCGCGAATCAGCACCCCAGAAAAATCATCGTCATGCACGATCATACAGCCCAAACTAACAGGGGAAATTGGAAAAAAATAAGGGGTAGGGGAGAAATATCGCGCGGAGTTGCGCGTAATGTAAACCTGTAGAGTTCCTCGAAGGAGAGGCCGCTGGCGTTGTGGTTGTAGATCTCGCGGATGGCATCATCGAGCTTCCTCCACGACTTGTCGAAGAACTTGGGGTCGGTCTCCACCCGGTGCCTGAACGGCTCGATCCTCGTCGAGCGCTTCTTCTGGGAACTCATCTCCGCCACCGCCGTGCTCCGGCCGGCGAGGCCCTAGGGTTCCGGCGAGGGGGGGGGGCGATGGGCTAGGGTTTCGCGGGAGAGGGGAGGAGGAAGAAGAGATGGAATGCTTCTCTTCTCGTCGGGATTTTATAAATCCGTTTCCCTATTAAGCTAGACAGTTCGGATGGACGATGGAGCCGGATTTTTTTTTTGAAATAATATTATTTTAAAAGAAGATTACAAAAGTAGATAGTAAAAAAAAAGAATGGCGAGAGTAGCTAAGCAATGACAGCAATAGATCAGAGCAGAGAGATCTATATCGCCAATTGAAATGGCGACATGACCCTGTCGATGGTGCTAGCGAAGCGACAAGGCTATGTTGCCATTTTAACTAGCGATAGGGGTTTTTACCTGTTTTTTTTTCTATTTTCAATCACATATTTTGTGGATAAGTCACAATAATATTACAAAACATTTAGCACAACGTCATCACATTTTTTATCGACAAATCACAATGATATTACATAACATTCAACGCAACGTCCTCACATATTTTGTCGGCAAATCATACTGATATTACAAAAACCATTCAGCACAACAACCTCATTATTCTGTCAAAAAATCACACTGATATTATAAAACATTGAGCACCACATATTTCAACAAAATGAACCTTTCAACATCATTCTGCTTCGTCCATATCTAGATTTGGAATGACGATAGGGACCAAGGTTATTAAGTCGGCAAGTCGACACTACTCTCTAGTGACCGACTTGCCGACTAGTCGTCTAGTCGGCCGACTAGTCACGACTAGTCGATAAGTCTTATTCATTTGATATGTAGTATGTACTCATGTAGCTGACTAAACCCATCGCTTCTATTCATTTGATATGTAGTGTGTCTGAGATATAACAACTAGCCCACTCCTCTTTGCCCGGCCCGCTCCTTTGCCCAGCCCGCTCGGCCCCTCCTCTGCCCGAGCTCCCACATAGCCCCTGCCCGAGCCCCACTCCATCTGTCTCTGCTTGAGCTCCCTTCTCCCCCCTCCTCCCCCCGCTCCTCCCGATCTCAGTGGCGGCAGGCTCGCCTCGGCCCTCACCCGTGGCCAGCGACCTCTCGGCCTCCGCCTCCTCCCGTGGCAACCCTCCTCTCGGCCTCCGCCTCCTCCAAGCAACGACAAACCTCCCGTCTCCTCCTCCCGTGGACGAGGCCAGCCATGGCAGCTGAGCCAGCCGAGCCGGATCTGGAGCTCATGCCTTGTGAGACCGGATCTGGGAGGCTGCTGGCATGGAGGAAGGACCAAAGGCCGGCGGAGGAGGTGGGAGCCGGCGGCCAGGAGGAAGGCCGGGCGAGGTGGGAGGGCCGTGGTGGAGGAAGGCCGGGAGGCGAGGTGGGAGGCCACGGCCGGCGCCAGCCGGATCTGGGAGAGTGGGAGCTGCTGCTGTTCTTGACCTCACCGAGCTCGTGAGGTTAGGCCAGCGCTCGCTCCTTCCTCGCTCCCTGTTGCCTCTTTGCTTTGCCTTGCCCATGAGCCCTCCTGACCCAGGCCACGCCTAGTCGCCGACTTGTCTCCGTGGTCGACTAGTCGGCCAAACAAGTCGACGACTAGTCGACCGGTCGCCCGACTTCTTGGGCGCAAGTCAGTCGGCGTCTCGGTCGGCAGATCCTCCCATGACTTGTCGACTAGTCGACGACTTGATAACCATGATAGGAACTTGTGGGGTCTCTGTCGCCATTTAAAATGGTGATTTTTTTTCTAAAATTATAATATTAACTAGTCATGTGCTCGTGCGTTGCAACGGAAACTCATTCTTTGCATCAATAATTTAAGCAATGTGCTTAACACATGTAATTTCTGAGTATTATAATCAGTTTTGGTAGGTATAGAGCACATTTGAACAACATATCACCTATAAATACAAAGATCTTACGAGAAAACATACCCAAATGTTACAAGCATAGAACTCAAGAGAGAGAAAATGCTCATCCGATAATCAGAGAAAGTTAACACTTGTAGGAAGTACATCCTCTATTATATATGAAAGTTTCGGCGATCATCTCAGCGGCTCAGTCCTTTATAAGGCTTAATTATTATGCAGAGACCATTACATATACATGATTGTTCTAAACCTGACAGAAATCACATCATCTGAACAGCCTAAAGCCACAAGGGGATAGATAACAATACACCCCATAACCTATTAGCATATACATATACAGTTCTTGAAGAGCGGCTGAAGAAAATACATATACAGTTCTTGCAAGGAAGGCAGATTAGTAGAGGAAACTCTGATCGCAGTTCACGGTCAGCTAGTCAGATGAAATCTAGGCCCTATTAGGATTTGCCCTTGAGCTTCTTTCGTGGTTTCAGGTCAATCACAATGACAGTAATGTTGTCCTCGCTCCCTTTGGTCAGAGCTAGCCTCACAAGACAATTAGCAGCTGCTTGTGCCTTCATCAGAACATGTACCATCGTTGTTCTTGTACCACAGAAGGATCTGTCGGTGTGCAACTCTGCATGCGTCCTCATTTGACATGACGCCCCACAACCCATCACTCGCTAGAATGAGGCAGTCATCATCTTTTGCCCGAGGAACAACAATGACTTCTGGCTTTGGAATCAGAAACGGTTTCAGATATCGGTCCCCTGCAAGGAGATCGGCGATTTCCGCTCAAAGTTAATAAGAGATAGGAAACTTCAGAAAAACATTATCCAATGCACAGAGAAATTGGCTTAACTAATTTCTCAGTTCAAGTAAATTTTCATATGGAATTGGATGAACAGTGTTGTCCAAGTCTTAATGCTGGATCTATTCAGACGAAGCCAGATATGTGAACAAATACAACTAATCCCAGCATTAGCCATGGTCACAACTGTCAGAGACACTTGTATGAATCATAATATAGGTATATAGGGTACCTTTGTTCCTTCAAAAAGGGAGGCTTTTCTACTTTGGCAGGTACCTTCTTAAGCACATCCGCATACTAATCTGAATGTTTTCACAAGAATATATTTAAGTTCACAAACAACTTCATCCCCATCCCCCGAATTTCCCGTTAAGGAACCAGAACATGATTGACGAACACACTACTCTTAAACATTATTTTTCTTTGATGAAAACAAGCTATGGACTGAAGTTACAAGTTACTAAAAATATTAACCTGAGCATTTCTTTATAGTTACAATTTACGACCTGAAATAAGCGAGAGAAGGCAATCTCATAAATTGAAATACAGCTAAAAGAAGACCTCATAATAAAATGCATAGACATAACAAAGTGTGTACAGAAAAGGTCACTGAAGATACAAGCTTTATCATGGAAATTGTGGCATAAATTCAGTTTAATTGTGCACAGGTCAATATGAACAATAAACAATTTTCATACAATTCACCTGGATGTTTCCCTACAATTTCAAAAAGTATTATCAATACTCAAAGACTTACGATTATTGCTAAATATTAAGGTAAAGATAATTTTTTTTCTTTTGACAGCACAAGGACTGATGGTTTCATATAGGCTATTACTTATTAAAATATTGTTGTTTACTAAATTTTAGACCCATGCAGCAACAGGCCCATATGGCCTTAGAAGTTAGAACTACTACTGCTAAGGCTTTTTTGTTGCATCGAATCAAGCATAGTTTTGCAACATGCCCTTGTGCTGCTATGATCTTACTTGCTATGTCACTTTTTTGGGGGCTTAGTTTGTCCCAGCTTACAAAGAGATGCCTTCCAGAGTTACTAAAGTGCCTTCTAGAGCTCATGTTCAGTACAATTTGGGCTAGCAAATTTGTGCTTTTAATTGATCAGAACTCAAAAGGTAAGCAATTGGTGCTTAGGCATTAATCTCATTCCAAGCTTGCTATACAGCTTGCCTGACATCAACAATAATTTCATCTATCCAATAAGCTTGGGCATGCAAAGTGCAGAAGACTTACCTATTGACCGTGACATAGCGAGTATACCAGAGACGTGATAACCATTCCAATCGATGACCTTCCCATATGCGGCCTCAATCCTTGCACGCTCATCTTTCCTATCAGGCTGTAATCATCAATTTCTACTCCTCCTGGATTGAATCAGGAAAGGGTGTTCTTCATTTCTACAAGGTGATGCATCGCACCCTCACGCGACAGCGTACCCACTTGGTCATGGTTCCCAATCACAGCAGCCCATAGAAGTTTCATGGCAATAGCTGGAACAATTGTTGCATCCATAGACTTGGTCGCATCAGTTGCATCCACGCCATAGATGTTATCACCTGCCCAACAAACACGGTCACAATGGATAAGATAATAAGAAAACTTAAACTAACTGCAGCGTCCGTTTCTTGATTCCCAGATGAATCTCAATAATAAGATACACCAAAATGGGGCAATTTCGAATCTATGCTTTTAGTAACACGCCAAAGAATTGCAAAGCGATCACACAGATCAGGGCTTCGGCGCATGCAATCTTGGGCTGGGGAAATCAAGAACACACAGCATCGCAGATCCCAAATATCGAGCCCAAGAAAAACAAATTGCATCATCATATCGATTTTTCCTTTGTTTCCATTCCAATCAAGGCAACGATGTATAGTTCCGATTTAAGACAACAAGAAACGAAAATTCGTCCACGAAGGAAATAGACCTTCTTGTGCTTGGCGTTGAGCTCCTTGGAGACGGAGGCCTTCTCGTTCATGGCTGAGCGGCGAATCCTCCAACCCGAATGGAAACTGCTCCCAAATCCGGGGCTAACGGCAAGAATAAACCATCATTTCGGCTTGGGGTTGGATTTAGGTTCTCTCTCGCCATTGAGACGGGAGACGTGGGGTAGAGTGGTGCGGGAGAGGACGAAGATTTGGGGGAGCGAGCGAGAGGGGAGCAGACCTTCTGCTGGAGCGCGGAGGAGTGGGCCATCTGCGGCGTGGCGACGGTGACGGAGGGCGGAAGGTCGTCGCAACGCTTCTTCAGTAGGCTCTCCTCGCGGCGGCTCTTGCGGATCTCCACCATGTTGTCCTCGTGCTGGCGGCGACCATCCTCCACGTCTAGCGCCACCTTGTAGTGGCTGCGCCGCACCTCCGCCCGCTCGCTCGGCCGCAGCGACATCGTCGCCCTCGCCTCCTTGCCCGCCGCCGCCGCGCCCTTCATTTGCAGACCAAGAACCCAACAAAACCAAACACGGCAACGGAAATCTCGGGGTATGGAGGCGGACGACGACAGAGATCTTCTCCATGGGCACAGAGGAGGACGGCGAGGGATCTCGGGGTATAGAGGCGGCGGCTAAGGGGTGAGGGGGTCGCGGCGAGCGAAGGCTGCGCGACCCGGATGGGAGGGAGTATGGTTGCGGAGGCGAGGGGCAAGCGCGGCGCGAGTGCACATGGATGGGGGGGGAGGAACGGCCGCAGAGGCGAGGGGGTTGCAGCGGCGGGTGGCGCAGGGCGGATGGGGAGGGGTCAGACGGTGGCGTGGGGTTCACGGATGGGAAGTGGAGGAGAGGAGAGGCGACGAGGTGAGAGAGGGGGTCGCGGCGGGTGAGGGGAGGGCGCGCAGGTGAGGGAGGCGGGCGAGGGGAGGGTCAGGCGACGGTTTGTGGAGGAGAAGTGGGGGGAGTCACGGCGTCGCGGTTTTGGAGGGGGCGATCGCTCGACGATCCGTGCGCATGGAGAAACCGAGAAAAGAGATGCAAATCCAACGGCTCACATAGTATAAAGGAAAACAGATCCAACGACTCACATCGAATAAAGGAGGATATACCATCACCAACTCCAATATTTAAGTAGTAGAAAAAAATCTAGAGACTTAATGGGAACCCTATCACCGTTTGAAATGGCGACAGGATCCTGTCGCCATTTCAACTGGCGACAAGGACCTTTCTGCACTGTTCAAGTCCTTGTCGTCATTTGGAAAGACAGTAGGGACCTTTCGCCATTTCAAATGAAGACAGTATCATAGTTTTGTAAAAAAAAATCAACTATTTATTTTTGTAAATTTCTTTTAAAATAATACTATTTCAAAAAAAAAATCTGATGGAGCCTGCTCTATTTTGGGCGTTTACGATTTGATTTGGACTTTGTTTCGTTTCTGCTTCAAATTTGAAGAGATTGAGCAGAGGATGGCTATACAAACTTGCGAAGTCAAAGTACTATGAAATTTTATTTTGACAAAAAATACGTGCCTTTATTATTTTTCGTTGTGGTTAGCCTAGATATTTGTGGAAGAGATAGTATTATTATATAAATAAAGCACTCCAGGTAAGGCAGAAATATCACCTCGTAATTTTGTAAAGGGTGATACTAGTATTCGGATGTTTGATTTAGATGCTAAGATTGGACACCCGGGTTCTGCACTCAGCAAACAACAGGGAAGTGAGGTAGAGGGGAGATGAGGAATAGAGAGACCAAACCTGGGGACTCACCTATGAAGCCACGATCTGAACTCGGCAGCCACGCGGCTCGGTGAGCAATAGCAGCCAGCAACCACGCTGATTGGAAGGGCCACAAGCGGCAATGCTGGAGGTGTGAGGACACAGTTGCAACATCCCTCGGACACGGTTGCCACATCCCTGGACAACGGTTGCAACTTCCCCAAACAATGGTTGCAACATCACAAATCAAAGCAAAGAATCTGGAAAAAATGCAACATCGCCGTAAACCGTATGCAACATTTTTTTTCCTCCATAGATGCAACATTTTTTCTCTACAAATAGAATATTTCATCAAAATCTGAAAATCAATAAAAGGGAGAGAGGCAAGAGCCATAGGTGAGCTCGGAGTACCAAGGCCGAGCGAAGCCGAGTTGAAGGCGGCGGCAGGGAGGAGGCCGGAGGAGGCGAGGCGGTGTGGCGGCACTAGGGTGACCGGCGCCCTAATCCTACTCGAGTCCACCGACCCGGCGACCGGCGCCCTAATCCTCGCCATCGACGACAGCGAGGCCGACTGCGCCTTGTCCTTCACCGACCTGGCGGTGCTCTCCCGCATGGCCTACACCGCCCGCGTGGCTCATGTACCCCAGGCTGATCGCTCGTGTTGCTGCTGCTCTCACACGAAGTCACCCGCCTTTGTCTTCTTTGCTTGGTTTGTGGTTTGATTGATATGGAGGAACATGACAGTGCATGGGGAAAGTGAAGCTGGGGTTGAGGGAAAGCGAAAAGATACGGAGTGGCAGGGAACGCTCCCGCGTGGGAAAAAATAAGTGAAAGAGAGTGTGTGGTTGGGATGAGCCGTCCGGATGGATCGGACGTGACATTCGACCCGAAACATTACCCTTTTGTAAAAGAGCTACTGGATCTACTAGACATTAAGTACATGTCTTTATATATCATGTGCATTTTGAATCACTAGATCGCTTCGTAATTCAAGCAAACCCTAATAAATAAATTTCCATCTCCTCTGTACTCACCCTTCGTCTCTAGCGACAACACCGCCACGGCGCCACCCTCACCAATTGCCCACACCTGCCTTCCTCGTCTTGTTAGCATAACTCACCGCCTAATCCCTACCCCCACCAAATCGTGGCTAATAGCATCATTACTGGATCCCTTATCTTCTGCGCTATTCCTGTTACTATTGACCACCATACTTCCTATCAAACATTTATTTACTAATATAAAAGAAGGTGCTTGTGAATGGTGATAGGTTCTACATCTCCTTCGACCTCTCGTATAATCTCTTCTCTACCCTTAAAAATCTCTAACAAAAGAATCCACCCCTTAGCGGATTTTTTTTGAGAAACACACAGTACAATGCATAAACACCTACACATACGCACATCACCACACGCACGCACGCATGCACTCAGACATACGACGTCTACGGAAAACTGAAAGTCACCACCGGCACCTCGCTTACGACGGGTACGTCGTCTTCCACTAAAATAAAAACCTCCTAAATGCTTAAACCTTGGTGGGCTGGAGGTACAATCACCTCCACTAGTCACCCAAGCAAGACTTAGTTCTCCGATAAATTAACTACTAAAAAAAAGACTATCTCAACAACCTCCTTAGGTGTGTGGTGTAAGCTAAACTCGACAGCGGAGGCGGATCGAGATGGAGCTCGACTAGCACTGCAGTGGAGCCGATGGTGTGGCACAAACCAAGCCTAACGACAACATCTTGACGTGCTAGGTAATATATTTATTTTATTATCCCTAAAAACATGGTATTAAATTAGAGTAGTATAATAAAAAAAATCGTATACATGTCTAGAAAATTCTAGAAAAATTTTGTTTGAAAAATCCAAATTTCCGAGCCATCCACGAGGATAGATGGTGGATAGACGCGGAATTTAGGGCCTGTTTGGTTGGTGCCCTGAAGAAGTTGCCTGAGTATTTTACCTGCCTGTGACTTGCCTGGTGTTTTGTGCTAAATTGCCTGGTCAGGCACATATGATAGGCAGTGTAGTGTTTGGTTGGTGTCCTGGATCTGTGCCTGAGTAGATACAAGAGCCAGGCAGCGTTTGGTTCATAATATGCACGAGGAATGTGCCAACTCATGTGATCTGTATCGCTTACGGTTTGGTGATAAACTTACAATATTGCGGAAAAACTAAATCGAATTAGCTTCATGATGCTAAATATCAATGAAACAAAAGAATAATCTAGGCAGCATAAAAGTTACAGTGATGCATATGATGAATAGAGAATCGGAATGATTAACAATGTCAAAAGGCTCAATTTTACATTCTGCAACACTCCAATTAATCTATACCCAACAAAATGCTTCTAAACTTTACAATATCCATACGGTATACCAACAAAACGAGGCGGTCAATGAAAGCAAGCAAATGATCGCACTTACAAAGCCCAGTTCCTCCATAAGCAGATATGCAAAGTTCAGCCAATAATAAGATTGAATAATCAACCAAAAGATAAAATGGCAAGTGGCAGTAACAGTTTCCATCACTTGCATGCCCATCTTGGTTATACTCCCCTCATGCAGGGACAAGCCACATTTTCCATTACCAGCAAGATTGCGTAGGCATAACTTTTTGTTAGGAAAATGCACAACCAAACAAATCTGGTAAAAAAAAATGACCAAACAAACTGCATTCATGGCATGTATGCAGAAAGGGCAGAAGGCAAGCAAAAGAGTAATGTATTATCAGTATTCCATTTAACTCTTTCTGTACAAAAGAGAACACAAGCAAATAATTCTTGATGCCAAATCCTAACAAGGTGACTAAAAAAAGGTGCCATAGTGCGGGCAAGTATGCAAGCAAACCGATCAACCACATGAAATGGTGCTATCTCACAACCAACGAAGGGATTAGCAAATGCTTGACATACCAAGAATATATTGAAAATTCAAGTCGGGAAGAGCATAATACTTCACATATAGAAGAGCATAATGAGAATCCAATTCATACAAGGGAATTTGTCAATCCATCATCGACATAATGTAAGCACCAACATGAACATTTTGGCCTTCGAATTATCCATTGCAAACATATGCAAGAGCTAAAAAAACAGAAACCCACTTCACATTCCATGCAAATCCAACTCATGCAAGGCAATGCCTCGCTCCCTCTGTCAACAAAATGTAAGCATCAAAATGCACTCTTTCACACTGAATTACCAACTGCAAACACAAAGATCATTTAAGGCCTTTCATGACATGAACACAGGACAATATACAGCATATCAGGTTAACTGGATATCCGGATAACAGCATAGGTAACATGAACACTAGGACAATATGCAGCATATCAGGCTGCTAATGTTCTATCAGGATAGAAGGATACAAGAAAGAAAAAACAAAGCTAGAACATTAGCAGCCTATGATACTCAGCATCATGATACTACTTAGGTAATTTGTATTTAGCAATTGTTTGAACACGTAAAGCGCAACAATTGCATAACCAAAAGGGTGCAACCAAAAAGACCTCCATCAACCATATTCCAACCACCACGCACCGCAAGATCACTAGAAGCCAGGATCACCACAGACCGATGCTTGTACACCCAACGCTCAAGGTATTCTTGACCCATGCTCACAAGAAAAGCTGCGATGGACTTGAAATTCGGCTTGCAAAGGTATATCCCTCTTGTCATTACGTCTTGGTGTTAATGCAATGTTCTTGAGCATGTCCCATAGAGCCTCATTTGGGTCTTTTGGGCGATAATCAATTGGACTTGCAAGAGTCTCTCGAGTCCCACCAAAGTACTAGTGAGCGTAGCGTCGATATCATTCGACTTTTACCCTTATCACTCTGTGGTGGGAGGTCTGTCTTTGACTTGCAAGTCCTTTTGAAGCTCTTCTTGTTAGGCCGATGAAGAAACTTGGCTAGCAGATGCACTAAGGCGACCACCTCATGACAATCATCACTATCTCGATTCCAATCATGCGAATCTTCCCTTCAGAGCAGTTGTTTGACATAGGCCGACATATCATTCAACATATCTAGTTTTTCGGTTTCATCTTTATCGATTCAATTGCAGTGCTAGCATCTTGCATAAAGGACCCATCGGTGAGAAGCCTTGAGCAGTTCTTGTAACTTATCAAAGAAGCTGTATCGGTTCTTGAGAACTCGCGATCATTTGCCTACATCAAGGAAGAGATGCTTTGTTAGTACATTATTGTATTAAATACATAAAAAGAAATAACTTTGAGAACATTATTGTTGCGGTAAGCACACTTTGTCCAACCGAATTGGTGAAACCGGTGTTAAGGTCAACGGCGCCATTCACCCTGGGTGAGCCTAAACCATCGAAAAAAAGGTGTGAGGCCAACTAACTACTCACTGACCTCCTAAGAATGTTATGTTGTATATCTTTGTAGAATGGTGTTTTCGAATGCTTAGTACAATTGGTCATACACAAAGCATTTTATTATTAATGTTTTCGAATGCTTAGTACAATGGTGTTTTCGAATGCTTAGTCTGAATGCTTAGTACAAATGGTGTTAATTACTAATGTTAAATTAAATTATTTTGCTCTAGTAAATTAGCCCAATGAGGCAATCGCTATACACATTACGAATGGTTCATTTGGCAAACCATATATACTGAACTAGTACCAACACAGGGTTTAAATATTTAATCCACAAGTGATTTTTACTCAATACAATATGAGGCGGTATATGAAACAAAAAATTCAAACAAGCACATGACTTGTAAGGATATCTCATGAACATCCGGGCACCTTTATATTGTCCTACATTAGGAGTACAAATCCACATCATGAGTATGTTGGGTTATATCAGAAGGGCTTGATTTCGGAAGAGGACTTTGACAATATGGATGGAGGAGATGGTAACAATGATAGGGATAGACCTTTCTCGGTAGATCGGGTTAGTACATAAAATCGGCAAAAAAAAAGCTTCACATGACTTGTAACCGACCGATTACCACCGGTGTCTTAACTCTAGCATCATAGCATGGATGCTTGCTACATTTATTATAATGATACTACGGGGCTTCAACATATGCTTATTGGTAAAATAAGTTTAAGGTAAGTACATAAGATACATACCGATAGATAAGCCAAACTAGATTGGGAGAGAATCAACATTTTGTTGGTATCATCCCAACCACTTCCACTCTCGTTGAGATGCCTAGCCACAAGTAACCAAGTCTCTATGGCGCTGAAGTAATGTTGAACTTGATCGACAGTATAAGTAGTGCCATACTTGGCATTTAGCATTGACGTACAAGCGGTGTGGTGCATCTTCTTGAATGGAACTTTAGGAGGCAACTCCAACTTCTTCTGAAGGTACCAGTCAAGGACAAACTCAGATATAGCTGTAGGCCAACTTATAGCTTTCGCCCTTGCACTCGATGATCCAGCTTTATCACTTTTCTTTCTCTTAGTCTTCTTATTGCTTTCCCCTATGTCAGTCTGCTTGTTGCTTTCCCCTGTGTCGGTCTGCTTGTTGCTTTCCCCTGTGTCGGTCTTCTTGTTGCTTTCCCCTGTGTCCATGGTATGAACTACAAGAGGACATACGATACAAGTAATAATGATAGCGAGCAATGTAATATGTAATTAATAATGACAACGAGCAATATGAAATATTTCTGTACATCACAAACATACTGAATAATTGAAATATATGTCTTGCGAAAGGGTAGCACCAGTAAATAAAATATATGTCTTACAAGAAAATAAAGATGGTACAATAATACAAATCAACGTTCCATCCACATTAAATTAGCTAGATTATCTCTTTTGCCACCCATTGCATGTTCTCCCCGATTGGTGCAGTAGCTACTCTAGTGACCTAGGTAGACTAGTGTACCAATGAGCTTCATCATATCACGATCTTTGTCGGGACCATTATCGAGGATCAATTGTGTACCACACGACATGCTATCACAATCTTCACTTGGGTTTTGAATGGAAAGAATGCCTTGTTTGCAAGAATTTTAAAACGATTCTTTAAGGTTCCAAATGCTCGCTCAACACTTGTACGGAGGGAGGAATGTCGTAGATTGAACAATTCTTGTGGTGTTTCTGGATGTCTCCCACCACCATACTCCTTCAAGTGGCATCGAACACCTCTATATGGTGGTAGTATACCAGGTCTTGCTGCGTACCCAGCATCAGCTAAGTAATATTTGCCTTCAGGGATTACAATTCCATTGGATCTTTTAAGGGCAGACTTCAGAACTACCGAGTCATGTGCTGATCCCTCCCAGCCAGCAAGCACATAGATAAACCTCAAGTCAAAGTCCACAGCTGCAAGCACATTCTGTGTTGGATAGGACTTACGACCTCTAAACCGATTAGCTATATTCTCGGGGACAAATCTGAGGATGTGGGTTCCATCAAGTGCCCCAATGCGATCCTATATTAGAAGGAATAGTTATTAGTCGACTAGGGGATGATGTGAATATGAATGTTGAATGCATATAACACGCGGTACCTTGAAATAGGGTAGAACCGTAGGGGTTACTCATGATTTTGGGATGTGTCTCTGTCGATCTAAGCTTTATCATATCTTTGGCAAGATAACATAAGGCCTTCAAGACCTCATTGAAATCTTAAACTTCTTGTTTTGCTAGATCTCGGGACAAAGAACCCAATGACACGATTTCTCAAATTGTGGCCAACGTGTGTAGGAACATGGCTAATTTTTCTTCAACCGAGACATGCATTGTGTCATGTAGTAGACCGGCATCACGTGTCGATGTGAAAGCTTCGAATCTGACTTTCCTTATTGAAGTTGATTGATGCAATTTGTATCGGTTGAATTATGCAGTTCATCTAGCCTTGTTTGCCTCAACAAATCCCTATCCACCAATGGCCCATACTTTCTTGGCGACCTATTAAGATAATGTCTCTGTTGTGCATGCCTTGGGATAATGGCCAGGATAACAACTAGGACACCTAATGTTCGAGCTCGCTGCTTGATAATGTAATGAGTAGGTTCTAGATCCATCTGAGTAGCAGATCATACAAATATATAAGAGTAAAAGGAAACAATAGTAATATGTGATTGATGTGTTCTCACCTTACTGCACTAGATTGTCACAAAGATGGTACATCAACAACTGCACCAGATTGTCACAAAGATGGTACATCAACAACCGGCATCACGTACCATCTGATGTCGCCAGCACTGATGTGTTGGATGCAACTTCTGCTAAAGGAGAGTTTGGTGTTGGTATAGGCAGTCAAATTCTCTGGAGGAGGGGGAGGCGGAGGTGCTCGAGGAGGCGTGGCTCTCAGGCGGAGAGAAGGGAGGCATGGAGGAGTGGGAGGGCGAGGTCGAGGTCGGACGCTTCGAGGAGGAGCGAGGCCAATGAGGCGGAGGCTCCAGGAGGAGGCGGGTGCTCGGGGAAGGAGGAGGGTGGCCGTGGCTCGGGACAGAGGAGGAGGAGGGCGGGTGCTGGGGGGCAATGGCCATGGCAGGAGGCGGAGGCGGGAGGCCCGGAAGGAGGCGAGGTCGAGGTCGCGGAGGCTCAGGCGGAGGATGGAGGCCGGCGGAGGCGAGGCTCGGGCGGAGGAGGCGGGTGCTCGGGGAAGGAGGAGGGAGGTGGCGGCCCCAAGGGGAGGGAGGCCAGCGTGGCCTCGGGGAGGAGGAGGAGGAGGCCGTGAGGTCGGAGGGACGAGGGAGGCCACGGGAGGAGGAGGGAGGCCGACGGGAGCTCGGGAGGAGGACGATGGCGGCGCACGGCCGTGAGGCAGCAGATCTGGAGGATCGGGAGGAGGAGGCGGTGGTTGATCTGGGGTTGAGAAGAAGCGACCAGCAAGCACATGTTCGCGAGGAGCTCGAGCAGCGTCGATTTTGGCGCTGAGTGCGCTGGCACCTCTCGCTGGTACCCAGCTCCCAAGTAATCAACCAAACAAGGTCAGAGCAGATTTCAGGAAGTGCTCCGATCAGACCAGGCAATACCAGGTATGCAACCAAACAGGCCCGGCTCTGAGACAAGTCACCTGAAACCAGCAAATCGACCGACCACGCGACACATACCCAACTAAACTTACCTCGGATGGCCACGAAGCCCCCGAGCTGCTCCACCCGCCTTAGGTCTCCGGCCGCCGCCGTCTGGTTCCTACCGGCCGCCGTCCTCCTCCTCTTCCTCCTCCTCCGCCGACCGCCCATGGACTCCTATCCTTCCACTGCCCCTGGTAATCTTGCTAAACCCTTTTCCTCCCCTCACCCCGTTTGCCGCGCAATTCTTCATCTTTCATCTACCATCTCCAGTTTTCTCCACTTCTTGTGGATTTTTTGGGGTCCCGAATGCAATTACCAATTCTGTTCTTTCATCTGCTTGCTGTTTCTTGATATCCTCCGATTCTTGGATATCGTCTTCCACTTTCTCTAGTGCGTGTCTAGTTGTGAAATCTTGCATTTCTTTTTTTCCTGGTTGCCTCAGGTGGCTCCGTGTCGTCCCGGCGCGCCGAGCTGTACGAGAAGATGGCGCGGGACCTCGACGAGCGCGGCGCGGCGTTCTTGAAAGGCGGTGAGACATCGCAGTCGCTCACGCTCTCGGACCTCTTCGACACCAGGGACGGCGCCGTCGTGCCCAAGCTCAAGGTGCGAGCTTCTGCATCCCTCGCTCGCCTTGGTTTGCGTATGACATTTTTCAAATGCGGCTTCTGCTCGTTAGGTCGCCAACCCGCCGGTGCGTGCGAATGTGCTCTACCTGGCCCCAGAGTTTGCCGCTTTGATATCGTAAGTGATTAGGTTTTGTTCGAATCAATTGCCATGTGGGGATTGTTGCTGAAATGAAGTTAATTTAGCTGTAGTAGGCCAGAGATGCCGATCTAGTTATTTCTTTGGAAGTGAGGCCAAAACAATGCTATAGTGATTGTTGAGTATGTTTGTGCTTGCAGGAAAGCTGTGAAGGAAGTGTTTATTCCTTATTTTGATCAAGGTAAGGTTTTGTTATGGGGTTCCTAAAACATAGAATTATGTAATTTCATCTTGTTATCATGAGTGGCCTAATCTATGATCAGTGCATTCAGTTAATATTTCCAATGTGCCTAAATAGAAATGATCTATTGATTTGCCTGCTGTTCTAGATTGCTTGGTTAGTCTTTTGCTCGTGTCCTAAAGCTGCACCTTTGTTGAAGTCTTGAAGCACTTGATGTTGATTTACTTTGCTTGGTTGATTTCCTTTTGCCAGTTATCTGGTTCCAAAATACAAGCATCTATCACTTTAGTATGTTTCATGCCTCCCATCACCTGGAGCCCATTTTAGCTACTGAGGATGAGGTAACACATCATCTGATTATGATTTCTGTGAACATGGGAGTACAAGTTTTTACTGATGTATCTATGCCTGATATTGTTGAGATTGAAGCTGAAGTGGATGCTGTAAAAGGAGTTACCAAGGCTTTTTGTCCCCTTAAAATTGTCTTGGATCGGGTGGTTTTGACATCAACGGGAGTGCTTCTTGGCCTGTGGCAGGTTTGGGTCTTTAAAAACACCCTGTTCTGTCTGTCATATGACTTCTTTGACATCTATGTTTTCTCTCATGCTCAAGTAACCTTAGTGTGTCATCTTCTACACTTACAAGTATTCAGATTGAATAGGTTATTTGATTTATTTAGGTTGAATCTGGTACTGATCCTGCGGACATCCGCTCAAGATTGAGAGAAGCTCTCCCTCGAGCACCTCAAAAGCAATTGGTGAGAGCAATTCAGATAGATTAGTTGGAAATATGAACTGAGCTTCTATCTCCATTGCTAATAGGGAAATAGATAACATTATCTTGACATTATAGCACTGCGAAGAGAATACCATTTTTCTTACTAATTAACTTTCAGTATTGCACTAAGCTCAATGTTCAGGATTCATTCTTGTAGTGTACTGCATAGTTATTGATCGCTGACTGCTATTGACTTGATATTTTGCACATTTTGATGAATTTATCACTAAGGCGATTTATGCATTTGACAGTACGACCCTGTTCTACTTCACACCTCCTTTGCACGAATTCTGGGACATCCTAAGCTCCCACAAGAGGTAGCCCACTTAAAGCTCAGTTTTCCTTTGGTACTTTCTGTATCTGAATTTTTGAGACACCAGATAGATGACATTTTCGTTCAAACTGTTGCCTAGCCAGCTTCTGCAATACAATCATATAACAACCCTGCTCGTCGGGGTTATGGGTGCATTTTGGTGTAGCGGTGTCTTTTTATAACGGTTTTTACTTACTATTTCTGGACGTATGTAACTAATAACCTCCTTTTGGAGTAGTAATAATATTTTACTACAGCTAATAAAGATTCTAGATAGCTAACTAGCCTCCAGAGCACGGTGTACAAAAACACACGTGGGATGTGACAAGTTTTGCTTCATTTAGCACTCCTTAATCTCTCAAAGTTTGCTTTGACATGTTCTTTACTTATTTATTTAATTTCACATGGCATCACTTGGTACATTTGATGTGCTCTCGTAGGTAAATCCATCATCTTTTGATCATGTCAAGTTCTTCCATGACCTGGTTGCACAAGTTAACGGGAAGATTCGTGGCTTCCAGGTTGCAAGCAACATACCCCCTTTAACTGAGCATTGTACTGCAAAATCACCCTGAACTGCAAAGCATGGTTCATGAGTTGTCTTTATCTCACCACCATTTCAGGCAACCGTATCAGAGCTATGGTACGTAGAGGAGTACGATGTTCTTGCACTAGCATTGAATGGAAAAATGAAAGTGCGTAGGCTCCATCTTGGCTGCAATGGGCGTCAGGACAACGGAAAAAGATAAAGAGAACGCCAACGGAACATTAATCCACTTTGTGCTATGCATTTTTATACAGTGCTTGGATACCCAAAGCATAGTTTGCTTGCATAGTTGCATAACATCACATCCACGCTAGCGTTTGTTCTGCTGAGATAGGATGTATTTGGGGACTAAGTGCCCAGAAGTGACAGATGCACATCAACGGAGCTTGTGTAGAAAATTGCATGAAAATTTGTTGTATGTAATTGTTTTCAGTACAAACGTTTGCCATAACACACGTCTGTAAACCAGTGATGCTGTCTAAATTTGTTTCTTTAGCTTACATTCGCTGTCTTCCTTAGAAACACTACAGATTTTTCGGCCGTAATTTTCACTTCCTCCATTGTTAAAGAACTACGTTTCGCGCATCATCTGCAGTCTCCATTTTTGCAGAACTACATTCAGCAGCGGCAGCAAGACGCGACCACCTGCCAGAACTTTAGCTCAAAAGCCAGAACTCCGACCTGAAATTAAACCAATTCGAATTCACAGTATTGGAGCTTGACTTCAGAGTATGTAGTCTGAAATGCAGCATATACCACATTCTTAGTATGAAAGTTCGTCGCAATCTACTTAACTCCAGTGGAAAGAACACCAAAGCACTCAGAAATCATTACAGGTTATCACTGTATCCATTGAAAGCCTCAGTTCATGATGGGCTGATAGCAGTGGAAGAGGAAAAAAAAGGATCATAGTTGGAATTTAACGGATTAAAATACATAAACAAACTGCCGAAGAATATCTCACCAGCCATGACATTGTAACTTATCCAAATAACACCGAAGGTTCGTAAAGAGTTCACCTGAGAATCTTGAGTACAACATCACATGGTCCTATCTTTTGGGCCGGTAAATACCGGCCTGACAACTAGGTGCAGGGAAATCTCTTAAAAAGGGGTGCCGGGATAACAGAAAAGAGAACAGGTTGATGACAAAAGGACAAAAGAAAGGAAAAACAATGTACATGTTTCTATGCTAGTATCTATTGTCCAGCGAGCTTCATGGTCTCTGGTTGACCCTCCAGCTTGGCCATCTCCGATGAGCCTTCTAGCTTTTTCAAACCATCTTCGCAGTAGTTATTAATATCAAAGTTGGTTACAGCATGAACACCACGAAGCTCAATTGCTGCTAGGTCATAAGCTTCAGCTGCCTCTACTTCAGTTTCTGCAAACCAGGCTTATTTTAAGTCATGATTGCATTCAAAGAAAGCTTCATGATTTATGGCTAACATGTTTGCATTTGATAGTGATTCTCATTTAAAAGAAGTTTGAAGCTCCACAAGGTAAATGTGATCAATAACTAAAATTTACTCACCAAAGGTCCCAAGATAGATGTCCTTGGTGTCTCTACTCTCCCCAATCTTACCAATTCGTGCTTGCCATTTACCATCCTTTCGCCTGTTAGTCAAAGTGATTAAAGAAAATTGCAACAGAACACTCAGAATTCCTTGGTTGAACCTAACAGATAAAGTTTTGCCAGCAGAGCAGATAACTATTAGTTTATTTCGGGAGCAGAGAACAGCACCTTGTCACACCCCTATAAGAAGAAGTTCCTCTTGAGAAACAGCTGCTTTGCCTGTAATAATCATCCAGAACAGTAAAACAAATCAATAACATGAGATTACATAACCATAAATCCATAATAATTCAACTTCATCACAGACCTCCTTATGTAGGCCACAAATTCATCTTGAGACATGGTCTTCATAATCTCAATTTCTTTCTCATACTCAGAAAGCTGATAACGAGCACAAGCTATTAATGCAATTTACTTGTAAAACAAGATGACGGGTCCTCGAGATGTTCAAAGCAGCAGCAAACAACTCTTACATTGAAGTTTAGTTTGGTATTTGGACCTGTACCCCAATATTTAAGGGCTGCAAGGTCATGTGCCCTTGCAGCATTCTCTTCAGTAACATTGCTGCCTGTAATGCCAAAATGGAAGTTAAAATTGAGTAGTTTTTATGTTCCAAATGAACTCAGTTCCAAGACAAGGGACACTTACCCAAGTACACTGAAGTACCAGAATAGCAGCCAAAAGTAGAAACCCGTCCATGCAAAGCATTAAGCATCCAACAAAGAACGATCAGTTCAAAAAGAAGAAAAGAAAAGAAAAGTAGTCAATGAAGCGCATGTGAGCCACTAGGGAATGGTAGCAGCTTTAGCACCAACTCATCATGCCTTTTGTTTCTTTAACTTTGCATTAAGTTCGCCTTGTAAAGTACCACAGTGTAAGTTTTGTAAATCTCCTAATGATATGCAGACAAATCATTAGGGGTAACATTGTAAGTTCCAACACAGCATAACCATAACATCAATCCATTAGTGATCAGCAATGCCATTTATGAAGAGGAGCTACATTTAAATGTTTCATATCACAATTTCAGTGCACAAACTCTACATGAAGAAACGAATGACAGAATTGAGACGAAGGATATTCCTTCCTCCTATGAAGAAGAAATATATGTTTGCAAGCAATTCATAATACTAAGCAAAGTGCATGTTTTAAACTTGTACCGGCTATGTTTCTATATTTATTAAAACTGATTAAAAAGAAGATAATAATGAATAATCCATTTATGAACTTGTACTGGGTATGTTTCTATATTTCTTAAAACTGATAAAAAAGAAGATAATAATGAATAATCCATTTATGCATCCAAGGGTAACGTACTAGCATGGTTACTGCATTTCCTTTTCTGTTTGGTGCACCCAAATAATACAAAACACACATTTGTTAACGCAAGCATCGTGTCAATTCTAGCAATATAACCTGGACCCCTTACAAGCAGAATTATGATACCGTGTATTAGGTAATCTGCGGAACATGAGTTGGTGAGTTGCTACATTCAAAGAGACAATAAGTGCACCCTGCAACCCTTCTACGGATTACGGAATCATGATTTATTTATTTATTTATTGCTGCTATGTAGCTACAGGCACGCTAATTGCTAGAATCTGCGAAGAACGTAGTTCGAACAACTCAACCTGCCATTTCGATAAGCTGCCAATTTCAAGTCGCACTATCGAGTGTGCGTTGATGATGGACTAGTCTTAAAAATAGCTACAATAATGACCCCTAAACCTAAACAATCAGAGCCTTTACAGCGAGCGAACGAGCATACCATGCTTGCCCTTGCGCTTGCGCCCCTCGACATGGCTGGTGTTGTCCCAGAGGTGCGCCTCGTACTTGCCGCTCCACTTCAGCCTGCTCAAGAGCAAACACCAACCAAATCGCATCAACACACAACAGAACCTCCGAAGAGTGTTCACCCCCGCCCGCCCTAGGGTTTGTTTTCCCAGCCCACCTGGTGACGCCGTGGAACCGCGACGACCGCGGCGCGGCGTACTTGCGCATGGCCTCCGCCACCAGCTTCCCGCCGCCCGCCGCCTTGCTCTCCTCGCCGACGGCCAGCTGCTTGTCGAGCGCCGCGATCTCGCCGCCGCCCTCCGCATCGGCGCCGACCTCGGGGGCGTCGTGCTGCTGCTGCTGCTCCTCCTTCTCCTGAGAAGGTGGGGGAGGAGGAGGCGGGGTGGTGGGGTCCGACTCCGAGGAGTGGGGGTGGACGGTGGCCATCGCCTCGCCGCGGGTTGGCTTCTCTCACTTTCGCGAATCTTCAAGTGCTCTCTCCTCAATCTTCAAAAAATTTTTTTGCTATCTCCTCTCCTCTCCTCTCCTCTTTCGGTATCATCTAGATGGGGGGATGCGCAACGCAAACCTAGGCAAGGCGAGGCGAGGCGAGGAGAGGAGAGGTTGTTGCGTCGTGCCCTAGGCACGAGGGAGGCCAGCCCGGCTCGAGTCCACGTGGACCGCTAGCCTGCGATGGCCCAGCCCACTCGACGTGTTTGGGCTTTTATCATTTTGTTTTGTCGTTTTCGGCTTTCACGTCGGCCTTTCGAGAATTTTTTTATATATTAATTAACCTTTATTTTATTTTATTTTAAAGTTAACCCATGAACTTTATTTCCAATTCTGACTCATTTGGTCACGCCACCACCCGTGGCATAACAAAACAATATTTCACGTCAGCTCGTATCTGGACAAGCTCTTGTTGATAGTGTTGTTTGGTCACACCACCACCAGTGGTGTGACAAAAAGTACTATTTTAGCGGACTTATCCTATGGCGTGACAATGTTGTTTTGTTACGCCACGGGTGGTGGCGTGACCAAAGGGATTAGAATTGAAAATAAAGTTCGCGAGGGTTAACTTTAAAATAAAATTTAAAAAGAGTTAATTAATAAAAAAGTTCGCCTTTCGATGGGAAAATTAGACTCATTTCCTCGATTTTCGAGAAATAACGTCTAACTCACACACAACTTCCAAATGAAACTACAAACACATGAAATTGTGGAGAATAACACTCTGCGGGTGAATGGATGATATTGCTATTGTACTGCATGATTTTTTTGAAGTAAAAAGAAAACATCATATTGTCACCATTTCCAATGGCGACATGAGCCTTTTTCAAAATTAAATTTTATTTTCAATATTGGTAATATCTTGTAGTGTTCGCGCAACCAATAATTTTCGAAAAGATAAAAAAATATGAAGTAGAGAACAATTTAGGATTTTCGGTGTGACCAAATATATTTGGAATGTGTTTTAGGCAGCGTGATATAAAAAATAGCCCACTTCGGCAGTGCAATATCAAAAATAAAAGGGATACGGGTAGGCTACGATAGCGACAAATCAAAATTTCTACCACGTAAACCAGGAAGACAAGCAAGAAGATGATCACAGATCGTTACCACTAGACGCGCAGAGCAGCGGAAGAAGTGTCGGAGCAGCCTAGTCCGACGAAGAGCGCGTCGATGTACTGATCGTAGTCGATCGTCCGGCGTCCTCGTGAGTTGATCGTCTCCTCCAAAGACTCTGCGGTTCCTTACGAAGATCGCGGATCGTCCTAAGCGCAACAACGAGAAGCGCCTCTATGGTATCCACACGTCCAGGGAAGGAACAACCGTACGCCGGTGTGCTAGCACCAAATCGCACGGGGAGGCTCTCAAGAAGATGGCGTCTAGGGTTTCGGTAGGGCAACTCACGTCAACCCGCTCTCCCCAACAGCCTCATGCATCTCCTTATATAGTGCCCGTGATGGATCCTATCTAAACACGCTTTACGAATCGTATTCGTACTGGTTTGTTCCAACCCGTTAAGTGTGTGACCCGTTAGGTTCATGTGTAGTTCGGTTGTGACTCGGAAACCCTTTCCGGCCACGAGTCGTAGCGGTTCTTAGCAGGACATAACGATTCCGAATACACACAAATTATATCGGACGAACCTTAATGCAATATGATCTACGACCGAGTCCTCATCACTTACGACTGTGTCCTATCTCTATCTGACCGGTTCAGATTTGATCACGACCAACTCGTAACTCCTTACGACTTGGTTTCGACCACTCTGTGATTACGTTCGACCGATCACGACTTGCTTGTATCTCCATCGACCGGTCCGTGGTCGGTCGAACTCTTACCTACTCATGTATTCTCCCTTTGCCTCACGATATCTGGTTGAACTCCGGGTGAGATGTTGTGTCATCCATGGATCTGCTCAATGCTTTCTCGATCGAGTATCGGATAACCTTATGTGGTCGAACTCTTGACCACCGATGGTATGGCCATGCACTTTCTTTATCCGACCACTTGAGGGCCCAGAGATATCTCTCTGTTATGTTAGGAGGGCAAATCCATATCCCACCGATCACATCCCTCTGCATGTTTCATAGCATACCCGAAAGCTACCTTTATAACTAACGACACATAGAATCATAACAATCTCAATAGTATCTCAAGATGGGTCTTATCCAACACCACGTTCTCTAACACGTGTCCACATTATTGATTCGATATCCCTATATCCATGACCGGTGAAACATGGTCATCAATCAATGCATGTGCTAGTCGTAGAGTCACTAGTGTTCCGACCAGTGACTTTCGACCAAAGATACTTTTAGAACGACATCATCATAAGTTAAAAAGAGCTTTACCAACAAGTCACATACTCGTTAATCTTCATGACTGATGATTCATTCAAGGAACATATTATCAAATATTGTGAACATAATGAAATATAATCATCTCTATGATTGTCTCTAGGGCATATTTCCAACAGTCTCCCACTTGCACTAGAGTCAATCATTTAAGTATCTAATACCGATAGCTCTTGTGTGCGCCTCATACTTTGGCTGTGTGAGAGGCTTTGTCAACGGATCAGCAACATTTAAATCCGTATGAACTTTGCATATCTTAACATCTCCTCTATCCACCAATTCGCGAATGAGATGATAACGCCTGAGTATGTGCTTGGACTTCTGATGGGATCTAGGCTCTCTAGCTCACAAGAATGGCTCCATTGTTGTCACAATAGAGATCCATTGGGCTTGAGGCACTCGGAACCATACCCAACTCAAACAATAAAATTCCTTATCCAAACACCTTCTTTTGCGACTTAGAAGCGCAATGTACTAAACCTCTGTTGTGGAATCACTACCATTTCTTGCTTGGAACTTTTCCACTCACCGCACCTCCATTCAAAATGAATACAAAACCAGATACGAACGATAATCATCTTTGTCGGTTTGGAAGCTTGCATCGGTGTAACCATTTACAACCACTCTTCATCACCGCCATAAACTAGAAACGCATCCTTAGTCCTTCTCAAGTATTTAAGAATATTTTTCACAAATTGTTGTCAAATGACCTTCACCGGATCACTTGGTATCTACTCGTAACACTTAGAGCATATGATACATCTGGTCGAGCACATATCATGGCGTACATGATAGATCCAATAGCTGAAGCATATGGAATACTATTCATGCGGTCTCACTCATCAGTAGTCGAAGGACACTAACTCTTGCTAAGACTTATGCCATGTGATATAGGCAAGAACCCTTTCTTGGCATTTTGCATGTTGAACCGAATCAACACTTTGTCAATATAAGTACTTTGGCTTAATCCAATTAGCCTTCTCGATCTATCTCTATAGATCTTTATTCCCAAGATATATGCTGCCTCTCCTAGGTCCTTCATAGAAAAACTATTTTTCAATGATGCCTTAATAGATTCTAGCATAGGAATGTCATTCCCAATCAATAATATGTCATCCACATATAAGATTAGAATTATAAGTGCGCTCCCACTAACCTTCATGTAAACACAAGGTTCTTCTTTGTTTTTGACGAAACCAAACCTTTTGATCTCCTCATCAAAACGTGTATTCCAACTCCGAGATGCTTGCTTCAATCTATAAATGGACTTCTGAAGTTTGCACACTTTACTAGCATTATTTGGATCAACAAAACCTTCAGGTTGTGTCATGTATACATCCTCACTTAGGTTTCCATTAAGGAAAGCCGTTTTGACGTCCATTTGCCATATCTCATAGTCGAAATATGCAGCAATAGTTAGAATGATCCGTATAGATTTAAGCATCGCTACTGGTGAGAATGTCTCATCGTAGTCAACTCCTTGAACTTGTCGAAAACCTTTTGCGACTAGTCGAGCTTTATGAATGTGAACATTTCCATCCATATCAATCTTTTTCTTATAGATCTATTTGCATTCAATGGTTTTAACGCCATCAAGTGGATCGACCAGGTTCCAAACTTGGTTGTCTCTCATGGAGTCTATCTCGGATTTCATAGCTCCAAGCCATTTCTCAGAGTCTGGGTCCATCATTGCTTCCTTATAAGTGTTAGGCTTATCATTATTCAATAATAATACGTCATGCCCATACCTTATAGGCATTTGACGTGGCCTTTTAGATCTACGTGGGGCTGATGCCTCATCTACAGGTTCAACAATATTTTGTTCATCCTGTAGAGGTTCAATAGGAGTTGAAACACTTTCAGATGTTTCCCGAATTTCTTCGAGTTGCACCTTTCTCCCACTGACTGTTTTGGAAAGAAACTCTTTTTTCCAAAAAGACACCATTTCGGGCAACAAACACTTTGCTCTCCTCTAGGTTGTAGAAATAATATCCTTTGGTTTCCCTAGGATATCCTATAAAGAAGCATTTTTCCGACTTAGGTGTGAGTTTATCAGACGTCAAACGTTTAACATAGACATCACATCCCCAAATCTTTAGAAAGGACAAGTTAGGACTCTTCCCAGTCCATATCTCATATGGTGTCTTATCTACTGATTTAGATAGTACCCTATTTAAAGTGAAAGCGGCTGTTTCTAGGCGTAACCCCAAAAATACAATGGCGGATCGATTGGCTCATCATCGATCGAACCATGTCCAACAAAGTCCTATTACGCGCTCGGACACCCCATTCCATTGTGGAGTACCGGTGGCGTGGTAAGTCAGGAACAATTCCACATTGTTTCAAATGATTGCCAAATTCTCGCTCAAAATTCACCTCCACGATCGGATCGCAAAGATTTGATTGTCTTGCCAAGTTGATTACAGACCTCATTACGGAACTCTTTGAACTTTTCAAAGGATTCCGACTTGTGCCTCATTAAATAGATATATCCATATCTACTATAGTCATCGGTGAAAGTAATGAAATCATGAAAACCATCTCTAGTCGTATCGTGCTCATTGGTCCACACACATCAAGATGTATGAGTGCCAACAAGTCGGACGCCCTCTCATTCCGACCAGTGAAAAGTGTCTTGGTCATTTTCCCGAGTAGGCAAGACTCGCATGTTTCAAATGATTCTAAATCAAATGAGTTTAGAATTCCATCATCATGGAGCTTTTTCATGCGTTTCTCACTTATGTGACCCAAATGACAATGCCAGATAAAAGTGGAATTCATATTGTTAGGCCGAAGCCTCTTTGCATTAATATTAAAGATGAGTGCATCATCAAGATTTAAAATAAACAACCCGTTCAAAACAGGAGCATAGCCATAAAACATATCATTCAAAAATATAGAACAACCATTGTCCTCAATAATGAATTTATAACCCTCTGCCATCAAACATGAGGCCGAGATAATGTTTCTACTCATGGCTGGAACGTAATAACAATTATTTAATTCCATAATAAATCCTGAAGGCAAAACCAATGGTAAAGTCCCGACGGCTAATGCAAAGAACATTTGCTTTATTCCGACGCGAAGATCCATCTCGCCTCTTGCAACTCTCCTATTCCTTGTTAGACTCGATCGAATTGCAAATATGAGCAACCGGCCGGTATCAAATACCCATGAGTTAACGGAAGAATCAGCAAGTAAAACATCTATAACATTAATACCAAGTGGAAGGTTTAGTCCCACCATTCTTTTTCGGATCATCGGTATTTCTTGCGGTTCCTCTTCCAATGGCCTAGCTCTTTGCAAGAAAAGCATTCATTCTCTTGAGTCGGG
This sequence comes from Phyllostachys edulis, assembly GCA_036346405.1. Classification (NCBI taxonomy): domain Eukaryota; kingdom Viridiplantae; phylum Streptophyta; class Magnoliopsida; order Poales; family Poaceae; genus Phyllostachys; species Phyllostachys edulis. The sequence goes on from JAYEVD010000597.1 coordinate 152,719, forward strand.
CGGACTTAGTCTTGGGTTTAGGTTTGTTGGTTTGGATCTCATCCAAACTTTAGCCTTGCCCTTTTCTTGACCCAAGTCTTAGCCTTCTTCTTGAAGCTTGTACTCTTTTGCACCATCATCACATGATCTGTTGCTTTTCTTAATCTTGTCCTCTGCGGTCTTAAGCATCATATGTAGTTCGGTGAGATTCTTGTCTAAGCCATTCATATGGAAGTTCGAATGAAGCTGACCATAGGTTGAGTGAAGCGAAGCAAGAATCAAATCAGTAGCCAACTCTTGACTCGTTGGAAAACCAAGTTTTTCCAAGCTCGTGTAACCAACCATTTTGATCACATGTGGGCTCACCGGACTACCCTCGGCTAGCTTACACGCAAACAAGTTCTTTGAGATCTCAAATCTCTCGGTTCTTGCTTGTGTCTCAAACATGCCTTTGGCGCCACGATCATATCGTAGGCCTCAATGTTCTCAAACTGCTTCAAGGTGCGAGTTCATCGCAGCAAGCATGAGGATGCTAACATCAAGGATTCATCACATGCCTTTTTATAGGCGGATTTAAGAGTAGCGACATTATCGCGAGCACATCCGAATTGGTTCCTCTAGAACATGTTCCTTTTATCTTGCCTAAGAACAATTCTTAGGTTGCGAGACTAATCCGCATAAAATTTGTTCCATTCAGCTTTTTCCTTTTCAAGTATCGAGCGTAAAGCAAAAGCTGGATGTTGGTCTGACGATTGGTGCCATGATCTACAACATAAAATACGCAAAACTAAGACATATGTTCAAGAAAAGTAACTTATATTAAACAATTTAATAAAGATACTCCCACTAAATACCATATCCCTCTTATGACATTTAGTGATTCAAGATCCACAATCAGGTAATCTACTAGTGAGCTTTGGCATCACTGTTAGAAGATTAATGAATTCGGTAAGCAACTCTTTGCTAATCATATCTCTATATGACTCTTGTTGTTGGGCAAGATCTCTATGCTTGGCACCCATCCCTATGCCCCAAGGTCCATAACGTTATGATGACCTTGTCAAGTTAAACCAATGCAATGCGTGTAAGTGTCCGACACAAACCCATCTAGTCAAGGAAAGTTAATGGCATTCCGCTTTAGCAAGACCTACCATTAAAATACAAGGCTTTTGATGGTGCGACTTATTGGAGGGGCATCAATTTTAACTTAACATTATGTGAGGGAATTTTAATTTTATCATGTTAAAAGCATCTAATGAAAAACATGACTTAATATCATGACAGGAATAAACACAAACATTCACAGATAATCATATCACTGTGAAATAGTATGGCCCTTAACATGACGATCTCCATCAGCATGCTTCCTGTCCTCCGACCACCATGCTTGAAGTCTCCACCCGCATTCATCTACTAAGCAATTACTCCTAAGAGCTAGTAATGAATTACATAGGATATTATCAAGCATCACATGTTGGTACGTAGACCGTTATACAATAATATGTAGCTCGATGGCTATCTCACAACATGACACGCAGGTCATGAAAATCCATACGTGCATCACATACACAATGGGCCATACTATTCATATCAATCCCTACAAAAATAAGTTACGCATAGAATCCAATTCTATCGGACGACATGAACACATACTACCTATAACGCGCGGTACAATTAGCTTGAAGACGGTGGTCCCGCTTAGCGGTTAGCGGGCGGGTTCGAGCGGCGCCCTCACCGTCGAGGGCGGCGCTCGAAATTTTTTCCGAGACATGAATCTTATTCACGTTTCCGAGTTTTGGAAATCATCGGATTAGTCATATTAACCCTATTCCAAGCCAATCTAATTACTGCCTTGATACGACCACATAATGCGACATACTCCGATGGCGGAATTCCGACCGGTAGGAGTATCATGCAAGGTAGTCGAAAACAAGTCGAGTGAATCATCTGGTGCTCTTAACTTGTACCTCCTCGTATACCCATCTACTACATCAAAACCGTCGATCTAATCGATCGGGGCCTAGGTTTCAGATACGACCGATAATAGATCCAATCTACTACTACCACATATCAAGTATATGCGAACAATCCAGATCACAAACTACGCAGGATGGCTCTGATACCACTGAAGGGATACGGGTAGGCTACGATAGCGACAAATCAAAATTTCTACCACGTAAACCGGGAAGCCAAGCAAGAAGATGATCACAGATCGTTACCACTAGACGCCAGAAGCGGCGGAAGAAGTGTCGGAGCAGCCTGGTCCGACGAAGAGCGCGTCGATGTACTGGTCGTAGTCGATCGTCCAGTGTCCTCGTGAGTTGATCGTCTCCTCCAGCACCTCTGCAGTTCCTTGCGAAGGTCGCGGATCGTCCTTAAGCGCAACAACGTAGAAGCGCCTCTATGGTATCCACACGTCCAGGGAAGGAACAACCGTACGCCGGTGTGCTAGCACCAAATCGCACGGGGAGGCTCTCAAGAAGATGGCGGCTAGGGTTTCGGTAGGGCAACTCATGTCAACCCGCTCTCCCCAAGAGCCTCATGCATCTCCTTATATAGTGCCCGTGATGGATCCTATCTAAACACGCTTCTGAATCAGATTCAATCTTGGTTTGTTCCAACCTGCTAAGTGTGTGACCCGTTAGGTTCATGTGTAGTTCGGTTATGACTGGAAACCCTTCCGCCACGAGTCGAAGCGGTTCCTAGCAGACATAACGATTCCGAATACACACAAATTATATCGGACGAACCTTAATGCAATATGATCTACGACTGTGTCCTCATCACTTACGACTGTGTCCTATCTCTATCTGACCGGCCCAGTATTTGATCACGACCAACTCGTAACTCCTTACGACTTGGTTTCACCACTCTGTGATTACGTTCGACCGCCCACGACTTGCTTGTATCTCCATACGACCGGTCAGTGGTCGAATCGAACTTAACCTACTCATGTATTCTCCCTTTACCTCACGATATCTGGTTGAACTCCGGGTGAGATGTTGTGTCATCCATGGACTGCTCAATGCTTTCTCGATCGAGTATCGGATAACCTTATGTGGTCGAACTCTTCGACCACCGAGGGTATGGCCATGCACTTTCTTTATCCGACCACTTCGAGGGCCCGAGATATCTCTCTGTTATGTTAGGAGGGCAAATCCATATCCCACCAATCACATCCCTCTGCATGTTTCATAGCATACCCAAAGCTACCTTTATAACTACCCGATTCACATTTAGTAGCGTTTGGCAACCCCTAAGAGTGCTATTACACATGTAGGAAACCATCCGATCTCAGGTCTAAGGATTATACATCATCATTGCTTGAGACCAACTAACGACACATAGAATCATAACAATCTCAATAGTGTCTCAAGGTGGGTCTTATCCAACACCACGTTCTCTAACACGTGTCCACATTATTGATTCGATATCCCTATATCCATGACCGTGAAACATGGTCATCAATCAATGCATGTGCTAGTCGAGAGTCACTAGTGTTCACCAAAGGACTTTCGACCGAGGATACTTTTAGAACGACATCATCATAAGTTAAAAGAGCTTCACCAACAAGTCACATACTCGTTAATCTTCATGGTCGATGATTCATTCAAGGAACATATTATCAAATATTGTGAACATAATGAAATATAATCATCTCTATGATTGCCTCTAGGGCATATTTCCAACAAAAAATAGCCCCCTTTGATGGTGCAATATAAAAAAAGCCCCTTTTGGCGGAACGGTAACAAAAATAACCCCCATCGATGGCACGATAACAAAAATAACCCCAATTATTTAAGAGTACTGAACGGAATCTTAGAGAGATAATAACTTTGCAACTAGGGTGTGGTCATTTCGCGTTCAAAAAGGCTAGAACTAGGGTAGTGTGAGGTATCGCGATGCTGACTCCCTCACATAGTTACCTGTACACACAACAAGAACAAATAGTATCGAAACACGAGACTAACATAATGTAAGTTGTATAGAAATTAGTATATACATGACATAACTGATATTTACCAGAACTAATATATACTCGCGGTCCCTCTTGGGGTGTACCCCGCGTGTGGCCTCTGGCCTCGTCCGAGGCGGCTGCGGACGCTGGTGCGAGTACGTCAAAGGTTCTGGCGGCTGAGGTACCCTACCGACGCGAGTAGCCTGAGGGGGGTGTCGCGAGAGGGGGTGTCCCGAGAGGGTGATGCGTTGACTGGCTCGCTTCGAGCGCACCGTGCAACAGTGAAGCCCCAACGGAGACCTGACTGTTCTCGCCGTGCAAAGGCCCACCGCCCTCGCCCCGTAGTACCCACTCCTGGTTGAACTCGTAGTCCTCGGAGTGTGCTCCCTCCTGCGACACCAGCTCCTCATCCCATAGGGGTGTACAACTTGTGAAACAATACGTTATGCATGTGTTTCAAGTGTACCTGCGAATTGTGCTGGTGCTAGGGTACTCCCTGCATGGTGCCACGAGGACCTGCCCGCAACAGCACCACCGGGCCTCAGGCATATGGCTGGATCGCCTCCACCTCTAGGTCTACCAGCTCCCGTGCGTAGCGGATCATGTGCTTGTCCACGCTATCACCGTCGGACCCTAGGAACATGACCCACCCGAACAGCCATAGCAAGTAGGCCTCAAAGTGCATCCTCACTATGTCCTCATATGCGTCCTGTGCCATATGCTCCGGCTGCAAGAAGACAGAGACACATCACTAAGTTGAATGAAGCAATTCAAGAGGAAACACAAGAGTTATAAATACATACGTAGAACTGACAGATCTACTCTAGCGCCGCCCACGCCAGCATTCATCAACTCCCTAGAGCCGACGCTATCGACAAAGACCCTTGGAACGTCGCGAGGAGGTCCATGCGCCATGTGGCTAAGACGTCGCATGCCGCCAGGGTGAAGCCCACGTAGGGCAACCCAGTTAGGAAGCCCATGTCCTGAAGCATCGGCACCATCTCCCCGCACGGAAGGTAAAACATGTGTGTCTCTGGCCTCCATCGGTCAACTAACGCCGTTAGGAGGCATGGGTTGTACGGAAACCGCCTAGACGTATGACCACTGCCCGCGAAGTCTTGTTCGTCCTCCCACGTCGCCTCCACCATCCTCGCTAGTGGAAGGAGGCCTACCGCTCTCAACTTGCGTCGAAAGGATTAAGAACATACGTGAGTCCACCCACATAAGTTAGACTTAAATTGACTACACGAAGGTCACAACTACACGTACCTCAGAACCCAACGTGGGTCCACCCTCCATGCCCTTATGGGCATGCGTAGCCGCAATGCGCCAAGCTCAATAGGCTCATTGCCCTCCGGGAGGCGATGGCACTAAGGCGACTATGGTGAGTCGCGTCAACGGTCGGGTCAAGCAACTCGTACGACCTCTACGCAGCGTCTCCTAGGGCCGCCATACCTGAAACTTCGGTGCGTACATTGTAAATACTACGAGACATGCACAAAAGGTAATAAGAGGGGACATATCTAATTAATTCAATTATTGCAACAAAAAATCTATTGCACAATTTGCGACATATCCAGAACTAATCTACACACAACTGTAACGACGTACTACACAATACTATAGGACATAACAATACATTGGATATAAAAATATGCAATTCACTCAATAATTGAAAAAATAATTAAGATTTGAAATTTTTATAGAATTTTTAGAGCTATCTTGTTATTTTCTTTGTTTAAAAGGTATTTTTTGTATTTAAAAAATATTTACCATGCTAAAATGAGAACCAAATTGAAGCTAACAATATTTTAATTAGGCTCTACACACCCTATTTAGCTACTCTTTAATATTAATATAATTTTTAGAGCCATCTTGCTATTTTCCTAGTTGAAAAGGTATTCTCAGCATTTATAAAATATTTACCGTGCAAAAATAAGAACCAATTTCAAGCTGAGAATATTTTAATTAGGCTCTATACACCCTATTTAGTTACTCTGGAATTTTAGTATAATTTTTAGAGCCATCTTGCTATTTTCCTAGTTTAAAAGGTATTCTCGGCATTTATAAAATATTTACCGCGCAAAAATGATAATTAAATTGAAGCTGAGAATATTTTAATTAGGCTCTACACACCCTATTTAGCTACTCTGGAATTTTAATATAATTTTTAGAGCCATCTTGGTATTTTCCTAGTTTAAAAGGTATCCTCATTATTTGCGAAATATTTACCGTACAAAAATGAGAACCAAATTGAAGCTGTGAATAATTTAATTAGGCTCTAAACACCCTATTTAACTACTCTAGATTTTTTTTTGTAGAAATTCCTAATTCAAAAATATTTTCAGCGTTTCAAAATTATTTACCATGCGAAAATGAAAACCTAGAATTTTTTTAGCTTTGTTTTGTATTTTTGCAGATTTAGTCTAAATCATTCACGTACTGCACCATAAATAACATATATACGATAATCTAAACTACACACAACAAAAATGATGTACTGCAGCAGACTACACTACAGCTAAAATTATCTAGTGAAATTAATTCTATGTCGTTAGTTTTATTTGCTAACCTACCAGAGTTTCAAATTTGATTACAAAAGTTGCAAGAACATTTACCTGTAAAGTGGGCAATGAGAAGAAAGGAAGAGGGCGGCGCAAGCGGAGTAGAGGACGGCACGGTGGTGGGCGGTGAGTAGGGCTGGAAACAAGCCGAGCCGGCTCGAGCCAGGCTCGCTCAAGCTCGTTTCAACAGTAGGCTTGGCTCGAAAGGCGGCTTGAGCCGGGTCGCGTGCCCTCGTGAGCCAGGAACATGAAAGGATGCCTTCGAGAACTCTCAGATGTTTCAAAACAGGGTCTAGACTACAGAATCATTTTCTTAAAGAAATACATGACAAAATCACTAGTTGACATAGCTAATCATTGATTTCATGACAGAAGGATCAAACACCTTAAGAACACTTGGAGAACGCAGAAAAGATAAAATTCTAACACATCAAGCACATACTTGAATGACAAGAATGCACAAAATGACAGTCTACTAAGGAAATTTCAACTTGCAAAGTGTTGAACATGGTCAATGTGCACTTAAGCTAGAGATGTATAGCGTGAATTTAACTCAAGAACAAACTAGACAAGCGTTTGTCAAGCACATCAGAACATCTACAATTCAAATGAACACGCATTTGTCAAGCACATCAGTAAAGCATCCGGGCCTACAGTCGTGGAAGGAGCGATCATCGAAGCAGGGCCAATCGATGTCCTCGGCGAGGTGGCGTCGCAGCTACCATGTTCTCCACTGCCTCAGCCTGTACCATCGATGCGGGGCCCACATGCATGGCGAGGCACGTCCTGGCCTCCACCCACAGCTCCACATAGCGCGCTGCCTCCCTCGCGGACTCACTACTACAAGAACACCCATACACCAACGGATAGCTAGCAACGGAACTAATAGCCGTTGCAACTGGGCTTATGTTGCAGAATGAGTTAGGAATGCTTAATAGATATTCCACCTCTCCCACATTTGAGTCAAAAGGAAAAGGCATTGAACCCCACCCCACCCCCTTAACTTCCTAATATTCCATTTAACTCAGCCCTAAACAGTCCAACGCTCCGGTGGCGGCGGCAACCCTTGTCTTCCAATTCTCCTATGGTATCCCCACAATCCACATCACGATTTTATGGAAGGATACAATAGATGGTGGCGCGGTGTTACAGCGACGGCTGGACAGCAACGACGGCGGCCTCGGCTGGTACCTTCATTTTTTCTCTCCTAACGTTCCTCTGGATCTCGTTTATGATCGCTTCTCCTCTCGGTCAGTTGGGGCTGATGGCGCTGACGTGCAACCGTCATGGCATTCTGGTGATGTTGAGCCAAAGTATATTACAGACAGTGGGGGATAGTAGTTGCTTAGTCCTCATCCCGCCATGCCTCCGTTTCAATGCCATAGCTTGGTACAAAAACTTTCACAAACCACCTCCTCCATGGACACCGGACCGCCTCCACCATCTCTAGGGTAGTGGCAGCCTCTTCTGGTAATTGATGTTGTTTAATTAAGTAGATATGTGGAAACTTTGGACTTAATTAGGCCATCAGTCTTTCATCGTTGTATGTAATCACTGTGATTAGCCATCTAACAACAATATGATGTTGCATGTCATTTATTTTGTTGACCCTCCTTTCCCTTCTCTGACTGGTGGATTTCCAGGTCGTTCTTGAGCATTTGCTTCATAGTTTGGGCTTTTATGGTATGTGCATTTGGAGCTTCTAAGGTATCAGTAGCTCTGAACCTCTCCTACTGTGGTAGTTTGGGGTATTTGGCACTTTAGCTCCGAGGAATTTTTTTGTGCCTAATACATGTTCTCAAGCCTGAGTAGTAGATTTTTTTTTCCAGCAGAACTAATTGATGTAGGTATCTCCTAGATCATAAACATAATTATCCACTTCTTTGCACCAATTACCAGACTTATATTGGTTCAATTTAACGCAACTTGATAGTGCCCTATTACCTAAGTGTGTATCCAAACTCTTGTCTTGTTGTCAACCGATTGAATATATATTGCATTTCAGATAGATTCTTTCTTTAGATGTAGTCCAAATATATTCATATCGATAATAAATTATAATAGCTATCAGAAATAGTCAGGTTCCATCCATGGGTAAACATGCTCGCTGTTTCAGTGATATACAAGTTAGTTGTGTAGCATATTCAGAATTTTCCCCTTTGATCTATATCAGAATGCTTCTAAGTTCTTTAGTAACTCAGAGCTTATTTTCTTTCAAGGGTAACTTAGAGCTTATTTTCTGTATTGGATTGAATTAGCAATTGCGACATTACAGCGATAGCGGCATAGCACGCAGGCATGGTGGTAAGCTACCTCTCTCTCCCCCTCCCCTTCTCTCTAATTAGACGAATTCAACTTTTAGAGGAAAGGCAAATTAGATGGATTCATCTAGATCTCACCTATTGTGCATTTAGTTTTGTACCTGGCCTTGTGTTCTTAAGATGGATTAAGCCATGGTAGTAATATCATATATCCAAAATGCAGTAATCAGTGATAAAATATTTGTTGGTCTTTCTACAACTATTAATCTTTTATGCTTGAGGATTGAGCAAAAATGGAAAATTTTGTGCCTCTTAACTACCATTCAATTTGTTTTAATACCATTGTTGAAAAAAGAAAACTCTAGTGAGATTCTATTTTGATACTTACATGAATGCTATGTTATAGTCAGAATAGATTCAGAAGAGTATGGTCAGCGGTTGATTCAGATATAGTACAGTTATTCCTTTCTTAACTCCATTAATTTTCTACCTCTATTATCTACACGTGAACTTTAAAATCATTTACTTTTTCCTACGGTCATTCTTGAAACTGAACCTTGTTCTAGTAACTTTCGGGAACATAATTATTCTGATCTAGTAGGAACAAACTAACCGGTTGGTGTTTAACTTCTTTCACAATGATGTTATTTTCCTTACACTCTTTCTGTTTGGTATATCACTGTTTGTTTACTCTCTTGTTTGATGCTTACAGGAAAATGTTGATATTCCAGGCTGAAAGGATCAATTGATGATTTTAGACATTATGATATTTTCTTGGAAGATGAGGAAGGACAATAAATGAAGCAAAATTGATATAAATACATAGAATTTTACATTCTAAGGCTAGATGATGTATGCAGTGGTGTATTGGCAAATTCAAGTTGTACTTACGAATGATGCAAATAATGTATTATGAGATTTTGCTCTAATAATATTTTCTGAGTTATTTTCTCTATGCAATAGAATAATTGTTTTATGGTACCTTCTTATCGTGAATTATTAAATTGGAACATTTTGAAGTACCAAAATATCCCAGGTTGAAAATAACAAATCATGTTGCAACTCTTATATATTTTGCAAATAAAACAATTTAATAATTTGCCTATAGAAGGTACCAAGGCAAAAAAAAGCATTGCTATAACCTTAATATATGTGTTGCAAGGTAGCAACGCTTTTTCCTATATGTTACCAACGCTTAAACATGTGTTGTGATAGACCCTTGCAACAACAGTAATAGCAACACATAGACAATACGTTGGTATAGACAATGAGTGGAGGGGCTCGATGTCGTCGGGGAGGTCAGCGGGGAGGCAGTCGGAGATAAGGGAGATGGAGGGGAAAGGGGAGCGCAAAAGGCGGAGGAGGTGCTCGAAGCGGCGGACAGGGAGGGGAAAGGGGATCGGGATGGATGGGGAGGGGAATTGGGGATCGAGAATCCCGATTCGGGATGGATGGGGAGTGTAGGGTTAGGGGTTATGTTAGTGGGCTAGGCCTAGGCGACAGGGGGGCTTCGTGTGCAGTGTCAACAAGGAACGAGCCAAACTGGTTACTGAGCGGCTCGGGCTTGGCTCATTTTTTCCCTGAGCTGAAAACTGGGCTCGGCTCGACTCGAAAAATCATGAGCTCTAGCCGAGCCGACTCGACTCGCAACGAGCTCGAGCCGACTCGCGAGCCTCGAGCTATTTTTCCAGCCCTAGCGGTGAGGGCATGGGGAGAGAGGAAGAGGGCGAGCGGGAGGCGATGCGGCTTCCAGTGGCGTGGCTTCCACTGGCGGTGGCATAGCGGAGGAGGCGAGGTGCGGCTCGCCGGAGAGAGATCGCAAGAGAGACGCCGGAGTTGGGGGGAAGGGGTATTTGTGTCGTTTTGAAAAATTTATGATAGAATATTCTCTTAGAAGTGTTGTTTTCCATATTTTTTAGCCTTTTGGATGTTATTTAGCAATCAAGTTCCATTACGATGTTATCTCTCTTATTTCAACTTTTTTCGATGTAGCTGACCTAATTTCCCCTTCAATTATCGATCTTGCATCGTTGTGCTGTGAACATCAGAGCAGTGATTTCTTGCTCTGGTCGGGTTTCCACATGGTGATTATACTTGATCGCTTTTGGCTGTTTGGCAATTGCATTTTCTCTCGAATATGGTCGTGTTTGGTTTTGAAAGTTTGCATGGTAACGGTTCATACATCTCCTACATCTAGTAACGTTTTTGTTTTTTACATTTTTCTTTGAATCTACGACGGCGAGTTCACATGATCGAGTTTGTGCAGATAGAGGAGTTACCACTGACCGGTAGATATGCATTTGTACGCACGAGTTTACACAGATACAGGAGTGCTGCGGGAGTTAGCACTGGATACGCTTTTGTTCACGAGTTTACGTAGATTGAGGAGCTAATACTGGATACGTATCCACGTAATCATTTCGTTGATTTTTGTTTTAATCTAAATCAGTTGTGCAAAAAAAAAAAAACACCCAAAAGAAGAAGTTTTAGTTCTAGAATGAGTTGTGAAAAATCGGACACACACCCACATAATCATTTTATCGATGTTTTTTTATTATCAAATGAGCTGCGCACAAAAAATAAAAATAAAAATCCTCGCAGTAAAAGAAGAACGGCTTGTTTGGTTGGAGGGAATCGGTGAGAGGGAGTGAGAATTTAGGGGTGGGGGTTATATAATCTCTTGTTTGTTTGGTGGGCATGAGAATTTAGGTGGCATGTGAATTGAGAGCTTGAGGATTTGAGGGTCTAACTTCCACAATTTTAAGAGTTAATTCCTTATTTGCCATTGGAAGTTGGCGAGTTCCCTAAAATGCCATCGAAAAATTGCTCATCTCTTGTATACCACTTGTTCTCAACTTTAATCCCTTCTTTGTGACTCCGGTCAGTTGACCGTGGATTTGACCGTTGACTTGAACGTGAAAAGACGATTTTGCCCCTAAGTGCATTATTTAGGGCTGAGATCTTTAGGGAATTGTTTGACATAGTAATATAGTTCCAAAAATTATAAAATTTTTATGGAAAGTTCCTGACATAGTGTAGATTATTTTGTAATTTTTATAGGGTTTTATTTACAACATGTTTTTCTCTAAAAATATTTAAATGTTCGGTTCTAACTTGAAAGATTTTTAGAGAAAAACATGTTGCAAATAAAACCCTATAAAAAATTACAGAATAATCTACACTATGTCAGGAACTTCCTCTAAAAATTTCATAATTTTTGGAACTATATTACTATGTCAAACAATTCTCTAAAGATCTCAGCATACTTAGAGGCAAAATCATCTTTTTGCGTCCAAGTCAACGGTCAAATCCACGGTCAACTGACCGGAGTGGCAAAGAAGGGATTAAAGTTGAGAACGAGTGACATACAAGGGATGGGCAATTTTAGAGAGCTCGTCAACTTTCAATGACAAATAAGGAATTAACTCCAATTTTAAAGCCAGGGAGGAGGTGGGAATTAGAAGTGAATTGCTTCCTTAGAGTAGGAAGTGAATGCATCTCAATCTTTCATCATGATTCATTCCAAGCTAGAAATTAATTCCCCACTATTTCCCATTACTCTTGCCAAACATGGGGATTAGAATTAAAAGCAAACTCCTGTGTCCAATTTCTCTACAAACTTCCTCAGTTTCAAGAGTTTATTGAAAATAAAACCGTAGGTTCACATAGAGGACTAAGAGGAGTTAGCATTAGGCCGGTAGGCATTTGGTCACATGAGTTTACATTGATAGCGGAGTTAGCACTAGGTACGCCTTTGTTCACACAAGTTTATGTAGGTGGATGAGTTAGCACGAGGACTACTAGGAGTTAGCACTAATCCACGTAAGCATTTCAAGAATGAAATTTTCTTATCCACTGAGTTGTGCATCAAGAAAGAGAACCCTTGTAACAAAATGGAAAGAAGATAGAAGAGATGATGGTGATTACTAAGGAAAAGAAAACACAAAATAGGATCAACTAGAACCTGAAGCTAGGTTGAAGCAAGTCTTCTAACCACCTCGATGTTCTATCTGACTGACACACTCTTTTGGCGCTAATTGTAAGACTAGAGTTTGATTCGCACCGACAACTACGGACAATCAATTAACCGTGCACGACACACAGCAATCTATCGAACAGCAAATTTAGCGAGAACGAGCACGGTTCAAGAAGCCGTCAGTAGCAACAGACCGGGCACCTGATGAGCCCGTTCTCGTTGCAGTCCGGGCACCGCCGGAACATGCCGGCGAGGCGGCACCCCTCGTCGCCGGCGAAGATCTTGCAGCTGCCGTAGCACGTCTCGCAGGGCAAGAACCGCATCTCGCCGCACGCGGCGCACCCGCCCACCGGCGTGGCCAGCTCGCACCCGACAAGAGCGCGCGCGAGCTCGCCGGCCTCGTGCAGCGCGCGCACGTCGTCGGCGCCGCCGAGGTCGTGCCGCCCGTCCACGAACACGCGCGGGAGCGTGGGCTCGGCGAAGTCTGGGCCGAGGAGCTCGCGGAGCTCGGCCTTGAAGCCGGCGTGCATGGACACGTCGCGCTCGACCACGCGCACGCGGTAGCAGCGCAGGATGGCGCGCACGGCGCGGCCGTCCTCGAACGTCCTGCGCACGCCGCGGAGGCTGGTGAAGTACACCACCACCGCCTTCCCCAAGCGCGCAGGCCGCGGCAGCGGCGCCACGTCGTCCGCAACGTCGGGGGCCTGATCGGCCGCCCTCTTCTTCTTCTCGATCTTTTCATGGAACTCGTCGACGCGCGCGCGGACGAAGCCGGTCACCTCCGGTATGTCGCGGGCGGCCGGCGTCCCCTTGTCGTCGAAGGTCTCCTCGTTCGTCTCCTGCGACCGCGGGTTCTCTCGTTCTGGGAACAGAAGTGCCGGGCGCGACGGCGACGGTCCCAACACGGTCTGCCGGAACCCGGACATGATCCCCGGATCAAAATCAGGTAAAGGCTGCACCGGCGGCGGAGACGATGGTTCGCGACGGCTCCCGCTAGGGGACGTGCGCCATTGCGCCGTGTTCGACGACGCCGGCGAGGCGTCCTCGAGGGAGGTCATGAGCCCCCGCTTACCGCTTGGCGCGGTCTTCGTCGGCGTGCGGGGAGCGTCACGCCGCCCCTCTGCAGCCGCCGCCTCTTCTCCCGGGAGTGCGCCCGCCGCGACGGCGTTGTTGGTGCCCTTCATCATCTCCTCAAACGACAGCCTCGAGTACGCGTGCACGCCGTCGTGCCGGCCGCGGCAGAGGCCGAGGGAGCTCAGCGCCGAGGCGGCGCGTGAGCGCAGGCTCTGCCGCCTCTCCGCCGGCGCTGGCGACGCTGGCATCCCCATGTCTCCGCGCGCCTCCCTCGAGCTGGAGCACCCCATTGCCGGAGTCGGACCAAACGCACGTGCAGATGTGCACGTGCGTGTACGAGGTTGGGGATTTAATAGCTAAAGGACGTGGAATGAAAGGCAAATATAGGAAGTGAACTGGTGAAGGATATGGGATGGACATGAATTGTGCATGTTTAATTAGCAAATTAATTAGTGATTTCTTTAGGAATTTTTTTTTACAAGAAAAGGTGTCTAGGAGGATTGTATTTGTTTTGGGGTGAGAGGAGAATTTATGATAAATTTTATTTGGTGTTTTTGTGTTGAATAAAAATGGAAAATCCCACAGTTATTTTACAAGTTGGTATGGCTTTTACGGTGCTTAAGTGTCAAACACAGTGAAAAATTAATGAGCGAGGTCCTGTATGGTAGGCCTCCAGTGGTACATTGAGCATGAAATTTGTACAGTCCATCTCGAAAAGAAAGGTAAGTTACACAATTCATTCATGTTTCTACATGGAAAAGAAGAAAAAGTCGTACATGCTATGTTAATCAGAGATGCTATACAACATTCAAATGTCAATTTTACGATTCTAATCAAATTACGAACCTTTGGACGTGCTGGAAGATTCGTATGTTGCTCCGTTTTCGCCTCAGTCCCCGGTGACTCCGGCAACCATGCGAGCCCACGCAAGAGCGTCGATCTTGCGGCGAAGTCAGCTCCATCTTGCCGACAACGGGGAATCCAGGATTGACGAGGTTTAATAAACCTTATTTATTTATTTATCTGTAATTTTTATTATAGATATTAATATATCTTTATTAGTCTTAAGGATACCTCTTAATATTTATAAGCGAGATGTCAAGCTGTCTAGTCGTAAACCACCTCATGATCGTGAGTCTTCCTACGACCATAGTATAGTCAGTAAACCTTTCTACGACTATCAAGCAGTCGTAAGATCTTCTACGACTGGGTTGGTTTCGACCAGTCTGGTTTTGACAACCCTGTAATTGATAAGATTTGCTGACTTGTGGGTCTAATCAGTTAAGAAATATTATGCGCCATGTTTAACATATGGTGTACTTAATATACGTTGTTACTCTATGTGAGTAACCGCATGAATTACTTCTGTCTCTGACAACAACTATCTAGCAACGTGGGGGTGCCACATTTCTGACAACAACTTCCATCAAGCGATTCGTCAATTGGAAAGTTAGGACGCCTCTTCGTCTAGAGGAACTGGCACCTCTTCATACGTTATATGAGGTTGAAGTCAGAAGGCAGAAGGGGACAAACACAATCTGGAGCACAAGCCTTAGTCTTACTCTTGATTGTAATCAGCATACTCAATATAGCCACACAGGAATAAGGTTGTTGTTCTCTCTGGAAAAAACCTAAACCTTTATAAAATCCACATCTCATTCTCTGCGTGATTCTTATCTAAGAGATCTCCCAAATCAAACAATCATACGTAAGATCGATTCTAGATCACCGACAGCTGTTGCCGACCGTGTGGAGTCTCCGGTGATTCATTGTCAACAAATTCTCTTTATTTTCTAATGCTTCCATGTCAGGAGAGTGAAACGAGAAGAATTGGATCGACTTGGCCGACTACGCAGACATCGACATGGATACCGGTTTCAACTGCGAGTCGAATATCATTTCATCCGATGATAATACCGCCTCCAGAGATCATTCGCCAGATCCAGGAGACCATGCTACCGATGGAGTTGAGGAGGGATCTTTTTCCCCCACAACGGTATGTCTAACTGAGAGTCCGGTTTTCTTAGAGGGCAAGGGTCTATCCGGCCGCAATCAGAACTACAACCAGATAGGCTCACAACATGACGAGGGTTCTCCCTCCGAATGTTCGAGTCCACCTGAGGTAGTCCGACCTAGCGAGGCAAATCCTGGAAGCCATCATTCCGGGACACCATCAACATCTGGTGGTCGTAACCCTGCGGCTACCCTCGGAGAGGATATGGGGGAGCATCCTATTCCTATGAGTTCGACTACACATTCGTAAGGCTTACCTACGGACACAGACGATTATAACCCGGAGTTCCCCTTCCTAGAGGGGTTTACTCTAAGTCGCCAGACGGTGTCATTTGACCACTCTTCAAACCAGGAGACCTCAAGCGCAAGTGGAGATCATACATAGGAGGTCTTCGCCCTTCCTTCAGATCATGATCTCTCTCCTAGAAGCAAGTCAGAGGATGCTCCCCACCGATCACACCCTGCGACCCCTTGTGGCAATGATGAGGATGCCTCCGCCAATGAATGAGATCAGCACTCTATTGAGCGTGGGAGAAATCTTCGAAATGATCGAACTACATTAAGGCAAACTCAAGGATCAGGTGTAGATGATCCTAAGACAACTCGAAGGAGAAGAATGACGACTTAGAGAAATTTACCTAGGATCGTTCAATATCAGTCGGAGGAGGCTCGGGAACTCCAACACATAAATGATCTACTCGAGAACCCAACTCAAGAACTAGCACAAGCGCCAGGGTACGACCTCTTCGCTGAAGAGATCGCGCGAAGACTCCGAAGCACGATGGCAAAACTTGAGCATCCTCTCCGACATCATTCTGGAAGTCGTAGCGGTACAACGCCGTCAACTACCAGTCGTTCAAACAACTCGCCTCATGGAGATCGACGCGACAAGAAGTTATGTCATTCCCCTAACCTTAACTCCAGTCGGAGAAAAGTTCTTCGAACATCTGATGATCGACAAGCTCCCAGTAGAGATGATTGTTCACCATTATGATCTAGAAATCTACAACGGCAGATAGAATATGAGGAGTATTACCCTCATAGGGCTGAGACCTATCATAGGCCAGTCCACCCACGATTGGGTATCGACATCTACGATCACCTGATGATATCAACCATTCTTTTCTACAGAGAAGGTGGTATGTTGTCATTACCGGAAGTTGAGCGTTCTTGCCTGATCTCCGAGCTGTTCGCTGGCCGCCGCGGTTTTGACCAGTGAATATGGAGAAGTTTGATGGGTCACAGAATCCCATCGAATTCCTTTAAATCTATACGACTTGTAACAGCCCAAAATTTCAATTTCAGAGAAAATATAAACTTATGTATTTTTATGGTTTTTATGAAATTTTCTAAAGCTCTTATTAATAACCTTAAAGCTAAAACAAATTTAATTACAAAAATTATTACCAAGTTTAAGTTGAAATTATTTTATTTAGGTCCAAAATCCTTCTAGGAATTTCGTGAATTTTTCTAGAATTTTTGGAACTTATTTGCTATTTTCTAAAGCCTCTTTTAATTAATGTAAATAAAACAATTGTTAAAACATTAGAAATTCACAAACAGTGTTTGGGCGAAACTCGTTCGGCCAGACCTCCTCATACATGTGCCCAAGCTGCCCGCTCCTCTCTCGTTACCATTCTCTCACCGCAATTCGTTGGATCGGCATCGAACGACTCACACGCTACGTTTCTTTCCTTCTTTCTTTTGCTGACGGGTGGGACCATCGCCATTGTGCTTCTTCCTCTTTCCTTTCTTCCTTGGCGCTCCTTTCCTTTCTCGCTTGTCGCCATTGCCGGATTGAAAACCTTGCCAAACCCGAACAAATCGGCAAGATCTCCGTGATTGACACGCGCATTCAATTCCTCGATCCCCTCCGCCCCAAGACGGTCCTTTCTTTCCTTTCCTCGCCGTGAATCCCGAAATTGTTCGTAGTGCGCAAGACGGACCTCCTTGCTCACCTTCGGCGATCCACCCACACCCGTGCCCTATAAAAGGGAGCTCCGTGCGCCTCCTTCACAAAGAACCCAAAGACCACCACCCATTGCCCTCCTCCTCACTCCTAGCGCTCGAATTTTGGAGTTTCTCACCGGCGACCACGTTCCGAATCTTCTCCGATTCCGGTGCCACCGTCGACTCTCCGACCTCGTCTCCACCACCCACGGATCACGCGAAGATGCATGGCTCGGCGCCATCCACTTGTCCCAAGACCCGGAGCTTCTTCCTCGCCGACGACCCCGCAACACCGCCGCCGAACCTCGCCGCCGATGACCAAAACGACTCACCCCGCCGCCCCAAGGTAGTGCACCAAGATCCCCAGCTCATCCTCTCTCTGTTGGTATCACCCACACGACTCGCCACAGGGAGAACGCCACGGCGAGCTCGCCGCCGGCCTTGCACCTTCCTCGGGCCGACGTGGCTCGGCCACGTAGGTGCCAGCACGACGCCACCTCACCCCTTGGTCCTACGTGGCTGCCCATGTGGCGGCCACATCAGCCACGTCAGCACCACCTCCCCAAGCCAAAACCCTAAGGACTTGGTCCATAAGGACCGTGTCCATGACACATGGGACCCACATGTCAGAAAATTAAATTAAATCCTTTAATTCCGAAAATCTGAGGGCTGACGCCAGCTTGCGCAATAAATGGATTTTCCTTTAGAAAAATAATTCGGGAAATCCTTTTATTTTACAGATTTAGGGTTTAAATTTGTAAAATTCATAACTTTTGCATCCAATCTCCAAATTGGGTGTTTCAAATTTCTAAATTCTTACAAAATCATTATCTAGATAACTAAACCAAATTTTTTAATTTGAAGCTATTTTGAATCTGTATTTAAATTTAGAAATTCTTTTAAATATCAAATTTAGGATAAAACTTGTAAAATTCATATCTTTTGAACCTCAACTTCAAATTGAGTGATTCAAATTGCTAAAATCTTAGAAAATTATTATCTAGCTAAATAAAATAAAATTATTTCATTTGGAGTTAGTTTGATCTGTCTTTTTGGATTTATTTGAATTTTATTTGAATTTGTCAGACTTTCACAGATAGACTTTGACGATTTCGGAGAGGTAGATCCTTCAGAGGGTTTAGAATCTCAAGACTTCAACGAAGGCAAGTTACATTCTTGACCATCTTGATCCCAGTATTTCAAAGTTAATTAATTCTGTTTTTAAAGTAAAGTTATTATTGCATGCATATTTTTACTCAAGTTATTTTAATCCCTGTTTTTAATTCTTAGTTATGCCAATTCCTTCGTATAGCCAATATTGATGTTTGGAATGTCATGCCCTTGTCACCTTAGTAAAATAACTAAAATAATTATGCTTAGTCATTGCTTAGACCAAAAGATGTTTTGGGGAATTTTGCCAAAATACAAAGTTGTTTTGAAAATGAATCTACGGTATTGTTTTTACCATAGATGTTTGGAAAACATTTTACCAAAAGAAAAATAAAAGAAATTGGATTAGACTTGGGTGAATTGATTGTTGGTGGGTGCAAGTTCATGCACTGCTCAATGCAATAATGGTTGAGACCTGTGGTTTGTTTTGGAAGTCGCCACCATATAAGGACCGGTCTCATGTCATGGATGTTAAGCCAAACTCGTACCACCACAAGTCTGAAATGGGACAGACTTGGCCAAATAAGCTATACTATTTCACCATGTTTATGTCTTGGAAAGATGTGGGAGTCGTGAAGACTTATTGATAATACCCACATGGCGCAAGAGGGGTAATCGCTTGCGAAGCCTTCGACACTGAAACCTTAGCTGCATAACTATGTTGAAATAATGTAGGGTAAAGGCCTCGTGATAGTCGCTTAGTCGCACGCCTACTAAGCGCGTGTATTGGCCGACATAATAAGCAAACTATCTCTTGTGGGTAAAGTCGCATCAACTCTGAGAGTAGTAATCTATTCAATAGCAGGTGTCACTATCGTGGACATGCTTAATGTAAGCCACCAAAGTTAGTCTCCGGTTTTGTTTGAAAAGACTTTATCACCGGTTTATGAAAATGGGGTTGGGCGTAAGCCGGTGTAAGGGGGTAGTCCTTCACCATTTGTGTATGGAGGTTCATCCTACACTTGACATTGAGAAATCAAGTATGATTTGATCTTATTAAATTCTAAAATAGCCTTGTAAATTACTAAGAGTATTTAAACCGAAAAGTCAGTTTTATGCAAATAAACCGCCAATATCCTTTGCTCACTTTATGCATACATTCAATCATTATTTTACTGGTGTAACTTGCAAGCACTGTAGTAGTGCTTACTCTTCTGTCAATAATCTTTATTCAGAGAAGACCTCTATCAAGACGGTGAGGACATCGATGCTTAGGCCACGCTTCCTCGCATTTATTGCCTATGGCTAATCGTTGGGTCTACTATCGCTATTTTATTTCACCGTGTTTTACTTTATTTGGCCTCAGCCCGATTGTAATAAACTCAATAATTATTAATAAAGTGCGTGATATGTTTTGATTATCACTTTTGTTTAACTGTGTACACTAGAAATCCTGGACTAGTGTATGAACACAGAGAATTCGGGATCCTTCGCTCCCGGGTTCGACACGACCACTGTCCGAATAGCAGGAGGAGGAGAGCACGTCATGGCAAATTACCTTCCAACTGTGCTCGAAGGGTTCGCTAGATTGTGGTTGCTAAACCAACCACTCGAGTTGATCTATTCGTGGCAACACCTCTACGACCTTCTTCTGGCCAACTTCCAGGGCACTTACAATTGCCATGGAAAGGAGGACGACCTGTATAGGATGAGTCAAAACGACCACGAGACTTTACACCAATTCATCAGGCGTTTCAATCAAGTTCGCAATTCGATTCCAAAGGTTTCTGACTCATCTGTTATCATAGCCTTTAAGTAGGGAGTCCATAGCAGAAGTATTAAGGAGGACATCGCTCTGAATCCCCAGCTTATTGTCGCCGAGCTCTTCGAGTTGGCCGATCGATATGTGACTGCCATGAAGCAGTCGAGTGGAACAAAACCATTGATCGAGATGACAAAGATCCTCAAAAAGTGGGGAAAAGCAACAAGAAGAAGGATAAGAAGGTGAAGAAATCTAAGAACAAGGCGAAGGGTCAAAAGCCTCAAGTCAACAGCTCTAAGGAAGTCTTGGCCGTAAGCGATAAGGAGCCACAAAGTTCTAAGTCATACTCCGAACGGGGCAAAGGTAAGCACCCCGAGCGGAAGAACGACAAGCCCAGGTGGTGTCTTTTTCATAAAAATGAAGGACATGACCTTGGTAATTGCTGGGTTTTCTAAAGAAAACTCGAGGACTACTACACCGGCAAAGGACTACTCCCTACACTCGAGGAGGTAGGACAAACGAGTGGTCGTAAGCAGTCGGATGACAACGAGGAGATGCCGTTCCAATATCATAAGCATACCATCGACCACATCTTTGGGGGATCTTCGGCATACGAGTTAAAGCGACAGTTCAAGGCCATCGCATGAGAGGTAAACTCTATTGACCCTCATCCTGTCATTAAATCACCGAAGTGGTAAGAAGTTCCCATCTCTTTCGAGAAGGTGGACTATCCGATCTCTTCCACTCGACCAGGTTGATATCCGATCATAGTCGAGACCACCATCAACAACTGTCGAGTGAATCGTGTGTTAATTGATGGTGGTAGTTCGTTAAATATTCTATATACAAGTGCCCTAGATGAGATGCAAGTACCTCGGACTAGAATAAAACATGTACGATACTCATTTCATGGGATAGTACCAGGGTCTTCGGCCAAACCCATTTGCCAAGTTTCTCTTCCTGCCACGTTTGGTTCTCCAAGCAATTTTAGGACAGAGAAAATCTCCTTTGATGTGGTCGATTTCGATACGGCGCATAATGCCATACTCGGACGACCAACTTTGGCATGATTCTTAATGGCTGCTCATTACGGGTATCAATGTCTTAAGGTGCCAGGTCTCAAAGGAGTGATCACAGTACGCTGTGACAAGAAGATGATGCTTACATGCGACCACAAGTCCCTCGAGATGGTTGGCTAGATACTGACTCGAGAAGGAAGCAAGGGGCAGCTTTCGACCAAGCAGTCGAAGCCTAAAACTGCACCGAAGCCGAACGATCAAGTCAAGGAAGTCCCTCTGAATCCAAAGGAGCCCTCGAAGACTATTCGCGTTGGGGTTACTTTCGACCTCAAATAGGAAGACACCCTCGTCACTTCCCTCCGAGCTAACGCAGATGTCTTCGTGTGGCAAGCATCCGACATGCCCGGAGTCCCAAGGAAGTGATCGAGCATAGGTTAGCTCTACAGCCTGACAAGAAACCCGTAAAACAAAAATTATAGAAATTTACACCTGATCGACGAGAAGCCATCAAATCAGAATTGGACAAGTTACTTAGAGCAGGCTTTATAAGAGAAGTCGACCACCCAGAGTGGTTGGCTAACCCTATAATGGTTGGAAAGTCTAATGGTAAGTGGCGTATGTGTCTAGACTTTACTGATCTCAATAAAGCTTGTCCAAAAAATGATTTTTCTGTACCTCATATCGATTAGTTTGTTGATTCTACTGCTGGTTGTGAAGTATTAAGTTTTCTAGATGCATACTCTGCTTATCATCAGATTAGTATATGTTTAGATGATGAAGAAAAGATCACATTTATTACACCACTTGGAATATTTTGCTATGTCAAAATGCCATTTGGTCTAAAAATACTGGTGCTTCTTTTTAACACTTGATGCAAATGACTTTTTCACCTTGTCGGTATTTTAGAACCAATCTTACGTAATGATTGTTTGATTCAAGGGGTCTCCAAGACTCAAATCACGCAGAAAGAATGACATAGGGATTTTTTTATACAGGTTCAGGCCTCTCCGGAGAGAATAACAACCCTACTCCTGTGTGGATATATTAAGTATGCTGGTTACAGATCAAGAGAAAGACTCGAGTGTAATGTCTTGTGCTCTTGATTGCCCTCTCTGTTGTGCTCTTCCCTCTCTCCTGATGATTCTTTCTTTTATATAGAACTCAAAGTAAGCGGTTATTTCTCTAGTCCAAAGGGTGCCTCAACGCTTCAGATGTTGAAGCAGTTACTAGAGATTATTATTGGAGTTGTAACGTTCCCACGTCGTCAGATAGTTATCATCAGGACAGAGAGTTAAACATGCAGTTATTCCAGAGAATAACAGCGTAATTAACTACCCATATCTTTAAATATTGTGTAGAAGATTCCCTAATCGACCAGGCTCACATGTCTGTAAGACCCATCGACTAGGGACTGGTCGTAGAAGAGCTTACGACCATGTGGTGGTCGTAGTAAAACTTACGATCACAAACTGATCGTAGGAGGACTTACAATCAGGGGGATAGTCATAGAAAAGCTTACGACTAGGGAATGGTCGTAGAAGAACTTACGATCACGAGGTAGTCGTAGAAGGACTTACGACCTCCAGCTTCTCCCTCATTTACCATTAAGGGGTATACTCAAGAACCATATGATGGTTTTATTATCCATAATAAGAAGTACAAATAAATAATTAAATGAGGATTATTAGATCCTCGTCATCTAGCCCCCCAGTTTCAAGTGAAAATAACTTACTTGGAAAAGGAGCCATAGATGATCTTACGACCAGAAGATGGTTGTAGAACAGTGGTCGAAGGAAAAGCTCTTCGACCGGTATTTCATTTGACCGGAAATAAATTTTGTCAAGAAGGTTGTTGGAATCTTATGACTTACAAGGTGGTCGTAGAAAATCTTACGACCAGAAATAGACTTGGTCAAGAAGGTAATTTCACTTGAGGTGTAAAGACAGACTCGGTTTTTTTGAACAGACAAATTAAAGAATCTCAATCGACTCTCATAGATCTGCTCGCTGGAGCAGCTTCAAGAGGTGGCAACTGCTGGGTTGCCACGCCTTTAACTCAAAAGGCGGTTATAAAACTTACCGTTGGTGAGACCTAGGGTTTTTTACCTTTCCCCAAATCGCTTCAACTGTTCATCAAGTTCTTACGTTCTACGGCGCCAACCAAATCGTGCGCCTCCTTGAGACATTTCCCAATCAAAATCTCTTTCCCTTGAGAAAGATGGCCGGAGCCGCTTCGCAGTGGGTCGAATCAGAGATGGATGCAGCCAAGATAAAAGCTTTGGTCGCCGCCGTGTAGATTCCGAATAAGGAGTTTGTGAAGTGGATTGAGGCTGCTGGGCTACATTGGCCGCCGGGGGAGATTGGGCAAATTCTCGTCTTCCAAGCGTACTATGAGTGTGGCCTTCGCTGCTCATTATTCTTTCTCACACTCGCATTCTAACACTTTGGGTGGAGTTGGTGAACCCGGTTCCCAATTCCATTACAATGTTAGGTGCGTCAGATATTTGTGTGAGGCCTACCTAGTGATTCCTACTGACTTGGAGCTATTCCATTGATAAGGATATAACAATCCTCATTTTATTATATATCTATAATTCATATTATGGATAATAATGACGCTATATAACTCTTGAGTATACCCCTTAATAGCCATAAGGGAGAAGTCGGAGGTCGAAGTTCTTCTTATCACCTAGTAGTCGTAAGTCCTCTTACGACTACCCTATGGTTGTAAGTCCTTCTACAACTATCCCATGATCGTAAGTTCTTCACGATCAACTGTGGTCGTAAGATCTTCTACGACCACCACCGGTTGTAAACTCTTCATTTATCAGCCCTAATCGATGTGGCTTACGCACATGTGGGCCTAGTCGATCGTGAATCTTCCGCACCATATTCAAAATATGGACAAGAATTACGCGGTTATTCTCTAGAATAATGGCATGATTTTAACTCCTTTGTTATGGTGATAATCGTCTGCAAAGATGGGAACGCATTACTCCTATAATAACCTCCGAAGAACGGCTCAATAATCTGGGACATTAAGGTAGTCTTTACAATGGAGGCATGACTCAGACACCTTGAGGACTATATAAAAGGCGTAATCATCAGACAATCATGCGATCCGAAGATCATCGTAGCACAATACTCTAGTCTTTGGCTCTATCTTGTAATTTAGCACACTCAATACATACACACGTATAGGGTTGTTATTCTCCCGTGAGAAGGCCCAACTCGTATAAAAATCCCGTGTTCCATCTTTGTGTGATTTTGAGCCTAGAGGAACCCCTGAATCAAACAATCTTTACGTAAGTTCGGTCCTAAAACACCGACAGTTGGCACCGTCCGTGGGGAACTTCGAGTCATCAACTTTCCTTTGTTTTTCCAATTCTCATGCTCTCATGGTAGGAGAGTGGAACGAGGAGAACTAGTTCGACTTGGCCGATTACGCAGATATCGACATGGATACCGGTTTCGACTACGAGCCGAGTGATGCATGATCCGATGGTGATGTCGCCCCCGAATATCTTTCTCCAGGAGACTTTACCACCGACGGAGTTGAGGAGGGATCCTTATCCCCCACAACGATACGTTCAGATGGGGAACCAGCTTCCTCAGAGGGCAAGGGTCAATCCGACCACAACGAGGGCTGTCCCAAGGCAGACTCAGGGCATAGCAAGGGTTCCCTCTCCAAATGTTCAAGTCCACCTGAGATAGTCCGACCTGGCGCGATAACTCCTGGAAGCCATAATTCCGGATCTTCATCAGCACTTGGTGGTTCTCTCCCTTTGGTTAGCCCAGCCAAGGATGCGTTCGAACATGCTCTTCCTGCAAGTTCGACCATCCCAACGCAGGCTCACTTGTAACGGAGATGGCTATAACCTGTAATTCCCTTCTTGGAGGGTTTGCTCCAAGTCGCCAGATGGTGTCATTTGACGACTCCTCAAGCGAGGAGGCCTCTAGCGCAAGTGGAGATCATCAACGGGAGGTCTTCATCCTGCCCTCAAGTAGCAATAACTCTTCTAGAGATAGGGCTGAGGACGCTCCCCAAAGATCACACCCTACGACCGCTTGTAGCGACGACAAGGACACCTCCGACAATGAACAGAGTCAATACTCTGATGAGCGTGCGGGAAATTCTCGAGATCATCACACTTCGCTAAGGCAAGCTCAAGGATCAGGTATGGATGATTATGAAACAATCCGATGGAAACGAGTTGCGGTTCAGAGAAAATTGCCTGGGCGCACCCAATACAAGTCGGAAGAAGCTCAGGAACTTCAGCATATCAACGATCTTCTTGAGAACCCATCTCGAGAACTTGCCCGAGCACCTGGCTATGACCTCTTCGCTGAAGAGATCGCACGAAGGCTGCAGAGCACAATGAGCAAGCTCGAACGACCTCGCCGACATCGTGCTGGAAGTTGTGGCAAGACGACTCCATCAGCTTCCAATGCTCAATAACTCACCGCATGGGGGTCAGCGAAGATGCATCGCTCCCTAAACCTAAAAGAGTTCCTGAACACCGACAATCATAAAGCTCCTAGGAGAGGTGATCATTCACCACTCGACCGAGAGGTCTCGCAATAATGACAGAGTACGAGGAGTATTACCTCGAGGATCTAAACTTACCATAAGTCGATTCACCTTTTGTCGGGTATTGTCGAAGTTCGACACTGGCGACGCCAACCTCTTTTCTACAAAGGAGGTGTTACGACGTAATTACCGGATGTCGCGCATTCTCGCTTGACCTCCGAGCAGTTAATTGGCCGCGGCGGTTTAGACCAGGGAACATGGAGAAATTTGACGGGTCTCAAAATCTCATCGAATTCCTTCATATTTATATGACCGCTGTCCGAGTAGCAGGAGGAGGCGAGCGTGTCATGGCGAATTACCTTCCGACCGTGTCTCAAGGGTTTGCTCGCTAGGTTGTTAAACCAACCCCGAAGTCGATCTACTCGTGGCAACATCTCTGCGATCTATTGTGGCCAATTTCGTGGCACCTACCACCGCCGGAAAGGAGGACGACCTACACAGATACGACAAAAGACCATTTAAACACTACGCCAATTCATCAGCGTTTACCAGTTCGCAATTCAATTCCCGAGGTTTCGACCATCTCATATCGAGCCTTCAGCAGGAGTCCGCAGCAGAAGGATCACGGAGGACATCGCTTTGAACCCTCCCGCATCGTCAGCCGAACTCTTCGAGATGGCCGACGATGACGCTTACTACCGATGAAGCAATGAGTGGACCAAAATTCGACGAGATGACCAAAGACCTTAGGAGACCGGAGAAGATGGCAAGAAGAAGGATAAGAAGGCCAAGAAATCCAAGAACAAGGCAAAGGGCCAAAAGCCTCAAGCCAATGCTTCTAAGGAGGTCCCGGTCAGAAGTTTATAAAGAGCCACGAATCGCCAACAACATCCCGACGAGGCAAAGGTAAGTGCCCGAACGGAAGATCGATAAGCCTAGGTGGTGTCCTTTCCATAAAAAGGAAGGACATGACCTTTCGCAATTGCCGAAGCTTTCCAACGAAAAGCTCGAGGACTAGTACAACAAGGACCACTTCCTACTCGAGGAGGTAGGGCAAGCTAGTGGTCGCACACACGGACGACAACGAG
The DNA here is from genome assembly GCA_036346405.1 of Phyllostachys edulis. Lineage (NCBI taxonomy): Eukaryota > Viridiplantae > Streptophyta > Magnoliopsida > Poales > Poaceae > Phyllostachys > Phyllostachys edulis. The sequence goes on from JAYEVD010000597.1 coordinate 180,003, forward strand.
GACATGCTGCTTCAAGATCCCGAGCACACCATCGAGCAAATCTTTGGAGGATCATCAGATACGAAGTCAAAACGACAGTTTAAGGATGTCGAACGCGAGGTAAACTCCATTGACCTCCTCTTGTCAATAAGTTGCGAAGTGGTCGGAAGTCACCATCTCCTTCGAGAAGGTTGATCGCTCGATCCTTCGACTTAACCGTGTCGATTTCGATCGTGGTCGAACCCACCATCAACAACCTGCCGAGTAAATCGAGTGTTGATTGATGGTGGTAGTTCGTTGAACATTTTGTTTACGAACACCCTGGACGAAATGCAAGTCCCCAGGACCAAGGTAAGGCCGGTAAGATATTCATTTCATGGTATTATATCGGGGTCTTCGGCCAAACCCATTGGCCAAGTTTCTCTTCCTTTAACATTTGGTTCACCAAGTAATTTCAGGATGGAGAAGATCTCCTTTGAGGTGGTCGATTTCGATACGGCATATAACACCATGCTCGGATGACCAGCTTTGGCAAAATTCTTAATGGCAACTCATTATGGGTATCAATTGTAGGGTCGCGGGGTAGGCTACGATAGCTACAAATAAAAAATTTCTACCACGCAAACTAGAAGCCAAGCTTAGTAGATGATCACAGATCGTTACCACCAGACGCCAGAGAGCAATCGGAAGAAGGGTTGGAGCAACCCGTCCAACGAGAGCGGCCGATGTAGTGGTCGAGTCGATCGTCCAACATTCCTCACGAAGTTGATCGCTCTCCAAAGAATGTCTCGCAGCCTTCAGAAGATTTCGGATCGCCTCAAGCACAATAGTCGCAGAGCGCCTACGGTATCCACACGCCCAGGAAGGAACAACCGACGCCGTGTACTAGCACCAAGTTGCAGCAGAGCTCTCAGAAGATGACGGCTATTGTTTGGTGGTGATTCATGCGCATCTCCCAATAGCCCGATGCATCTTCTTATATAGTGCTCGTGGACGGATCCTATCCGAACACGCTTGTACGAATCAGATTCGCATCGGGTTTGTTCCAACCTGCTAATGTGTGACCAGAGGTTCATGCGTAATCGGTTGTGACTCAAAACCCTTCCGATCACGAGTCAGAGCGGATCCTAGCGTAACATAACGATTCCTAATACACACAAATTATATCGGATTTAACCTTAATGCAATATGATCTACGACTAGGTCCTCATCACTTACTTACCGTGTCCTATTCTATATCGACCACTTCAGAATTTCACCACTGTGTTACGACCAATTTGCGGACTACGCTTTGACCGCTTTACGACCAGCTCAGAGCTCCATAACGCATCATCCAGAATCGTCGAACTAAGCGACCTACTCGTGTATACTCCCTTCACCTCACGATGTTTGGTTGAACTCCTGTGAGATGTTGTGTCATCCATGGATCTGCTCAATACTTTCTCGATCGAAAGTGTCTGATTACTTCACGTGGTTGAACACTTCGACTACTAGTGGCATGGCCATGCACTTTCTTTATCCAACCACAACGAGGGGCCCAGAGACATCTCTCCCGTTATGTTAGGAGGAAAAATCCCATATCCGACCAAATACATTCCTCTCGCATGTTTCATAGCATACCCAAAGCTACCTTTATAACTACCCAAGCATTTGAGTAGCGTTTGGCAACCCCTAATAGTGCTATTACACATGTAGAAACCATACCGATCTCGTGTCTAAGGATTATACATCATCATTGCTTGAGACCAACTAACTACACATAGAATCATAACAATCTCAATAGTGTCTCAAGGTGGGTCTAATCCAACATCATGTTCTCTAACATGTGTCTATATTATTGGTTTGATATCTCTATATCCATGACTCGTGAAACATAGTCATCAACCAATACATATGATGATCTATTCATATGTGTCCTCATATGTTTCCGCATCAGGAACATATAAGAATAATTATCGCAGTAAATATAGAGTTTCACAATCAAGTCACATACTTGATAATCAATATTAACAATATTATTCTAGAAACAAGATAACATATTATCCAATATAATGAACATAATGAAATATAATCATCTCTATGATTGCCTCTAGGCATATTTCCAACATCAATGTCTTAAGATGCCATGTCCTAAAGGAGTAATCACAATTCATTGTGATAAGAAGATGGCGATACGCAGGACCTGCGATCCTTGAGATGGTGGGTCCGACACTAGCTCGGGAAATAGGGCGCCTTCGAGCAAGCACTGAAGCTTCAAACTCGCTACCATGCCGAATCTACCAAGTCAAAGAGGTTCCTTGGATCAGAGTAGCCTCAAAGATCGTTTCAAGACGGGATACTTCCGCCCCAAGTAGGAAGACGCCTCATCACTTTGCTCCGAGCAAACGCAGATGTTCGCGTGGCAAGCATCCGCATGCCCGAGTCCCTAGGGAAGTGATCGAGCATGCACTAGCTCAACAAACGATAAAGTACCAGAAACAAAAATTACAGAGAGCCCCTGATCGACGAGATGCTATAAGGTCAGAATTGGACAAGCTACTTAAAGCAGGCTTTATAAGAGAAGTCGACCACCCAGAGTGGTTGGCCAACCCTGTAATGGCTAGGAAGTCTAATGGTAAGTGGCGAATGTGCGTAGACTTCACTGATCTTAATAAAGCTTGTCCAAAAGATGATTTCCTTTTACCTCGTATCGATCAGTTGGTTGACTCTACTGCTGGTTGCGAAATATTATGTTTTCTAGATGCATATTCTGGCTACCATTAGATTAATGTGTCTAGAAGATGAAGAAAAGACCGCATTTATTACTCCATATGGTATATTTTGCTATGTCAAAATGCCATTTGGTCTAAAAAATGCTGGCGCTTCTTTTCAACGTTTGATGCAATCGACCTTTTCACCTCAGCTAGGCCGAAATTTGGAAGCCTATGTTGACGATCTAGTCGTAAAAAGCATCAAACGGCTTGATCATGTTTCAGACTTGCAGGAGACATTCGACAACCTCAGAAAACACCGCTTGAAACTCAATCTTGAGAAGTGTGTATTTGGAGTCTCTTCGGGAAAATTGCTTGGATTCCTGGTCTTTGTACGAGGGATCGAAGCAAATCCTAAAAAGATAAAATCCATTGTTCAAATGCACCCTCCAACCCCGAAGAAAGAAGTCCAAAAGCTCACAGGGTGTATGGCGGCTTTAAGTCGTTTCATAGCACACCTGGGAGAAAAAGAACTACCTTTCTTCAAACTTCTAAGGAAGCATGAGGGTTTCGAGTGGTCGGACGAGGCAAACGCTGCCTTCGAGGTTGTCAAGAGATATCTTACGAGTGCTCCTGTTCTAGTTTTTCCAAAACCAGGAGAGACGCTCTTAATTTATCTAGCTGCCACGCCACAGCAAGGAGCTAAAGATTAGTCGAGAATGTGAAAATGTTCAACGACCAGTGTACTACGTGAGTGAAGTTTTGCACGGACGTATGGAGCGTTACCCTCAGGTCCAAAAGCTTCTCTATGCCCTCCTCATGTCTTTGAGGAAACTACGACATTATTTTCAGGCACACAAGATAATTGTGTCGTTCGAAGTTTCCTTAGGAGTGATCCTCCGTATTAGGGAAGCAAAGGATGCATGTCTAAATGGTCAAGAGAACTTGGAGAGTTCGACCTCCATTTCGTGTCCTGAATGGCCATTAAATCCCAGATCTTGGCAGACTTTGTCGCCGAATAGACAAATCCTAAACCTGTTCAGGATTCCTAGGACGATACCCACGACTAGTGGACGATGTACTTTGATGGGTCACTTACTTTAAGTGGCTCGGGGGCTGGGGTGGTCCTGGAATCTCCTAACGGAGAGACCTTAAAGTATGCCATACAGTTAAACTTTTAGGCCACTAACAACGTGGCAGAATATGAAGGTTTACTAGCCGACATACGAGCTGCGAAAGCGCTCGCGATTCGACGACTACTCGTGAGAGGAGACTCTCAACTAGTCATGAATCAGGTCGGAAAAGAGTACCAGTGCTCTAACTCGACCATGTCTCGGTACTTATCGGAGGTTCGAAAGCTTGAAAAGCATTTTTTTTTGGTTTCGAGGTACAATTCATCCCTCGAAAGAATAATTTCCTCGCGGACCAACTTGCTCGGATAGCTTCTTCCCGATCACAAGTATCAAAGGGAGTCTTCTTGGAGCAACACCAGAAGCCATCTCTAGTGGACACACAAGAGATATCTCCTATTGAGACAGCCTCTCTAGAATACGAGGATACTTAGATGGATCCCATCTACAAGTATCTTTAGACGGGTTCCATACCCGATGACGATCTCGAAGCAGATAGTTTATCCCAAAAGGCCAAAATGTATACTTTGGTCGAAGGAGTCCTCTATAAACGAGGCACTCAAGGGGTACTCATGCGATGCATACCGCAGAGAGAATGACTAAACCTCCTTCACGACATTCACGGGGGCATCTGTGGAACTCATGCTTCCTACAGAACGCTGGTCGAAAAGCCTTCGATAGGGATTTTACTAGCCAACAAATTTCTACGATACCAAAGAGTTGGTTAAGAAATGTGTACAATGCCGCCTATAGTAGGCAAATACACCAACCGCCTGCATTACAAACAATTCCTTTATCTTGGCCTTTTACACTGGGTCTCGATATCCTAGGACCGTTCCCACGGGCTCAGGGGCTTTAAGTTCCTTTTGTGGCTATTGATACGCTCACAAATGGATCGGGTTCTAACTCAGGATCGATAACAACGGATGCAAAGAAAACGGTTCATGATGAGAAGCGTGATTACTCGATTTGGAGTCCCAAGTCTAATAATCACGTAAAATGGTAAACATTTTTGAGAGCAAAATTTCAGGAATTTTGCGACGAGTTGGGTACCAAGCTCTGTTACACCTTTGTCACCCATCCCCAAAGCAATGGGGCAGTCAAACGAGTGAATGGCCAAATAATGCAAGGAATCAAAACTCGAGTCTTTGACCAGCTTGTTAAGCGCTCGGGGGCTTGGGTACAAGAATTACTCTTAGTATTATGGGCGATTCAAGACGACCGCTAGCTCCGCAACAGATTTAAACACTTTTTTTCCCTAGTTTTTGGTGCCGAGGCCATGCTTCCGCCAGAACTAAGGATCAGGTCAACAAGGGTCGAGAGTTTTAATGGCTTAGCCCAAGAACAACTTCGAGCGGATGACATTAACCTGCTCGAAGAAAATAGAAATCAAGCCTTAATCCGCTCAAATAGCCTACCAAGAAGCCCTCGCAGAATACTACGATCGAAGGTCTAACCTCGCAGCCTTTGTCAGAGGTGACTTGGTATTCGTGAAAATTCAATCCCAATCTAATCGAACAAACTTTCCCCAAGTGGGAAGGTCCTTACACGTGGTCAAAGTTATGCGTCTGTGTTTGATACGACCGCAATGGAAGACGGTCGTTCTCTCTAATTCTTGGAATATCGACCGAGCCATTTAAATTCTACGGTAAATGACCAACCATTCAATAAAGCATCATGTTCTTTCTATCTTTATTGTTTTACTTTGAGTAGTGCTTTGACAATTCTTTCCACCATACTGTCGAAGGTCCGTCTTCACCGCCCTAGTTGTGAGCTTTTCCATGACAATACATCGGTCGTCGACATCCTATGCACCAAGACTCTAGTTCATCTTTACACCGGTCGAAAGGATGATAACATCATCTAGTCGAAGCCTTTCCTCTCTGCACGTGGTCCCGCCTTACTAGAAGGAACTTCCTAGAGTCGACTCTGCCTCCTTTTTGCTATCAACACAAAGAGTTTGGGTTCAAAACATGGTCGAAATAATGTCAAGCCAACTCTTAGTACCTTAGTTTATTTCTTCATTCATCTTTTTGAAAAATAAATTAAGCCGAGTATAGTTTCTAAATTTACTCGACTACTTTCGATAAACTCGGTTTGTTTTAACTGGTCAGAGAAAGTTACAACACCTAGTCAAAGACTTTCCTCTCTGCACGTGGTCTTGCCCACTAGAAGGAACTTCCTAGTGTCATCTTGTTTCTAATTCTTGCTACCAGAGCGAACCTACTGAGTGCATTGAAATAAGTAGAACAAATTTTTTTAAAGGAACTCCAGACGTTTATCTAACTCAAGTTGACCGTTCTTGATTTGATTATTCTGGTCGGAGATGGTAACATCACCTAGTCGAATCCTTTCCTCTCTACACGTGGTCCTGTACACTAGAAGGAACTTCCTAGTGTCGACTCGTTCCTACTCTTTCGACCAGTGCATTATAATCGTGATCGAAAAGCTACAAGTTAGTTAAACCTCTCTCTTTTAGAAAACCCATTTAAACACTATTTACTCAGTTTATCTAAATAAACCAAGCAAATAGTCAGGGGCTAGGATAAAATTATTAACTTGACTTCAATTCTTAGTCTTGCTCTTTTTTCCATTCATTATCTTATGAGTTACTAACTACTCGACAAGATGATTTTTAGAAAAGGAAGGGATATATATATCAACATCAACAAAAATTTGTCTTTACAGGACTCAGGACTCTGGTGCAGACTACTCTGGCGAAGGAGATCTTATTTGCATACTGTGCATATCATGGGGATATGCCCGAGATCTTAGGATGATGTTACAATTGGCAATGTAAACTACGGTTTGTCGAAACACACGTTGCAAAGTTGAGAATGTCAGTCGGGCGGTCTTGTCCGACCGGCGTATGCTATGATCGCCGTTAACGGTCCGACCGCCATTTTATCGCGACCGCTCGCCTCGAGTGGATTTTTGGCTAAAGTCAGAAGGCTCGATCGTACCAAAGTGGCGGCTCGACCGGTTTCACTTGTTTCATCGGCCAACCGGTGGCGGCGATTGTTGGATTAGGTCAAGTTCATGGGTTTCATGGCATATGTGTTGCATGATGCATGTTTTGACTAACGTGGGTCAAGTTGTGAAGAACTTGTTCCCGTGATTCGTTTCTTTGTCTATTGATGTGCGTGTTGCTTGGAGGTCAATGACGGTCAACGGCGAGGATGATCGAGACTAGACTTGGAGAGCTGAGGTACAGAACGATCGGTGATGCCGGGTGAGGTCAATGGAGTCAAGGATGGTGCAAGAGGGACAAAGGTGACCGAACAGGCGATTCAGGCGATCGGGTTGGATCAAACGGCTGGGTCGGTGCAAGTGCCATGGTGGTTTCTGGGAGCCGGATGGGAGAGACTTGCCGACATGATGAGAGCATTTGGATCAACCTACACGTGGCGAAGCATGGGAGGTGCTTCACGCAGCTTGGGACTCGGTCTTTGCAAAAAGATCGAGAAGGGGTATTTTGGTAATTTCATCAAATACCGCCTTGGTGACCTTTTGCCAACTCACGGCGTAAGATGGCGCAAGGTGAAGAGGATTAGGTCAAGAGATGAAGATGGCGCTTTAAAAGGCGTATGATATGTCCTGCTTTGTTTTGGGCCTTAACGGAGCCCATTAGGTTCAATCTTCTAGAAGGTCTAAGCCTCTACTATAAATAGAGAAGGAGGTGGTCGCACCCCTCAACCCTTTCATTGTGTTTGAAACCCTAGTTTGCTTAGGAAGAGGATTAGTGGAGGTTAGGGTTCTAGAGAGTTGGATTTGATTTCGTGCTCATATATTGAGTCTTTGTCCTCCATTGATGGAGTGGTCGTAAACCAATACCATATCAAATCAATCCAAAGAAAGTTCCTCAAAGATGAGTCTATTTGCTTTCTTTTCTCTATTTGGTGATTTGTGGTCTTTCTTTGATCCGCGAAGTTTTTGCTTGGTTTCTTGCCTTGATCTAACTTGTTGTGACATGTGGGAACCCATCTAGAATCATCTTGATCATCAATCACCCACTTAACAAGTCTTTAGATCATATTTTCGCTTTTGACTCGCTTTTTTGAACCACCTTCGCTCAAACTGAAAAAGATAGGAACTTTGGCTTGGATCTTCACGATCTCCGATTGGAATAGGTTCCAAATATCTTTGAGAAGGTGTGTGTCAAGTTTTCGGAGTTTGCCCTCACAGATCAAAAGTTAGATCGCTTTGAGCTTTTGAGTTTTTGCCGTTCTTCTATTCTCGATTTAAATCGGTCGATCGAAAGTTATAACGCCGGTCAAACCGCCTCCTGGCCCGACCGCCCATAAGCCATCGGTCTAACCGCCCTTTTGGGTTTGAATCTCGCTTGATCTTTTGCTTTGGGGATTTTGGTTTAGATTCAATACAAGTCTTTCAACAGACTTGTAGATTGATCTTCATAGCTTCTATAGCTCTCGGAGTGAGATTGGAGTTGAATCGACCTTTGTGAAAAGTGAGCGTGCTTCTATTCACCCCCTCTAGTCGCTTTTTTCGGTCCAACAAGTGGTATTAGAGCCCATTAGTTCAATGTTGATCTTAACCGGTCACTGAACTTGGCGATGGATAAGTACTCGACCAAGCCGCATGTCTTCGATGGGCTCGACTATGCCTATTGGAAGAATCGCATGCGAGTTTTCCTTGAGAGCGAAGGACAAGCTATATGAGAGGTTGTTCGAGCCCCTCGCGTTTTTGTTCGGTTGCTTACGCCGGCCTCGCAATTTCTATTGTCTAACAACAACAAGGCAAAGAACCTTTTATATGCTGGGCTTGGTAGGCAAGAGTACGATAGGATTTGGAACCTTGCGACCGCACATGAGATTTGTCACACCCTCGAAACTTACCATGAGGGATCGTCCCAGATCAAATAAGTGCGCCAGACGGTCTACAAGCGAGAGTATAACAAATTCGAGATGCGTCCTAGTGGGAGCATCGATGACGTCTTTACTCGCTTCAACAAGGTGATCAATCAGATGAGAGCTGTTGACATTGAGTACTCTCAATCTGAGAATGCCACCCACCTCTTGGCTGCAATCAACACCAAGGAGTGGGAGATAAAGGCAACTGCCATAGAGGAGAATGTCGATCTCTCTAATCTCACTTTGGAGCTGCTTTATAGCAAGCTAAAAACTCATGAGATCAAGAGAGACAGTAATCCTAAGAAGGATAACATGGCTTTGGTGGCTGATCCTCTCAAAGGGACTCCTGATGGTTCTTCTGAGTTTTCTTCTGGTTTTTTTCTTGCTTGTTTATCTGCTATTCAAGGAGAAGAGTTTGAGAGTCTTCCTGAGGCTGATTTAGCTCTTTTAGTCAAGAAAGTCACACGGGCATATAACAATATTAGAAACAAGAAGAGAGGTGGCCCTGTGACATGCTATGAGTGTGGAGAGCTATATCATATCCGGGTAAACTGCCCCAAGCTGAAAGGTAAGAGCAATCACAAGGAGGAAAAGCCAGTTTGGAAGAAGCCTCAAGGGAACAAGCCCAAGTACAATACTACCAAGCTCATGAAGGCCGCTCACCAGGTCCTTGCCGCTTTTGGAGAGCAATCCATGAGTGATGTGGACTCCAGGAGCGATGAGGACAAGGTGTAATACCCCAAATATAATTCAAGAGAGAATAATTAAAATTATGGAGGAGGACCAAATAGAAAAGAGTTTACCAGAAGGAAAAAAAGGGGGGGGGGTTATGCAAATCCTCGGCAACCTGGGCCTCGAGTCTTGGCCCAGGAGGCCTATGACGGGCCGGCCACCAATCAAAGAAGGGGGAAAACCCTAGCACTACTGTAGCACGTGAGCTACAGTACCCCGCTGCCACTACAAGTGTCGCGGTTGCAGAGACACCCCCCTTGCACTTCATTGCTATTCCCTCCCTCGTTGGTGGTGCTCTCCCATTGTGCCGCCAAGAAGAAGGAAGAAGACGAAGAAGAAGGAAGGGAAGAAGGGAGGAGAGAGATCGTGTGGTGTTCATCGCTCGACAGCGGGTTCTTCAAGGGTAATCCCAATTCCCCCTCGATTAGTTGCGCAATTAGTTAATTTAGCGATGTCGGTATTTAGGGCTGTTCAGGACATATTAGAGAAGATCGGGGTTTTGATGTGTTTAAAGACGGAATTAGTTCTGGACGTCTCTTAGAGTATTGTAGAGGACATCACCATCTTTCCGTGAAGTGCTAGAACACGTAATTTGGACCCTTGTAGCAGAAGTTATGATTTTTTTAGTGTTGCTGTCCTGCTAATCTATCAGCATTCTGACAATTTGTAGAAAACTGGGTTAAGCCATTAGTTAAAGAAGAAATTAGAGGATCTTTTTATAACAAAAAATGTAGGTAATTTCCATACCTTTCCAGAAAGCTAAGGAACACAAGATTTGGACACTCGTAGCAAAAGTTATGGTGGTTTTAGTGCTCTATCCAGAGAGCCCAACGTGAAATTGATGTTTTATTAACTGGCCTGGTAGGGGTATTATTTGGCCGATTCAGTGAGACTCACCGACTAGACTTAGTTGGAGAATTTAATTACCCTTTCAGAAAGTCTAAGAACATCTTATTTGGACTCCTGTACCAATAGATATGGATTTTTGAAGTTGACTATCCACCGAGGGGACAGATCGACGTTTAGGAATTTGGGGACGGGATCGAGTTAGATGCTTTTGCGAGTTTGTGGTTGTTGTTATATACTTTGTTTTGGTCCGCTACTGCCATCTTAGTGTGCGTTATAATAATTATTCAGGTGGTGGACCGGTCCCAGGGGCAGCACCTTCTCGCGGCCCCTCACTCTCTCAAGTTAAGGCAAGTATAATGATGGTTATAATATATATTATTGAATGGCAATGCTTGGTATATGTTATGGGAAATTGTGTGTTCATGAGATGTGATGATGGCATAGTTGGTGTTGTGCATAATTGCTAGAGATATGAGTTATGTGTTAAATTTGGATGTTCGTTAGTTGTGATGACTATGTTTATGAGCTTTGTAGTATGAATAGGATTTTCATATGCAATATTGTTGCAGATGCATGTTTGTTAATTCAAGAAATTCATACATATGCATCATGTTGGCTTATTGAAGACTTGGTTATGTGATGACTAAGCAACTTTTGAGGTCCCCGCCATGTTGATGATTTTAAGAAGGTCCCCATGCTTTAAAAGCATGGGCTTGGGTCCCCATACTTATGAGTATGGGCATGGTCCTCGTGCGTGATGGCACAAGCATAGGTGTGCATCGACGGATGCACACTTTGCATTACCGGTAAAATGCAAAAGGGAAAGAGAAGGAAGAGAATCATTTTTGAGCATATTGCATAGCATGTGTGTGTAAGATGACTGATATGTGGATTTGAGAAGTTTAATTGCTGATTTACATGCTTGTACGTTGTTGATGCCATTTATTATATTTCTTTGAGTCTTGACTCACTTCTTATTGTTTGTTGTGTTTTAGGTACTTTTACGAGATCGGCATGCATGGGGGAAAGGAAGGATTAGACTTCTCGCACATCCACACGAACCACCCACCATAGAATAAAAGGAAAACCAACTAAGGGATGAATGAACTGTTTAGACTACTCATATTAATTATTGCTTAATTGGATTAGTCTGTAATAAATAGACGTTTGGATGCTCGTGATCAATTTCTTAAATGCTTAGTTACTATGGATGATATAGTAACGAATAGTCAGTTTTGATTATGTCTTGAACAAATGGCAATTTTGGGTTATCTTTATATCTTTTAACTATCTGTTGGAACCTCCGGTATAGGTAACTATACAAAGGAGCTTCTGCCGAATTTTTGTAAGATGTTTTAGTTTAAATATGTTTAAATTTACTTAATTTAGTAGCATTCCAAGCCTTTGTTTGGCTGGGGTGTTACACAAGGAGGAGGAGCTCCCTCAAGACAAGAAAGGGAAGGCCAAGAACTTCACCGGTATGTGCTTCATGGCCGACATCATCGACATCAATGACAATGATGAGGTACCTTCCTCCTATGATGTTCTTTCTGCTAGATACGATGACATGTTTGAGCAACTTATGAGTCAGGATAAGGCCTTAGAGTTTACCATGGCTAGGAACAAGGATTTAGAATCACAAGTAGATAATTTGATATTAGAACTTGCAAATACTAAGACTCTTGAATCTGATGAATGTTCCTCATGCCATGCTTTACATTCTAAATTTCCTAAACTGCAATCTACTCATGATATTGCTTTGCATCAACTTGAAAATGCTAGGACTGAGCTAATTGATGTTAAATCTGCTCCCTATGAAAAATGCTTAGAGTCTAGCAAGTTGGATGCTTCTGGTAATGTTAAATCTAGCTTTTGCTCTTTCTGTATAGAACGTGAACATGAAGTTAAGGATATTTTAGAAGCAGTTAGAGCTAAATATGCCAAGCTTAAGGACACAATTAAGTCTACACCTTGTGCCTCTTGTGCAGCCTATAAGCTTGAAGTTGCTCATCTTAAGGAGAAACATGCTAGAGCTATTAAGGCCAAGACTTGTGAATCATGTGTTAACTTTGGAAAAGAAAATGCTTACCTTAAGGACACATTAGAGAAATTTCTAAAGGTAAGAAACAAATAAACATGATTCTCGATACATCTAAAACTCCTTATAAGAAGCAAGGCTTAGGATACAACTCGCCAGACACATCCAAGTCTAATGTCATTCAGTCTTGGAAAATGGATTAGTTGAATTCAAAACCCAAGTCGCAAAAAACTATTTTTAAATCAGCAGGTTTGTCCAACCTTCTTTTGTGGCAAAAGGTGCTTCTCTCAGTGGTACCAAATACCATTGCACCTAATGCAAGAAGAGTGGACATTTGGTAGAGTTCTCACATGAGGTTGAAAAATGCTAGGAGAAATATTGCTAGAATTTCATCTAATCAACCTAGAGCTTTTATGAGACATGGTCACTTAGAAAAGAAGAAACCCGGTCTAGGATTTGTTGCACATGCTCATCATCATGTTCCTAGACAGATGCATCTCATGTTTGTGTAACCATTGCTCATAATAGAACCGCAAATAAAATCAAGGATAGCACGCTTTGCATACTACTCGCAGACGCAGTGTCTCAAGATCGGGTTCCCAAGTCGCTTTTAACTAACCTCAGTATTGAGACACATCGTTCTTTTGTGCCTTGATTTTTCAGGATCGCCACGGAAGGAGGAAGAACACGTGGTTCGTTGACTCCGGCTGTTCACACCACATGACCGGAGACTTAAGATGGTTCACTTCCTTCACACGATCGACAGGTGATGACTTCATCACCTTCAGAGATGATACACAAGGGCGGATCGAAGGAACTGGATCGATCAGGGTGAACGACAAGTTCATTCTCAAGGATGTCGCTCTTGTGGACAAGCTAAGGTACAACTTGCTTTCGCTTCGCAGCCTTCTTGATGATGGCTACGAAACTCGCTTTTAAGAAAAATGCCCGTCATGTGCTTGATTCGCGGTGAGCTTGTTTTTGGGATTTCTAGAGTTGGTCAATTTTTGGAGCTGATTTTTCAATCTCTTGCCGGATCCCTTAAGTGCTTAATTGCTTCTTCTTCTGTTATCTGGCTTTGACACCGACGCTTGGGGCACATTGATTTTGATCATCCGACACGAAGTTAGCGGCCTTGATCTCATGAGAGGTTTGCCTAAACTCAAAGCTATCAAGGATATCAGATAAGCGCTACGTAGGCATGGCAAGCAAGTTGCCGCCTCACACCCGCCATTGACTATGGTCATGACCGACGGACAGACGCTTGCTTCATATGGATACCGCTGGTCTTGCTAGGGTTCTGTTAGTTGGTGGCAAATGGTACATTCTTGTCATAGTCGATGATTTTTCGAGATACTATTGGGTGTTCTTTCTTGCTTCGAAGGATGAGGCTTTTGATCATTATCATGATCTTGTTCTTCGCTTGGCTTCGAACTTCTTGGTGCCTTGAGAGCGATCCGCAAAGGACAAAGGCACGGAGTTCAAGAATGCTTCTTTTTGCCTCTTTTGTGCCGAAGCGCAGTATTGAGCATCGCTTTTCTTCTCCACACGTCCCTCAACAAAATGGCATTGTGGAAAGGAAGAACTGAATCTTAGTCGAGATGGCTAGGACGATGCTAGATGAGTATAGCACACCGAGGAGGTTTTGGACCGAAGCTATTGCTACAGCTTGCCATATTTCAAACCGTGTCTTTTTGAGACCGCCTTTGGGCAAGACTTCTTATGAGCTTCGATTTGGCGTAAAACCCTCTGCTTTCAGATTTTCGAGTCTTTGGATCGAAGTGTTTTATTCTGAAAATAGGAAACCTAGATAAATGTGAATCAAGTACTTGTGATGGTTTATTTCGGGTTATCCCGCCATTCGAGGGGTTTCGGTTTTTAATGTTGAAACTAACCTTGTCCAGAGACATGCAATGTCACTTTTGATGAGACTAGCCCTCGAGCTAGATTCGATGTTTCGTGACTTACAAGTGACAGAGAGCATTTTTGTTGAAGAAGATGAGGATGAACTTGATATCGCTTCCTTCACTATTGTCGATGTTCTGCGCAAGTCGCCCAAGTTCCGTAACTCGCTATAACCGCTTCACCTCCAATTGAGGCTCTGCCGCGACTTCTTCATCGCCAGAAGATTCACGGAGGTCGAGGAGACGCTTATCTCCCCAGCGCCTTTGCACATTCGAAGCAACATCCTCCGGATCGATGATTGGTAATCTCCATGAGAAAGTCACTCGCTCCTGTATCATGATCCGAGTCTTTCTCTCACTCTGCATTTGTAGCTTCTTTTGAACCCAAAGATATATCACATGCTTTATCTGATGCTAGTTGGGTCAATACCATGCATGAGGAGTTAGAGAATTTTGAAAGAAATAAAGTTTGGAACCTTGTAGAACCTCTTAGTGGTCATAATGTTATAGGAACCCATTGGGTGTTCAAAAATAAACAACATGAGGATGGTTTTGTGGTTAGAAATAAGGCTAGATTGGTAGCTTATGACTTTAGCCAGGTTGAGGGGTTAGATTTTGATGAGACCTTCGCTCCTGTTGCTAGACTTTAGGTTGCATCAAATGGATGTTAAGAGTGCCTTTTTGAATGGTTTAATAGAGGAGAAAGTTTATGTTAGACAACCCCCTGGCTTTGAGAATCCCAAGCATCCTGATCGTGTTTACAAGCTATCCAAAGTCTTGTATGGTCTTAAGCAAGCCCCTAGAGCTTGGTATGATAGGCTTAAGACTTTCTTGCTTAAGAATGATTTTGAAATGAGAAAAGTAGATAAGACTCTTTTCATTCTTAGGCATGGCAATGACTTCCTGCTTGTTCAGATTTATGTTGATGATATTATCTTTGGTGGTTTCTCTAATGCTCTTGTTTCCAGTTTTTCTGAGACCATGTCCAGAGAATTTGAGATGAGCATGATGGGAGAACTCAATTACTGGGCTACAAATCAAGCAAAGGCAAGGAAGGTATCTTCATCCATCAAACGGTACACCAAGGATTTGCTCAAGCGTTTTGAAATGGTGATCGTAGTTTATCGCCACTCCCATGGCATGCATCGCGATTATTTTGGATCCAGATGAGGAAGGAGAAGCCGTGGATCAACGCGAGTACCGTGAGCATGATCGGCTCCTTTCGATTTGATGGCCTCAAGACCGACATCCACTTCATGTCCGCCTCTCGGCGAGGTTTCAGCGCCACCTAGGACTTCACATCGCTAAGTCATACACATCTTCGTATTTACACTCTACCCTTCAAGATGGCATTTGGTTTTCCGCCGTCTTCTTTGTCCATTCAGGGTTTTCGATTCTGATTTTATGGTCATCGGCTAGATAGGAAGAGTACATCCGCACATATCATTTCTTAGGCACTTCTCTTGTCTCTTGGTTATCTAGGAAGCTTCACATTGCACAATCCATCAAGTTTAATATGTAGTCAGCCGCTAGTTGCTATAGTCGATTTTGTGGATGGTGTCCACTCTAAGGACTTTGGGTTAAACTTTGCTAGTGTTCTCTTTTTCGTGATAACGCTTCGCTATTAACATTGCTTAGAACCCAAGGCAACATTCTAGGACCAAGCACATAGACATTCGCTATCACTTCCTTTGAGACCATGTTGAGAAAGGGGATATTGTGCTGCATTTTGTGGAGTCCGAGTCTCAGGTGGCTGATATCCTCATCATGCCTTTAGACCCAACAAGGTTTGCCACCTTGAGGAGTGAGTTAGGGGTAATTTATCCCTATGGGTTGGTTTGAGGGGGAGTTTGATCTTTTCTGATCTCACCTTGTTCATTTGATCTTTTCTTGATTTTCTTTTGAACTTGTTGATCTTTTTAGGCTTTTTGAGCTTTTTTTTGCATCTCATTGTATCATATTGCATTCACATGAAAAATATAAAAAGATGCATTGTAATATAAGCTTTTCTGCTTATCTTTTAATTGATGAAGCTTTGCTTTTTACCCTTTGGAGCTTTAGTATTTCAATTCTTGCTCAATGCCATGTCTAGTTCTTTGACTTGCTAGAATTATCATGCTTTCACATGTGTAGCTAAGTCTTTGTCAGATGAGCTAGAACTTTAAGACAACTCGAACTAAAAACCTAACTGTGGATGTTTTAGTTAGTTGCACAATAATGCTCCTTTTGTGACATTGACCCCGCAAAATTGCTTTGTTAGCTCTTGAATCTAAAGTTGATCATTACTTAAGCTTCTTGTGTTTCCGAGAATCTAAAAATGCTCTTATGAAAATGAAAAATGAAAAATCAATTTCAAGATTGTCTTATGCTTAAATTGTGCCAAACTACTCTTACGACCGCATGTCGAGACATGAACTTGGAGATAGTTTGATGATCCGCACGATCTCATGGGGACCGCTTGTCAAAACCGACATGAACCTCAAGATTTGTCGCCTCGGTAGAAGCTTAGGAAGAGTTTGTGGATGGCTCCTAGTCCGTGATCTTCTTCACTAAGATATACCTTTAATCAACTTCGTCAAGCTTAGGAAGAGTTTGTGGATGGCTCCTAGTCCAGATCTTTTCACTAAGTTAGACCATTAGTCAACTTCAATATTCATTGCAAATGAAAAACTGTTGGAAAATGGGCGCTTGAGAAAATTGAGCAAAATAATTTAATTCAGACTTGTTTGTCTCTTAATGTGGTCTTTGTTAGCTTTTTGATCTAACTTTGATATTTTGACATGGCCACTATCATTTTAGGATCCGTGTTGATGAACTTGCTAGATTTGAAGCTTTGCTTAAATTGATCAAATTTATTGCTTTACATTAAGCTTTCGAGCATAGCTTTGATATATATGTCTTATCATGATCTTGCTAGCGCAGTTAGGCTTGATATGTTGTTTGTGCAATTTTAGAAATACTAGCTTGTTCTTTTGGGTAATCTCCAATGCTTCTTGTAATCAAAAATTAAAAAAATGATGAAGCCACTCTATTGCATTTCATGCATACTCCTTCTTATGATTTTTCCTCATTTTGCATTTGTTATCTCTGGACGAGAGGAAGGCGTGATTCCTTGATGACTCCATTGTCAAAGGGGGAGAAGATGGTTGAAAAGGGGAGAAAAAGGGGAGTTACGAAAAAGGGGGAGCTACTTGGAGAAGAATTAAAAATTTGAGATTTTCTGAAATTTGAGGATCATAGTGAGGGGGAGTTTCTTATTTGCATTCTTTTGGTTTTATTGCTACTTCTGAACTTGAATTGCAATTCTTGATCCTCACAATGATCAAAGGTCATATCGAACAATTGTTCTTTCATATGGATCTTAAGTGAGATTTTGCCCTTTTCTGGAAAATGAAGCTTTCTCGTTTTCTGTTGCCGTATCTCACTTGCCCCTACTATTCTGAAGCCAACTTGGTCATTTCCTGCAATTGGACCAAGTTGTGCCTTTGTGCGAAAACGACGTGTTTTTACTTTTCAAACCTCTAAATTTGCATATGTGGAAAATTGCCAATATGTTCATCAAGGGGGAGATTGTGGATATCATGGGGATATGCCTGAGATCTTAGGATGATGTTACAATTGGCAATGTCGCTTACGGTTTGTCGAAACACACGTTTTCGGCAAAGTTGAGAATGTCACAGTCAAAGTCGGTCCGACCGGTATTAGGCGCCTTGTGATCGGCCAGGCAATGTCCGACCGGCTATTTTGGCGGTTAGACCGGTCCTGCCTCGAGTGGATTTTTGGCTAAGTCCCAGGGGGCGGTTAGACCGGCCAAAGTGGCGGTCTGACCGGTTTTCACTTGTTTCATCGGCCAACTGGTGGCGATGATTGTTAGGTTAGGTCAAGTTCATGGGTTTCATGGCATATGTGTTGCATGATGCATGTTTTGACTAACGTGGGTCAAGTTGTGAAGAACTTGTTCTCGGATTCGATTTCTTTGTCTATTGATGTGGAGGTTGCTTGGAGGTCAATGACGGTCGACGGCGAGGATGATCGGGACTAGGCTTGGAGAGCTGAGGTCTAGAACGATCGAGGATGCCGGCTGAGGTCAATGGAGTCAAGCATGGCGCAAGAGGGACAAAGGTGACCGAATCCGCGAGCTCAAAGGCGACGGGTTGTATCAAGCGGTGCGAGGGTCGGTGCAAGTGCCATGGTGGTTTCGGTGGAGCCGGATGGGAGAGAGTTGCCGACATGATGAGAGCAGCCGGATCAACCTACACGTGGCGGCATGGGAGGTGCTTCACGCAGCTTAGGACTCGGTCTTTGCAAAAGATCGAGAAGGGTATTTTGGTAATTTCACCAATACCGCCTTGGTGACCTTTTGTTAACTCACGGCGCAAGATGGCGCCAGTGAAGAGGATTAGGTCAAGAGAAGAAGACAGCGCTTTAAAAGGCGTGCATGATGTGTCCCGCTTTGTTTTGGGCCTTAACGGAGCCCATTAGGTTCAATCTTCTAGAAGGTCTAAGCCTCCACTATAAATAGAGGAGGAGATGGCTGCACCCTCAACCCTTTCATTGTGTTTGAAACCCTAGTTTGCTTAGGGAGAGGATTAGTGGAGATTAGGGTTCTAAAGAGTTGGATTTGATTTCGTGCTCATGTATTGAGTCTTTGTCCTCCATTGATGGAGTGGTCAGAAACCAATACCATATCAAATCAATCCAAAGAAAGTTCCTCAAAGATGAGTCTATTTGCTTTCTTTTCTCTATTTGGTGATTTGTGGTCTTTCTTTGATCCGCGAGTTTTTGCTTAGTTTCTTGTCTTGATCTAACTTACTGTGATATGTGGGAACCCATCTAAGATAATCTTGATTATTAATCACCCACGAGCAAGTCTTTAGATCATATTTTCGTTTTGACTCGGTTTTTTGAACCACCTTCGTTCAAACTGAAAAAGATAGGAACTTTGGCTTGGATCTTCACGATCTCCGATTGGAATAGGTTCCAAATATCTTTGAGAAGGTGTGTGTCAAGTTTCGTGGAGTTTGCCCTCATAGATCAAAAGTTAGATGGTTTTGAGCTTTGAGTTTTCGGGCTGTTCTTCTGTTCTAGACGAAATAAATCGATCGATCGGTTATAAACGGCCGACCGCCTCCCCGTCTCGACAGCCCATAAGCCGCCGGCCCGACCGCCCTTTAGGTTTGAAGCTCGCTTGATCTTTTGCTTTGGGGATTTTGGTTTAAATTCAATCCAAGTGTTCCATTGACTTGTAGATTGATCTTCATAACTTCAGAGCTACCGGAGTGAGATTGGAGTTGAATCGACCTTTGTGAAAAAGTGAGCGTGCTCTATTCACCCCCTCTAGTCGCTTTTCGGTCAACACATGCCCTCCATGATCGCTTCTCGATCGGGCAGCAGTGTTATCATTAATCGCGCCGCCTCTCGCTTTAGGCGCATAAAGTCGCCTATGATAGGTTGCAGATTAAGGTTGGGATCACAGGCTTTAAGTTTTGTCAGGACAAATCTTATGCCCTCTTCGATCACATCCTTTATCGAATTGAATTGGTTAGTCTTCAGGGTAGTCACCAACTCTTGCAAAGTTCCGTCTTGTTCACCAATGGCACTTAAGTGGGCAGACAGTGTGTCATCTCGAGGAGTAATCTCCTCAGCATGAAGCCCACCGAGTACATTGTTCAGAAGTGAGACGTTGTCTTCTACGACAAGCCCCACAAGTACTGTGTGAGTGGTTGAAGCATAAAAGACTACAAAAAACAAGCATTTACCACTTTCCGCTCGCCGCAGAAGTTTCGCTTTTCTTGTCGCAATTGGACAAGTTGCCTGTTGTATTCAACAATAGTAACAATTTGCTCCAATGCTCTCTGCATAGAGAAAGACAGTTGGAAGCGAGAAAAGATATGAGTGCAAATACCAAACAACAGGTACTTACATTCATTGCCCTTCGTGCAAACGAAGATACTACCCTCGTGGGATTCCTCAGTTCATTAATCTCTCGCACTCGGTCCCACCACACCTCTTCAAGACGCATGTCATCGAAAACATCCCCTCCATCAGGAATATTTTTGGGGTGAAGGACACGAGCACGAGGTCTGAGAGCAGAAGATCCCACATTGGAAGACGGCCTGAAGAACTCAGAGGCAAAGTTAGCTTATTCCTCCTCCTCTGATTCGGTAACTCCAGCTCCTCTTTGAGGACCTGGGGGAAAGTCTGCAACGACTTCCTTCCTGGGGCGATGGCCTGATGCCTCCGCGGTATCAGGCATTTTCTTTGCCTCAGTCTCTACGACCACCCCTGTGGTTGTAGCCACTTCTGGCCCTACGACCGCCCCAGTGGTCATAGCCACTCTAGCACTAACGATACCCTCCACCATTCGGACGGTTGTGGATGTCATGGGGATATGCTTATGATCTTAGGATGATGAAACAATTGGCAATGGTGCTTTTGGTTTAAAGTTTCAAGCGTTTTCGACAAAGTTTCAGGACTGTCAGGTCATCGGCGGACTGACCGGCTTTTGTGCTGATTGAGAATGTTGATATAAGTGATGAATTAATTTTGGGATAGGTCATATCCATATTTGTTAATGCATATGTGTTGCATGTTGCATGTTACTAACGTGGGTCAAGTTGTGAAGAACTTGTTCCCGGATTCGTGTTTGCTTGTCTATTGTTGTGCAGGTGGCTTGAAGGTCAACGATGGTCAACGGCGAGGAGGATCGGAACTAAGCTTGGAGAGCTGAGGTCTAGAACGATCAAGGATGCCGGGTGAGGTCAATGAATTCAAGCATGGCGCAGAATGGACAAGGACGACCGAACGGGCAATTGGCGATCGTTGATCAAGCGGCGCAGAGTCGCTGCAAGTGCTCGGTGCGGTGGGATCCGGACAGAGAGACTTGACGACATGGAGCCGTTGATCAACCCACACGTGGCAAGAAAGCGAAAAGTGCCAGAGATGGACTCGGCTTTTGGAGAAGGATCGAGAAGGGTATTTTGGTAATTTTACCAAATACCATCTTGATGACCTTTTGGCTAAACCACGGCGCGGGACGGCGCAAAGGAAGTGGTTTAAGTCAAGAGAATTGAAGACGGCGCTTTAATATGCGTGCGTGTGTGTTCCGTTGATGTTGGGCCTTAACGGAAGCCCATTAGGCTTAATCTTCTAGAAGCCCCAATTCTAAAAGGGTTTTAGGGTTGGTGGCTGTCATATAAAAGGATTGAGATGGGGTACTCGTAGGTTAGCCCTGCAGAAAAGCAGAGGCTCTGGCGGCGCCTGTAGGAGTCCACCCGTGAAATCAGGAGCCGGCGGCGGCGGCCTGCTCCTTCCAAAAATCGGCGCGCCTGTAGAAAGATGAGCCGTGGCAGCGGCTTGTTCTCGCTGTAGAAAATAGGAACTCTTTGCTGCAGCTGTTGTCAATCGCCGTTTCCTGCATCCTTGTGAATGGATTGATTTGATGTGCTTTAAGTAGATCATGGAGTTCTCTATTTGACTGCCAACTGTTGCGACCGAGTCCTTGGTTTTTACTCCCAGTGGTTTTGCTGTTGTTGAATTAGTTTTTTGCTTGGGCTGCTGTACTCTTGTGATTGCTAGTCGGCTCAGAGCTGTGTGTTTTGTGTTGAAAATCCTGTGACCGCAAAACCCGGCAGAAAATCAGGAGCCCCTAGGCGGCGGGCTGTTCCTTGGCTGAGAGAGAAGTTGGTGGCGGCTTGTAGGGTGATGGGCAGACCGGAAAAATAGGAGCTTGTGCCGAGGTTCGCGGCGCTCGCAACATCAAGAAGACTCAGATTGCTTGATCTCATTGCTGCATTAAGTAGTTAATGGTTGATTCTCTGTTTTGAGTTATGTTTTTGGCTGCCATTTTCTTGCGTGGAGTTTTCTTTGAGGTGTGTCTGCTCAGGTTGCTTCTGTCGTAGCGCAGCGGTTTGCAAAGCAAAGACCGGTTGCTCGGTCGCTTTTGGATTGCCTGTGCATAACCTGGTGGCTATCAGAGAAAATAGGAGCCCTTGTTACGGCTTGTAGTATCATCTGCAGACAGGAAAAAGGCGTGGTGCGATAGAAAAGCATTGCGGCGGTCAGAAGTTGATAGTCGCTTTTGCCTCTGCGTGAAGCATGGTCTCAGACTTTGTAGACAAAATAAAGAAGCAGGGTCGGCGTCTGTAGCAAGGCACTAGTAGCGGCTTGAGGTTGGTGATTTGTTTATCTTTACTCTCTAGGAAGGATAAATTAATCTGTAGGTTGCTGCCTACTAGTTGTTGACAGGAAGCTAGGGGCCGTAATTGATTTACAGTGCCTTGATTTATTTCTTATTTGCATCTTGTGCTGTTATTGTTCATCTCATATATACAACAAGCTAGTTAGCCCTTGCGCATCTTGCTGTGCGGTTGTGAGATGTTTTTGGTCTTTTGCTTTGGGGTTTGATCGATTCAACATGTGTCATCCGCCGTGCTCAGATATGAGATCTTCATAGCTTTTATAGCTATTGGAGTGAAAGTAGTGTTGAGTTTGATCGAGTAGAAAAATAGAGAAAGCGCCTATTCACCCCCTCTAGTCGCCTTTCCTGGCCCTACAATGGTTGACGACCCTTCGACCATCGCCATCGCTGCTCCTTCGCTCGGGGAATAGCAAGGGTTCTTGACAGAACGCCCTTGAGGGTGACAAAAGCCGAGCTAAGATAGTAAAAAGGAAAGCACAATTAGGTAGTAAAAAGAAAAAGGTAAATGTTGTTCTTACACTTTTCTCTTTTACATATCTCCTAGTGCCAGACTTGATCTTGAGTTTGGAAAAGACCCTCCCTAAGGAAGGTTTCTTCGACTTTTTCTCAATCACGTCTGGTCGAGACTCAAGTTGAGGAACAACCACAACCACATCTGGTCGTGGGTCTTGATCAAGCACCATTGCTCCTTGAGACTCTTGGCTCTCCGGACGGTCGAGACCTGTCTCGACCGCCTCAAGGACATCATTACCCTCGACCACAAGTACTGCTGGCACAACAGTTTTCTTCACAAAAGACATGAAACCCTTATAGTTCTCCTTTTCTAGTCGCTTGATAAAGCCATGAGAAGCAGAAACTACGAAGGTTTTATTGTCATAATAGAAGGGTACCTTGGTCTTAGGGGCTTTGGGTTTGAATACTTCAGCTATTCCTACCACAATTGTTTGCTCTGCAGTAATTATTTCAGCCGCAAGATTAGCCAAAGGTGCAGACGAAGTAGCGGAGCTCGAGCTTGCACCGTCCTTATCAATAGCATGCGCGAGCTTCTTCCTCCCGGTCTGAGGAGCATCTGCTTGCTCAATAGCAAAACTCGAGCTTGAGCCTCCCTTGTCGGCGGCTTTAATGAGCCGACGCCTCTTGGCGGGGGGAGAAACAAGTCGCTTTCTCATAGTCAAGATCGACGACCATCAGTTCGACCTCTTCATCATCTTGACGGTTCTCCATGCCTACTTTCTGTAGAAATCAGAAAGAGAGATATTATAAAGTAGTCGTAAGTTCTTCTACGACCATCATCATGTCGTAAGATTTTCTACAACAACCCTCTGATCATAAGTTTTTATATGACCAGAATCTGATCGTAAGCCTTCCTACAATCAGTACCTAGTCATAAGTTCTTCTATGACTACAAAGTCCTAAAGATAAAATCAACTCTCGATTACCTTTAGGTGCTCCACCATGTCCTCTGGGGACAGGTCAGCCTAGATTGGAGGTGCCACCACATGGGCTGGGGGCTTCTCACAGATGAGTTTGACCCCGAGCATCAATCTCCTCTTGTGAGAGGTCTGTAGGGATAAGAGAACCTTCAATAAGCCAATTTTGAAAATAACATAAAGAAAGCTAAGCTTGAAGTTTACTTACCCTCCTCAGAAGTCCTGGTTGGGTCTTTCACCCAGAGTACCTCCACATTGATAAGCCCTCTTCTTTAGAGGGTCGATGTGGCAGCGTGATGAAATCCTTCACCACGTGCCATCTACCATCCCTCTTCCTTCAAGTCCGCAATAGCTCGAATGAAGGGGGTGATTCGACGAGATCCTTGGGAGTCGATCCCAGAAGAAACCTTCTCAAGGAAAGGCTCTCATTGGTGAAGGAGAGGTCATCCTTGTTGGTTATCTCCCAATAGAACCACCTCTTCTTCCACCTCGGCCACGACGACCGGGTAAACATCTGAATATACTCCTTCGACTTCCCATCGTGGAGCATCAGACTGCAGCTACCGGCAATTCCAACTAGTTGAGTCATTCCGTAGTAGTACCGAAACAACTCTAAATCAGCCAGAATCCCCAGGTAGGCCTCACACAGGTACACGAACACCCCCAACATTGTGATAGAATTGGGAATGAGATTCACCAACTCTACCTGGAAGTATTGAATACCAATGTGAGGAAAGGATGAGCGGGCAATCGAAGACCACACTCACAAAATGCCTGGAAAACGGGGATTTATCCAATCTCCCCCGACGGCCAATGCTGCCCAGCGGCCTCAATCCACTTCACAAATTCCTCCTTCGGGATCTTCTGAGTTGACAAAGCTCGATTTTGGCAAGATCCATCTCCGGTTCTACCCACTTGAAGCTGCTCCACCATTTCTCCCAAAAGCTAAAGGTTTGATTTGGAAAAATTGGGGAAGAAGGCTCAATTTGATTGAGAATGAGAACTCAAAGCTTGAACAACGAGAGCAATTTGGGGAAGGTAAAGACATTATCCTCACCGCGGTGAATATTTATAACCGCACTGGTTAAAAGACATGGCTACCCAATGGTTGCCACCGCCGAACCGGCTCCAATAGATGTAAATAAGGAGTCGACAGATTCTTAAATTTGTTTGCTCGAGGAAATCATGTCAGTCTTTACACCTCAAGCGAAATTACCTTCTTGACCAAGTCTTTTTTTCTGGTCAAATACAACAGCAACTGGAAAGTTTTTACTTCCAACCATGATACTATGACCACTCGGTGCTCGAAAGATTTCTTTACGACCACCTTATAAGTCGCAAGATTACTCCACAACTTTCTTGATCAAGTAAAATTCTGGTCAAATGAAACACTAGTCGAAGAGTCTTTCCTTCGACCATCTTTCTACGACCATCTATTGATCGTAAGACCATCTACTACTCCTTCTCCAAGTAAGTTATTTTCGCTTAAGCTTGGGGGCTTGATGACGAGGATATAACAATCCTCATTTTATTATATATCTATAATTCATATTATGGATAATAATGACGCTATATAACTCTTGAGTATACCCTTAATAGCTATAAGGGAGAAGTCGAGGTTGTAAGTTCTTCTATTTACCACCTAGTAGTATAAGTCCTCTTACGACTACCTATAGTCGTAAGTCCTTCTACGACTATCCCATGATCATAAGTTCTTTCTACGATCACCTGCGGGTCGTAAGATCTTCTACGCACCACCACCGGTTGTAAGCTCTTTCATTAATCAATCCCTAATCGACAAGGCTTACGTACATGTGGGCCTAGTCGATCAGGGAATCTTCCGCACCATATTCAAAATATGGGCAGTAAATTATGCGATTATTCTCTAGAATAATGGCACGATTTTAACTCCTTTGTTATGGTGATAACTGCCTGGCAACATGGGAATATTAGCATATTCGCCATAATAACCTCCAAGAACGGCCAATAATCTGGGACATTAAGGCGCCTTTACACCGGAGGCATGACAGACACCTTGAGGATCAGATAAAAGGCGTAATCATCAGACAATCGGGCGATCCGAAGATCATCAGAAGCACAATACTCTAGTCTTTGGCTCCATCTTGTAATTCAACACACTCAATACATACACACAGGAGTAGGGTTGTTATTCTCCCAGGAGAAGGCCCGAACCTGTATAAAAATCCTAGTGTCTCCATCTCTGTGTGATTTTGAGCCTAGAGGAACCCCCGAATCAAACAATCTGTACGTAAGTTCGGTCCTAAAACACCGACACCAGTATTTCTATGGGATGACCAGAATGGCGGGAATCACTGGTAGCTACAGTTTGAAGCTCCATGATGGGAAGTTGAAGGAGTACATTCAGATGTTCACCCGGTCATCGTGGCCGGGATGGAAGAAGAGGTGGTTCTACTAGGAGACGACCAGTGAAGATAGCCTCTCTTTCACCGAAAATGGTGCCGAGAAGATTCCTTCCTGGGATCCGACTCCCAAAGATCTCGGCCAAATCACTCCTTACA
Source organism: Phyllostachys edulis (assembly GCA_036346405.1). Classification (NCBI taxonomy): domain Eukaryota; kingdom Viridiplantae; phylum Streptophyta; class Magnoliopsida; order Poales; family Poaceae; genus Phyllostachys; species Phyllostachys edulis. The sequence continues at coordinate 206,366 of JAYEVD010000597.1, forward strand.
TTCAAGCCATCAAAGACTTGAAGGAAGAGGGGCTCACCGGATGGCACGTGGTGAAGGATTTCATCATGCGCCGCATTAGCCCTCTAAAGAGGAGGGCTCATGCCATGTGGAGGTACTCAGGGCCAACAGTCCTGACTAGAGATTACGAGAAGGGTAAGTAAATTTCCAATCTTAGCCTTCTTTCTGTTGATGTTGAACTTGGCTATTGAAAGTTTACTTACTCATGCAGATCTCTTACATGCGGAAATTGACGCTCAAGTCAAGCTCATTTGTGAGAAATCCCCGCCACCCAATGTGGTGGCTCCCCAAATCCTGGTGGTCTTGTCCACAGAGGATAAGATGGAATGCCTAAAGGTAATCAAAGATTGATTTCATCTTTAGGATTTCATAGTCGTCGAAAAACTTAAGACCAGGTACTGGTTGTAGGAAGACTTATGACCAATGGATTGTCATAGCAAAACTTACGACTAGGTACTGGTTGTAGAAAGATTTTCAACCAGAGGATTGTTGTAGAAATACTCACGACTAGGTACTGGTCGTAGAAAGACTTACAACCGCTTAGTAATGTTTCTTTTTCTTTTTCTGCAGAAAGTAGGCATTGAAGATCGTCAAGACGATGAAGAGGTCGAACTGATGGTCGTTGGCGCGGAGGCAGAGCAAGTCAAGGCTCCTTTAGCCAAAAAGCGTTGACTTGTGAAAGTCACCGATAAGGGAGGCGCAGGTTCAAGCTCTACTGCTTTGACCATGCCCTTTGCAAAGTTCGCTGTGGACATGGCTGTTGCAAAGAATGCAAAGGTAGTCGAAGCGACTGAAGCTCTCAAACACAAAGCCCCCAAGACCAAGGTACCCTTCTACTATGACGATAAGACTTTCGCAGTTTCTGCCTTTCGTGGCTTTGTCAAGCAACAAGAAAAGGAGAACTGAAAGAGTTTTATGTCTTTTGTGAAGGAAACCGCTGCACCAGAAGTGCCTATGGTTGAGGGTAGTGCTGCCCTTGGGGTGGTTGAGACAGGTCTTGACTATCCGGAGAGTCATGAGGCCCAAGGAGCAGCAGCTCGCTCAAGACCCACGACCAGACGTGGTCGTGGTTGACCCCATTCCTCAACTTGAGTTTCAACCAGACGTGGTCGAAGAAATCTTCTTTAGAGAAGGTTTCTTTCAGATTCAAGATCAAATCTGGGAAAAGAAGGTATGTAAAAAGACAAAAGTGTAAAAACAACATTTACTTTTTGCTTTTTACCATTTGATGTGTTTTCCTCTTTGTAATCTTAGCCCGGCTCCTCCTACCCTCAAGGACATTCTTGTCGAGGAACCCACCGCTACTTCGCCAACAGTCGGGGAAATGATTGAGGCGGTGGTCGAAGGGTCATCCACCGTCCACGAGGCGGAAGGTGCTATTTTTGTTGAAGCAGCTACGACCACTGAGGTGGTCATGGAGCAAGAGGCGAAGACGACAGAGGTTGCGGTGGAAGCATCCGCCATGGGGGTGAAGCATTCAATCACCGCGCTGGGAAGGAAATTGTTGTAGACATTCCTCCTAGGCCCTAAGGTCAAGCTACTGATGCTGCTACCACCAAAGAATAAGAAGGGTCCGATTTCTTTGACCATTCCTTCGAGTTCTTCGGCCCTGCTTCCGTTGTGGGATCTCGTGCGTTTAGAGCTCGTGCTCGGGTTCCTCACCCTAAGGACATTCCCAACAGAGGGGATGTTTTCAATGACAAATGTCTCTTCGTTTGGAGGAACTGTCACCTCTTCATACATTATATAAGGTTGAAGTCAGAAGGCAGAAGGGAACAAGCGCAATCTGGAGCACAAGCCTTAGCCTTTCTTTCGATTATAATCAGCATACTCAATATAGCCACACAGTAGTAGGGTTGTTGTTCTCTCTAGAGAAGGCCTGAACCTGTATAAAATCCTCATGTCATTGTCTGCGTGATTCTTATCTAGGAGGTCCCCGAATCAAACAATCATATGTAAGATCGGTTCTAGATCACCGACAAGGATAAAAATAGAAGGAGAGCTTTATTGTTGAGACTTGAGACTATAGCACAAGATAAGCATACCAAAGATACATCTACCGGTCTTTTGCTATTGAAATATCAAATTCATACATAAATAGAAAGAAAACAAATTGAAAATGCGAAATACAATAAATGTAGTACCTCGCTAATGGATAATGTGCCACCAAATGCCCATAAATATGTGAGTACGCCTGGGAGCCCACCGGCCAACACACAGCCCTCTGTGTCGGCCACCTCTCCCCTTGTCTACACCGATCGCCACTATCTCTGTGGTCGCCCACCGCTACTGCATCAGGCCATCTAGGGCTTCGGTGCAACACCACATGCCTCGATCGATGGACAATGGCTAGATGAGTGTAGGGGTGGCCAGATGGGTCGTGCCAGACAGGTCGGCCCAAAGCACGATACTGTTAGCTCGGCCCAAGCACTATCCGACTTGCACTATTCATGGGTTGGGTTGGCACAGCACAAAATCCTAGGCCATGCCTGGGTTCGCACTCTAGCACGATGGGCCAGCCCGGCACGGCGGACCGGCTGCGGATAGGGCAAGGAAGAGGGTAGAGTAAGAGCCAGGGGCGGGCGGGGTCGACGCGATGGTGGTGGGGTGAGGCCGGACGAGGGGAGGGACGTGGGGGAGAGGGGAGATGGAGGGAGAAGAGGGGAGGGGGGAGAAGAGGGGATGGTGGGGTGGAGATAACATGGGAGGCAGGGGCGGTGTGGCTACACGGGGGGAGAAGAAGGGACGGGGAGGGGAGATGGCGTGGCGATAGCGGCCGACGGGGCAAGGCCGGCGCGGAGGTGATGGGGCTAGCGTGGCCATGCGGGAGGCAAGGGTAGAGGGGCAGCGACGCGGCTTGGCCGCAGTGCCACTGTGGCACTGCCGTTGAGCTGCACACGCACGAGGGAGAAGGGGAGGACGGGGTGATGGGTCAAGCTGTTGGGGACGTGTCAGCATGACACGAGGTCATTTTTCTTGTTGGGGCCATGCCCAGCACAGCACGACCCATTTGGCCAGATTAGCCCAGTAATGTTAGGATTTTTGAAAAATCCGACCGTATTTTACCGTTTGGGGCTTTAAAAATAGAAATAAATAAATAAATCCTGATTTGTTTCTATATATAGCCACCATACCTCCCTCATTCAGCACCCATCTATTCTTCAATCTCTGTTTCGAATTCTGTTGTGCAAATTTAGATTCCTTGTAAGATAATTAGGCAAAATTCAAAAAAATGTGCTAAATTTTGGAAAATTCAAATTCCACCAGCAAATCAGAAAAAGAGGCACAATATTGTTTTTTTTGCATATTTTTTTGTTATTATTTGTTATGCTAAGATGAAAAAAACAATAGTGTAGGTTTCAATTTTTCAGTTTTCGTTATGAAAAATTACGATAGCTTTGCTCTTGGTGATTATGTACTTTCACTGGAGGATATTGCATCTATGGAAAATCTTGTTGCCTCAAACCAACTGAAGTTGTTACCGAAATGGCAAGAAGGAGTTCCTTCATCAGGCTCTATAACAACATCTTCGTCGACAACCACCAGAGCAAAGAGGTCGAGGTCGTCTACGTCGGGAGTCTGGAAGAATTTCGACATGATAACCAAGGCAGACACATAAGGAAATTAGCACTACTACAAAACATGCTATACTAGACACCTCATCGTAGGCGGTTCACGTGGAACCGTCTGTGTTGTAATTATCACAGACGATTTTTATTAAGAACTATCTATGCTATGCAATGATGGCTAGAACCGGTTAGAACCGGTCTGTGATACGGAATTATCACAGACATTTTTTCATTAGAACCATGTCTGTGATAATTGCACACAGATGGTGTTTACTAAGAACCGTTTGTGATAATTACACACAAACGGTGTTTACTAAGAACCGTTTGGGATAATTCACAGATGGTTCTTCACAAGAACCTTCTGTGATAATTGCAGACATCATAGACGGTGTTTAATTAGAACCGTCTGTGATAATTCATAGACACTTTCAACCACAAACCATTTGTGATATGTCAACATCACCACTTTGGCTCCAGCGTGATGCATCTCTTCATCTCACGTGTCAACAGTTTTATAAGAATGATCATCTGCCACCGAAGATGAATCCTCACATCGCTCTAATCTCTTTCACACCCTCCATCAACAACTAGTAGAGTTAAAAAAAACAATGGCTCACCAGTACTCTTCTTCCTTGACGCCGGCGTTGATGGCCTACTTAGCCATTTTGTACGAGCACCTCACTGGTCATACGTTGGTGAATGCTGCGGAAGGACACTGTGTGAACAGTACTATCCTCCCTCCTCCGGCTTATGCCGGAGCATGTGATGGCTACCTTCTACCGCCTTGGCAGCCTTCTTGGCAACGTCTTCCGAATGGTCTCCCTCTTCTAGTGAGCTAACCTCGCCATCAACGTTGTCCTCGAGGAAGACGTTGCACGTCTCTAGGTGGATTCTGACATCAAGACGGCGGACGATTGGGTAGACCATGCCGAGACACCTGAAGCGAGGGAATTGCGCCTCTAGGTGCATTTCCACTTGGTGCTTGAGTCAGAGCGTGTTTGGGAAGCTCTTGAACAAGCACGTGAACAGGTGGACGTGTTTCGAGCAACCTCCACGACCTCGAACCCTTCGATGCCAACCACGTCACCTACGAAGAATTGAAGACGGAGATAACGATCTACCTAGGCCGCAGGAAATAAGTTGAACTTTTTTATTTCTATTTTTTAAAGAAAATATTTTGTCAGAAGTGACTGGCCACACTGTTTGGCCATATGTAAATACAAAAAATAATTAAAAAAATCCAATTTGAAATTAAGTTATTGTCTATGGTTTTAGCAGCCGAAAATAGAATATTTTTTAACAAGAACCATTTGTGATATATACCTATCACAGACTATTTTTAAATATAACCGTCTGTGATATATATCATAGCCGGTTTGTGGTTGTAACCATCTATGATATGTTGAAGCCGCTTCGGCTCCCGTGCAATGCATCTCTTCGTCTCGTGCGACGATGTTACGATGCGTCTCTTCGTCTCGATTTGTGATACGTTTTAAACGAATGATAATTTCTTTCACATCCTCTATAAACAACTAGTAGAGTTAAAAAAAAACTTGATCACTATGGTATTGAAAACTCACAGACTGTACGTCGTGCGCCATGGTGAGCATACGGAGCATGACAACGAGGACCAAGAAGAGGAGGTCGGTTATCGCCGTCGTTCTTCCTCACAATGTTGTCGTCAACATCATTAGCTTCGTGGCCGTGAGCTCTCCTCTGCCCATGGCTGATCTCTGCAGCTTACGAGCCTCGTACATATTTATATACCTACAAAAATATGTACTACTATTTGTGGCGGCAACCAATCCATGCATGCATAAAGGTTAGCATTTTAATTTGACTAGAGAATCATGTCACTAATCTAACTAGCAACAACATCCTTAATTTAACCTTTTAATTCTCTTATGAAGTAATTCCGATGTCTTGAATTGTGTACGTATATTGGAGTTGCAAGGCCATGTACAAGGCGTCCAAGGAGCACGCCGTGGGGAGACGCGTGGCACTAGAGTAGGAGGAGGCGATAAAGTGGCTGAACAACGAGCGCTACCTCGCCGTCGTCAACCACGTGGTCGGCGGTGGCAACCCGGAGGCCTGCTTTATCGTAGGCCTCACACTCGTCTTCGCACACTAGGACATGCAACACAGCCTCGTGTTCCACGAACGGGGGGCCGTCGTCCGCCACAAGGCCGCGGCCTATGTGCTTGGCCTCCTTCTCTACATGGTCGGTGAGACACGTGATATTTGGAAGCAATACATCAGCCAGATCAAGGGCGAGCTGGCTGATGGGTGCGAGTTGGCTAAGAGGACCAACCGGAGGCAAGCCGGGTCAAGGTGCGGACGTGGTCCAAAGCGGGCGATGTAACATCCCAATTTTTGAGCTTTAAAAAATCATTTGAATAGTTGTAGTGAGAAAATTCACCATTTGGATTTATTTGAATTTAATTTAAAAGCTTAATATTGACTTTGTGTAACAAAACAATTTAATATGACTAAAGTCAACATAAACAATAGTCAAAACTATTTTATTTGGATTCTATGAGCTTGGATATATTTTCTCGGAATTTTCCGAATTTTTCCAAGTTCATTTGCTATTTTCCATTGCTTATTTGAATCGCTATTTTCTAAAAAGGAAAAACCTATTTAAATCTCCAAAACAGTCTTGGGCCTAAACCCACTTCCTTCCCCGCCTGCCCAATACAGTAAATTTCACGACGCACACTACACATTCACGACATGGGGACCCCAAGAGGACTCTCTCTCCGACACCCACCTTCCACCGGCCTCACCGCCTACGCCGCCAAGTGGGTCGCCGTTTTTCTTCACATGGCCAAGACGGACCAACCGCTTATGGGCGGTCAACGCTCGGCGCGACGTGGGCCTCCAACCTCCTCGTTTCTCCGCGGCGCAACTGTGGCCCTAAGATGGCGCCTCGCCGGCTTCGCTCACGGATTTGAGGTTTCTCCGCCGCCGGCCACGGCGCTTGAAGTTCGATTGCGCCGCCAGAGACGCCAAGGCTCGCCGCCGCCACCATCTTCATCGTCTGATGATCCGTGCGGGCGCTTGCCACGAGCGCCACCGGGTGCTATCGGCGACTTTTTTCGCCACCGCCGCACGAGTCAAGTGGGTGAGCGACGTAACCCCATCCTCCTCTCTTCGCTGGCCGCCACCGCCGCCTTCGCCACCCGCCGCCTTTTCTCGCCTCGCCGAGTAGGCGAGCGACCAAAACTTGTAAAATTTATATCTTTTGAATCCCAAATCCAAATTGGATGATTTAAATTGCTAAAATCTTAGAAAATTATTGTCTAATTAAATAACATATAATTATGTAATTTGGAGTTCAGTTTAGTTTTAGAATTTAGAATTTATTTAATTTCCAAATTTAGGTTAAAATTTGTAAAATTCATAATAATTGAATCCTAACTCCAAATCCATCCATTCAAATTTCTAAATTCGTCTAAAATCCAGATCTAACTATTGGAGATTTTTAATTATTTTATTGGAGTTATTTGCTTCTGTTTTTTATTTAGTTTTGTTTGTTTGTGTCGCTTATGCAGTAGACTTCGATTTCGCCGAAGAGTTGAAGAAGAAGGACCTTTCCAAGACCAAGATCAATTCCTAGATCCTTTTCAAGGCAAGCTATGCCCTTGACCATTTTGCTTCCCAGTTTTATAAAAGTATTTTAATTCAAATTATCGCATCTTAATTCAAGTATTTATTTAAAAGCTTTTGGGTGAGAGTTAATTCCAAATTGATATGCCTCTTGCGTAATTGTTAAGCCTTGATTCCTTGTCACCCTAGTTGATAATTAGTTGGTAATATTGTAGCACCAACGTGGGTTGGTTAGAAGGTATTAGATTGCTTAGCCATGCCACGACTCACTTGTCATGTATACAATTGTTATAAATTGACTAAGTGAATATGAAACTAATGTGAACAAACCTGTGTACTATGTGTCTTTGTGGCATATGTTGCACTTAAATCAACCGGGTGGTAAAAGGTTTTGGACCGAGGCAAGGGGTGGATACTTTGTGAAAGGGTGGACTGTGAACTGTGGTGGACTGTGTGAACTATAATAATCTGTGTGTGTCTATGTGATTTAGTTAATGGAAGTCTTGCCTTGGTCGATTAATGACCTCACCATGTGCTCCATTGAACCGAAGCTTCTGCATTTCACCACATGCCTGCTTTTTGAGACGGCCTAGCATAGTAGGATAAGGTATCTCAAATGCTTTGTTATGATTAGTGTTAGCTACACTAATTGTATCTTGTGGGTAAAGTGTACAAACTCGCAGAGTGTAACTTAATCTATTCAATAGCTGCCGTCGCTGGTCATGGACAATGCTCGGGATTTGACACTAGGGGTAGATTTTCATAAACTGTAGGGAAGGAGCTATGTGATTAAATCATCTAGCTATGTGAATAACTCGTTAGGGTCTGTGTGTGTCTTTGTGAAAAAAAACTTGTTAAAATTATTATTGTCTATTTGTTTTACCTCGTCTTTAATCTATTAATTGTATTCAATTGCAAAAGTTGCATTTATGCAAAAGAGCCACGTAATGCCTTCCTTTGTAAAAAGCCAAAGATATATATATTTTGCATCTCTCGTGGTGTGGCTTATAGTACGTGTGTACTCACGCTTGTTTTGACGAATCAAGCAGAGGAGGAGTCTTCAACAAAGATTTGAGGACGAGTACATCGAAGGTGCCCGATCGTGAGGTTGATCCCGATCGGTTGTTCGTGGCGAACCGATGGGGTGCCACTACCGCTTTCGCTTTCCACGCCGCTTATTTCCTATGTTAGTTCTGCGTGGCTCAATAGTTGTAAACTCGACCTTAAGGTCAAAACCATTATTTGTTAATCAAAGTTAATCTTTTCATTATTCGCCAGGCGGAACTACTTGTGATTGTAAAATTAGCTAGTTTTAGCCGAATAGTTTTAACAAATATTCAGATATAATTATTTTCTAATAGGTGGGACGACTCGAATCTGCAAAGAACGATCGAGGATTGAGTACAGTTCTTTTCACAAGTGTTGAACTACTTGTGATTGTAAAATTAGCAGTTTTAGCATAGTTTTAACAAATATTCAGATATAATTATTTTCTAATAGGTTCTAAATTTGCATTTACTTCTAATTTTTTAAAATCTTTTGTAAGAAGCAACTGGCCACACTGTTAATTTGGCCAAATGTAAATACAAAAAATGATAAAAAAAATTCATTTTGAAGTTAAGTTACTGTCTATGTTGAACATGTTACTGAATAACGTGTTTATCTTACTGTTTTTTATTTCTATTGTGAAAAACAAGTCAAACACATATTTACTCCCGATGCTAGCCGAAAATAGAACATTTTTTAGCTATAGAAAACTATCACAGACGGTTTAGTGGAACAAACCGTCTGTGATATGTATCACAGACGGTTTGTGGTTGGAACAGTCTGGGATATTTATCACAGATGGTTTGTGGTTTGCATACAACTACAGGAACCTAGCTACTTCACAAATATGCCATAAATTACAATAATCACACACACACACACACACAATCTTCTCTAGCCACTTGATATAGTTCAGAATGCGCTCTATCTTCAACTCCAGCATGGTTAGCCTTTGCCTCTCGCTCTCCAAAGACAACTTCCATTCTCTCGCTTCCGGCCGTAATCCATCCTTCGCCTCAGACATACGCTTCCTTGCTCTATCCATGGTGTCCGCCATCGAAATATTGACATCCTCCATTTACTGTAACCGCATAAATGCCAAAATAGCACAACATTTCATACCATCGGAGAAATATCCAAACCGCAAGAAATCATACTCAAGTTTATTTACCGAGAAATAAGGACATTTGTAAAACACCCGACTAGTATTTCCCACGGTGTTGGCGTAGAACACATTTGCTTGTACCCAGTAGTTAGGGCAATCCACCATCCTAGTAGTGGCTAGCGCTAGGGCCCTTCTATTCGGTGAGCTTGACACCTCAGACATGGCCCTCACTCAAGAGAGGAGATGAGGTGAGGTGAGACCAGAAGGAGATTAGAGGAGAAAGAGCTGAGCTCAAGTACTAGAAGAAGATGAGAAAGCTCAGGATTGGCCCTACTTATCTGGCGTGTGAACATTTTTTGGGAACTATCACAGGCGGTTTAGTGGAACAAACCATCTGTGATATGTCTATAGTGAGATCTGGCTGATATGCGGCTACTTTGAAGAAGACGATGAGTATGCCTAAGAAAGCAACTAAACCCACCACAAAGCAATTTTTTTTTCAGGGGGTCATCCACGCAGCATGACGAGAATGAGACAGCAGCCATGACCTACTTCATCGAACCTGCAAGTTCAAGAAGCATGGCTACCTAGAGTGTATGATTACCTGGTGCTCTCCTGGTAGCCATGCTTCTTGACTTGCAGGCTCGATGAAGTAGGCCGTGACTACTGTTTCATTACCTCATGCTGCGTGGACGAACCCTGAAAAAAAAATAATGCTTCGTGGTGGGCTTGGTTGCTTTTCGTGTATCACTCATCTTCTTCAGCGTCAGATATCGAGATAGATCTATCAGGACGAGCAGATATTTAATGGTGCATATCACAGATGATTCTTGTTAAGAACCGTCTGTGATACGTATCACAAACGGTTCTTAACAAGAACTGCCTGTGATATGCGCCATTAAATATCTGGTCGTCCCGACAGATATGTCTGTAGTGAGATCTATCTCCGATATGCAGCTGTTTTGAAGGAGGCGGCCAACTCTGGGCGTTTGGTGAAAGAAATTAATACTATAGATTTGGATGTGTACTTGTAGATCTATTTGTTTTTTGTGATATAATGTTAGTAGTAGCTTCTAATTATATGCATTATAATCCAGAGAGATCGATGACAGCTAGGTTCCTAGGAGGTTATTGGCAGTTAAGATTTAGATCTATCAGGAAAAGCAGATATTTAATGGCTCATATCACAGGCGATTCTTGTTAAGAACCATCTGTGATATGCGCCATTAAATATCTGGTCGTCCCGACAGATATGTCTATAGTGGGATCTATCTCCGATATGCAGCTGTTTTGAAGGAGGTGGCTAGCTCTGGGCGTTTGGTGAAAGAAATTAATACTGTAGATTTGGATGTGTACTTGTAGATCTATTTGTTTTTTTTTGTGATCTAATGTTAGTATTAGCTTCTAATTATATGCATTATAATCTAGAGAGATCGATAATAGCTAGGTTCCTAGGAGGTTATTGGTAGTTAAGATTTACAATAGAACAATGAGCATCATGCATGTATATATACATTGACTTGTCCTGTATTTTGTAAAATTATAGTGTTTAATTACATCATATGAGCCTCTGTTCAGACTATGTGAAATGAATTGAAGGAGAAAGGGAGGAGAAGGAAAGGAGGAAGAAAGAGAGGAGGATCTCGCAGGATATTTGGGATCTTCGTCGTGAGCTCCAAGGGTAACGATCTGTAATCCTTTATAGTATGTTTGGTCAATAGGAAGAGTAGTTGCATGCATTAATCTAATTTAACATTAATTTGTTATATGCATCTTGTAGATGGATCAAGTCGGATGTACGTTAAGAACGTGTGAGTGAAGAGTACATTGATGGTGTGTCTACTTTTAGAAGAGTCACGAAAGGTGATATGTTGAAAAAGGATAAAATTTATGTATTGTCCATGCATTGATTATGATAATCAAGATGTTTTCCAACCCAGCGCAGATCAAAGCAGGCGCAGATCAAAGCACTCTTAATTCGAAGGGGTTTCAAAGAGGAGTATACATGTTGAACCAGTCACGATGAAGAGCAGATTATATCGAAAGGTAGTAACATCATCGAGGGAGACAACGATATGCTGGATGTGGACTGTGCTTTCGATAAGGGTAGGTCGCACGATGACAATCTGGATCAGATGCTATGTGATGCAGAAAGGGACTATAGTGAGAGAGAGTTTAGTAAATTCGAGGGCTTAATGGAGGACTCAGGGAAACCTTTGTTCTCGGGCTGCAGGACGGAATACACAAGGTTGTCATCGTGCTTGAACTATTGAAATTGAAGGCAAGCAATAGTTGGTTCGACAAGAGTTTCACAACGCTACTAGGTCTCCTAGCGGACATCTTTCCAGAGGGAAACGTGTTGCCCAGAACCACCTACCAAGCCTAGAAGGTTCTTTGTCCATTGGGAATGGAAGTAGAAAGAATACATGCATGCTCAACGATTGCATCCTCTATCGTAAAGAGTATGCAGATTTGCATGTATGTCCGGTGTGCAAAGCATCCCGATACAAGTGTAAGAATCATTGCGATGACGACGAGGGTATCGAGGTGAAGAAAGGACCTCCTCCTAAGGTGGCGTGGTATCTGCCTGTAATTCACCGTTTGAAGCGTTTATTTGCGAACCGAAATGAGACAAGATTGCTGCGTTGGCACTCGGAGGAGCATAAGAAAGATGGAAAGATAAGACACCCTACTGATTCTGCCTAGTGGATAAACTTTGATAGGAGCCCCGAGACTTTGGTGTGAAACCGAGGAATATAAGGTTTGAGTTGAGTACAGATGGAATGAATCCTTTCGCTAACATGAGCAGCCGACATAACACCTAGCTCGTGAATCTATGTATGTACAACCTTCCTCCTTGGTTGTGTGTGAAGCGAAAGTATATTTTGATGTCACTACTTATCCAAGGGCCGAAACAACCTGGGAACGATATTGATGTGTACCTGGCATCATTGCTGGAAGGTCTTGTGACATTGTGGAACGAAGGGGTATAGGTATGGGATGTGTACAAACGAGAGAACTTCACTTTACGCGCCATGTTTTTCTGCACCATCATTAATTTTCTTGCCCTTGGTAACCTGTTGGGGTTCAGTACGAAAGGATACAAAGCATGTCCGCACTGCTTACATAATACCGAGAGTGTGTGGCTGAACAACTCATGCAAAACTATATACATACGTCACCATAGGTTCCTTCCCAAGTATCACCCATATCGCAAGATGAAGAAACAATTCGACTGAAATAAAGAGGATGGTTCAGCTCCAAGGGCTTTTAGAGGGAAAGATGTCTATAATATGGTTAAGGATGTCGATGTTGTGCTTGGAAAGTGACATAAATTGAGGACCCGTCAGAAGAACATCTGAAAGAAGCGATCAATTTTTTCGGACATACCTTATTGGAAGCACTTAGAAGTTCGTCACTGCAATGACGTTATGCACAGGGAGAAGAATGTATGTGATAGCTTGATTGGTCTCTTACTGAACATTCGTGACAAAACAAAGGATGGGGTCAACACATGACGTGACTTGGTTGATATGAGCATAAGGACCGAGTTACCACCGAACGAGACCGATAAAGGGCAAACGTACCTTCCCCTAGCTTGCTACACTCTGTCCAAGGCTGAGAGAAAGGTACTATGCCAGAGCTTACATGGTGTGAAAGTTCCATCCGGTTAATCCGCCAGCATGAAGAAACTTGTTTCTATGGAAGATTTGAAATTAATTGGTATGAAGTCTCATGATTGTCATGTGCTGATGACACAAATGATTCCTGTTGCAATTAGAAGTATTTTGTCGAACAAGGTCCGTGTGGCAATCATGAGGCTGTGTTGTTTCTTTAACTCAATTGCTCAGAAGGTCATCGATCCCGAAGGACTAGATGCTCTGCAGGCCGAGGTGGTGACGACTCTATGTCATCTTGAGATGTATTTCCCTCCGTTATTTTTTGATATCATGGTCCATCTCATTGTTGACCTTGTGAAAGAGATAAAGATATACAGTCCTGTGTTTCTACGTCATATATACCCATTTGAGAGGTACGTGGGAATTCTTAAGTCCTATGTACGGAATCGATCTCGGTTGGAGGGCAGAATCATCGAAGATTATGCAACCGAAGAGGTCATTGAGTTCTGCGTCGATTACATGGCTCAGGTGGAACCGATAATTGTGCCTCTATCTTGTCATGAGGGAAGGCTGGAGGGTATCGGGACCATTGGTAGGAAAGCAATCACTCCCGATCTGTATACGTACGCTCAAGCCCATTTCATGGTCTTGCAACACATGACACAACTGTCCCCGTACATCGACGAGCACAAAGACATGGCACGCCAACAGAATCCAAGCCGGTCGGAGGTTTGGATCATGAGAGAGCACAACCGTCGGTTCAACGAATGGTTAAAGGTGCGATTCACTGGGAGGTCATCAAGTGATGATATGCTGCCATGGTTGGCAAAAGGGCCAAAATTTACAATTGTTACATGACAAGGATACGACATAAATAGGTACACATTTTATACGATAGCTCAGGATAGAAAGAGCACAGTTCAAAATAGCGGTGTCCGCATAGATACGTTTCATGAGTAGTTCAATACCGCTGGGTTGAGATCCTACTATGGGTTTGTAGAGGAGATTTGGGAGCTCGACTACGTACTTTTCAAGATCTCCCTGTTTCGGTGCCATTGGGTCAAACTTCCACAGGGTGTGAAGGTTAACAAGTATGGCGTCACTACTATGGACCTCAAATGTGTCAGATACAAGGATGAACCATTCATACTCACTAAGCAAATTGTTCAAGTTTTTTATGTAAAGGACCCGGCAAATAAGAATCGCCACGTAGTTCTTCATGGAAAAAGAAGGATTGTCGGAGTTGAGAATGTGGTGGATAAGGAAGAGTACAATCAATTTGACGAGTTGCCTCCTTTCGGAGACGACATTAGGCTCAAGGAACAACCCAGTGAGGAAGCTAGCTATATGCACATCGATCATCGTGAAGGGCTATTTTTTCAAATGAAATAGCCAAGTGGAATTAAACACGGTGAACACCTATTTGGAAAATTATTCCATTGTAATTAAGAATTAAACTCGGCATGTAATTAAGAAATTATTCCATTGTAATTGATTCACTAATTTAGAAATTATTCCATCTGTGATTGTATCTACTTTCTTGTTTTCGAAGGACATGGCTAGCATTTCCTAAGGCTATCGAAAAACAGAATATTTTTTAGCTATAGAAGGAAATATCATAGGTGGTTTAGTGGAACAAACCATCTGTGATATATATAGAACAAACGGTTCCTAAGGCACCAAAATATTTCACCTCTTGCACAAGCGTCCCCGCGCACGTGTCCAAAAATTCCCCCCCACCCGAGCTGAGCTTCACAGACGGTTCCATAATATAACCGTTTATGATACTTATCACACACGGTTCTCAAATATAACCGTCTGCGATATCCCTTTATAAGTAGGGCCCCGCTAGGGTTTGCGCCCTTACTCCTCAGAGCTCACTCGCCCGTCTGCCTCCCCAGCGCCCTTACTTCCTGTGTTCCTCCCGAGCCTTCTCTCAAGATTGTCGCCCTGTGCTAGCCCTCTCTTCCCCACTGTTGCCATCCCTCAAGACCCTCCTTCCTTCCTGGCAAGGCCCCATTTCGTGTTCCTCCCAAGCCTCCTCTCTCCGCGCCGTCGTCCTCGTGCCTCCTCCTCCCTACGTCGGCGTCCTCCCTCTCGGACCTCGACCTCGACGCCACCGCCCCTGACCTCGACGATGGCGCGCTCCCTCGACCTGGGCTCCCTCTTCGTCCACGCCTCCTGCCAAGGTACGAGCCCACCGCTTTGGATTGTGCTAGTAGAAGTTTTAAATTGTGCTGATTTGATTAGCTCTAGCACTGGGAGTTATTCTTAGTAATGTTGTGGGATTTACGAGCTCACCACTTTGGATTCTCTAATATTGTGTCATATTATTCATGCTCATCAGATCACTTAGTTTTATTATGTTGATGTTGTCTGGCCATTTTGCTTCATTCTGCTGGTAGTTTCGGCTCACTGTGATTCACTGTGATTATTGTTCAGTCATTGTTTATATTCCTGTCAACTGAAATATTATGTAGTTGGTTCAATTGAAATATTGATAGTGAACTCTCAACTGATGATTTGTTTTAAAGTGTCAGATTAGACAAAGCAAGATTTTGTAAAGCTCAAGGCCTAATTTATTTCAGAGTAATTGTCGTATTTAATTTGTGATAGAATATTGACCCAAGTGGCGAGGAGGCCAAGAATACATCTTGAGTAGCCCGACATCTGAGAGCAATAAACAACAATCTAAATCTGAGCATTATGCTGATTTATTTTGTTGTTAATCTTACAGTGATACCATTGAGTTAATCTTATAGTGATGCCATTGAGTCACTTACCTTATGCTAAGTATGTTGAGTTGCATTGCATTCCTAGTTTCCATAGATAGCAAGTAAGCGAGATGGCGTCCGCACCATCTTCGCCACCGTCAGCAATGTCACCGAATGTGTTTGGATCTCTGAGGAAAGTGGTACGTCAGCGAGATGGCAGAGGAATATTGAAATGCCTGAGGGCTAAATGACCATCACAGCCGTCAGTACCGCTGGGGCCCCTTTACTTCCCAAGAAAGCAGTGGCAGCATTCCGGACCACCTGCGGTATACTTGGAAAGGAACGGGTCCCCATCACCACACAGAGATGGAAGTCTCTGACAGACCGACGTAGCTAAAGCATAGCTGTGGACTGAAATTACAACGTCATTTGATATCCCAGCAGAAGTCTAGGGACTCGTGCGACAGCAGGCGTTCCTCGAGATGGGAAAAGCATGGAAGACCTTCAAGAGCAAGCTTGTCACGGAGCACATGAACAAGGATTGGACAACCTACACGAAGTATCATTTTGTGTCATCGGATATATGGGACGCCTTTGTGCAGATTAAGTCGACGATCGAATTTCAGCAGAAAAAGTGCGGCGCACAAGGCTATCCATACACAAAACACTCATCCCCACAGACTTGGCACCACTGGGTACGCGGGTAAAATCCCACAATGGATGAGTGAGGACGATGAGACAATCCGGTCGGAGGTCTCCCCGCCATTTGCCGGGATCACAGATGAGCGCACCCGAAACTGGTTAAGAGCGAGGGCCTCAACCACGTCGTCAGGCGCCATCTCTTTCACAAACCTAGTAGACGAGGGATTGTCCCAACGCTTGGTAAGATCAGGGTTCACAATTTCGGCAAGATTTCACCGAATTTACCGAAATTTCATCCATTTTGTTCAAAAAATTTCGTTTGGTTTGAGTTTTGAGGGCTAAATACACTAAAAGTAGTGAATATACCACAAGGCCAAAGATAGCCAAGTGGCATGCCAGAGCACTTGTGCAGCCTTAGTGGCCTGGGTTCGAATCCTAGCCTCGACGATGGATACTTTTTATTTTTTGGAAATTTTTAAAATTTTAAATTCAAATTTGATCAAACCGTTTTTCCGAAAATTTCTAAAATTTCGCCCATTTCACCCCCAAAAAAAAAAAATTCAAACCAAAATTGTGAACCCAGGGTAAGATATGTCGAACTACCTAGTTGTTAATAAGTCCATAACTTCATAGGGTCTAAAATAACATGTTGACCTCTTGCAGCAAACATTGAGTACCTAATCTTTCCAAGGCTCCTTCGAAGCAGTCAGGGAGAATGATATACTATCCACGGCCCTAGGAAACAAGGAGCACCCGGGTCGCACGCGAGACCTTGTGGTTTACGTACCTTGGAGGCAGGGATTCCCACACGACTCCGAGGCATATAGGAGTTGGAAGAGATCCAAGGCCGAGCGTAAGGCATAGTTGGTAGAGAAGATTAGTGCACAATTTCAAGAATAGATAACATCATTGCAGGAATAAATGAATCAACTCATCAACCAGCTGCAAGCAGGCCCTGTGATTTTGGGTGCTAGTCCTCCTCAACGTTGGAGTAGCGTCGCGTTCATGCTTGCACTTTCTGAACTTGGCGACGTCCAATTACCTATAGACGTCATCCAGGTAATGTACATCTCTAGAATGCTCTAAACATAGACATGTAGGACGCCTTAACTAATTGTGGATCATTTTATAGGAGTCCACTTCCTGCAGGCTCCAAGTGAGGCTGGTTGGATCTATTTCTGTTGAGGCTGGGGTGGTATTTCCATGCCAGGAAGGGACAATGGTGCACGGTGCCCAGCTGGCATAGGGTTACGCCAAAGTTCAGGTAGACATGGTACATGATAATTTTATGGCCTTTCTGCTGGAGAAGCGCCCGAGCGAAGACATAATAGCACTAGTGGATGCCTTGTACACTTATGTCCAGTGGCCCAAGAGGGACATCGCCCTTGACCCTACAGTGCCGCGATCTCCACACGACGACCATGCCTCTCCAATAGTACCCTCGATGACTTCACCTCAACCCCCTCTTCAGAAGGCCTTCGTATCGGCTCCCATGGAGACGGCGTCAAAGAAACAAGAAAAGCGTGTTGAGCCATCTCCCCAAGACGTATATCACGCGAGGCGCTAAGGCAAAATCGAAGAAGATTAACGCGCTTGTAGTGCCGTGATCTCCACACGAACATGCCTTTCCAACAGAACCCTCGATGACTCCACCTCAACCCCTGCTTCAGAAGGCCTCCGTATCAGCTATCGTGGAGACGGCGCCGAAGAAATAAGAAAAGCGTGCCGAGTCGTCTTCCGGGAAAACTTGTAGTGGGCTAGGTGCTAAGACCAAATCGAAGAAGATTAAGGCGCTTCACAAGCCTGGGACGTTCTCCATCAGAATACCGGTTGTCTCCGACATAATGTTACGCCACGCTGGAATGGCTTGCGGAACTTTGCATGCTTGGTACATGTGGCAAACCGACGAGGCGAGGGAAGACTGGCCTACTGGATTCACCATCAGCTACACGGAGAACCATTTTCTCCACAAGGTAGGCTACTTCCGTAGGCTTCGAAGACTTATTTGATCTATTCAACCTCGACGTCGTCAACGGCTCACTTCTATGATGCTGGACAATATAAGTGTGTACAATCAAGTTCTACATTCACACAATATCGATAAATATCATAACTTATTACTTATGTATAGATACATGATGCAAGAAGCCCGGCGATCGCGATTCTCGACCCACATTTGATCTCTGAGCAATGCATCAACCTAGACGCATCCTACATCGAGAAATACATAATGAAGGGGTTGTTTGCTCACCACGACAAGGACTACATACTGATGCCCTATAACCAGGGGTAAGTGCTTCACTACTTGCTATATAAATTTTATTTGTACTTTATACGCAACATGAACTTAGGTTTAATGACTATAGCGACATACATAGGTGACACTGCATCCTTTTAGTCATTGTACCAAAGTGGAACAAGGTAATATACCTTGATTCCCTAGTCGAAAAAAACCACGACTTCACCCTTGTACAAAAAGTACTCGACATGTATGCTCATTTTCTTCATATGTAACTCTATTGTAGTCTTCCTTCGTTTGAAATGGCGAGGGTAACTTTTTGGAATCACGTAGGTCGTTTAGCGCCTATGTTGCGGAGGAGGATACAAAATGAACCGAACACCAAACTGCGACACAGGACGCGATTGCGGTACCCGCAATAGCCCAATAACCCTATATCACACTTCGTAATCTGACCTCTCGAACTGATTATCCCTATATATGTAATTCTATTTTTGCGGTGCCACCTGCAACTACAAGGCAACATATGTGCATTCTACGTATATCGTCATATGCAAAAAATCATGAGTGCTAAGACGAAGAATCTAGAGTGTCTCCTCATCGAGATCACTGTTGTCAGACAAAAACACTGGCTCCTCAAGCTCCACTCTACCAAACTTGATGGTAGCGTGTCTCCAAGCATCTGCTTTCTTTGAAGGATCATAATCAGGCTCAACGGTAACTTCTCCTAGAGAATCAAAGAGCTCTTAGAGTCCATGCGAGACAATTGTTGTAGGGATTTATCTGATGGTTAACTAGTTCAGTTTTACTGAAGAATGATCTAGATGCTTCTTGACAAAACTTCTCCAGGCTTGGAACATCAAAATCATTTGGGACTTGCTCATGTGGATCCAAAGAAGACTTCCCTTTCCCTTCATCTTCCACAGAAGGTACTCCTTCCAAATCCACATCCATAGGAGGCTGCCCTCCTTCGGCATCCAAAATCATGAAATCCATCTCTGTGTCTGATCCATTTAGCGACTGATGACCATTCGTTTGCGGCTCTTCCATCGCTAAACCACCAGGCAGCTGCCCAAAGTCCTTTTTTAACAACAAAGAGAGAAAAAATAAACAGAGTCATCATACAATCCTCAAATTAGAAGACAAGTCAACAGAACATAATGCATCCAAGGCTCCACAAGGCATTGGGCACTAACAATCAAAATCACTAACAATTTCTCAGACAGGCGCACGCACGATAACACGACCTAAAAAAATTACAAATGCAACACACATCAGACAGCCATTTCACCTAAACTGACCACTCTTACCAGCATAGCAATTGCACGAAACATCAACCAAACAAACATTTTTACCCCTGCCTCGGCTCTTTTCTAAACGAGAGGGCGCAGGTTCGCCGCACGTCGCAACCCAACAGCATCTCTCACTGGGCACAAATCAAAACAAGGACCCCCTCCGCACTCACCCCAAGTCGCAATCCAGGATCAAAACGCACCATCCCAGAACTAAAATTCTCCGCACTACCAAAACAAATAGCGCACACAACCACAACAACCATCACATTCCAACTACAAACAAACACAGGGGCGGACTTAACGTGTGACATAGTGGTTCAGTGTTTAGGGTTTTTGAAATTAAACTGCTATTAGTTCTACACCACACAGCAAACAAATCTGCAACAAATTGTGTGTGGATTAGTGTTACGTAGCGTCACCGGAGTCTTGGGTCATCTCCCCCAAAAGACTAACCTGCTAGGTGTCGGGACCTAAAAACTAGGTGTCGGGACCTAAAAATACGATTAAGAAACTCTGTGTATTCTGAACTAGTTTCAGATCAGTATAGCTTACACAGAAAACAATGATGAATATTATCCATTTATTCGATTTAACTAAAAAGATCTCAAAATAACAATAGTAAGAATAACTTGACCTTATAGTCAATGTTTACTTAACTTGCCACGCAGGCCTAAAGAAACAAATAAACTCTTGCAGCGGAATGAGAAACTTGGAAATATCAATCAACATGCTCACAAGCAATTGAGTGGAAAACACATCCTAATCTGTAAAGCCTTCATGGTACTCATGAGCGAAAAACTCCTGAGCAGCTTGGTATTGTTCAACCGAGCAACAATGACGCAAAGCTGTGAGTACATAAAGTACTCAGCAAGTCGTGGAGAAATAGTATGCAAATAGTATTCATGTAGGGCTTGAACAAATATTAGTTGTATGGTTCCTTTGCATAAAGCGGCATTGACGATAAATACAATAAATAGATTGAAATACGTAATTGAAAATGATATTAAATAAATAAATAAATTCTTTGAAACAACCAGCGAACTACCCATTCACTTTCCAACACAAACCACCAAGTGAATTACCCATTCACTGAACGAACATTATATTCATCAAGTGAACTTCTCATTCACACTCCGTCAAATTTTATAAAGAAACTATACTTCTCGTGTGAAATCCCCGAGCACGTCCATAACTGCGGACACGGCTATTCGAATAGTTTTTAATACTCTACAGAGATTGTACAACTTTGCCCACAAGAGATTAATCAACTCAAAGAGTCTGACCGCACTTCCTTATGAGTAACGGAAAAGGAAAAGGAAAAGGAAAAGGAAATAGGGAACCGAATCCGCGAGCAGTAGAAACCCATGCTGGGCGCGGGTACGAGCACAGGATCACGACCGTGGGCATGCAGGGGCCGAGCGGAGCTGGGCCAGGGCGGTAGCCGGAGGCGCAGCTGGGCAAGATGCCGAACCAGGGAGGAGACCGTGCGGGCCAGGTGCTAGCTGGAGCCAAGACGCACAAGTAGGCCATGGCTGCATGGGAGCGCAGGGAGGCATGATGCGCAGGGGCCGAGCCAAGAGCAGGCGCTGGACGAGGGAGCCGGGCACGAGCCGGGAGGCGGTGTCAGCGCTGGCAGTGCGGCGTCGGGCCAAGCCGGAGGGCAGGAGGAGGCGGAGCCAAAGAAAGTCCTAGGAGGAGGGAGCAATGAAGAAATGGGGAATGGAGAGAAAGAAGTAAGGATGAAGAAGAGCCTGGAGGCTCTCGGCCGATTGGGGAAAGAGAAAGAGAAAATAGGGAAAAGGGGGAAAATTTTTAGGAAGGGGTAAAAATGTAAATTCTGGGAAAATTAATAGTGGTAGATTAGCAATAGAAATGAATACCCGTTTTAATAAATATTGGCACTATGTAATTTTTGACAAAACGAATTTGTTTAAGCCGCGATGATAAATAGCAAGAGACTAGGCCAGAGAAAATAAAAGTCGAAAAAGCATAACATTAATCAAGGACTATATGATGAAATTAATCGTTGATAGAACTTCCCAAATTAAATAAATAACTTGTTGTGTTAGAGATAATTTAATAAAGATAGATTAATTAAATAAAACAACATCTGCGTAAAATCGATTGGGCATTTATTTGCATGCGTAAAAACTGAATGGACCTAGTTGCATGCAAGTACGTGTAGTATTTTATTTTCTCTTGATAAAACGCGAAAGTAGGCAACTGCGATCCCAGAGCCAGTAGACCATAGAACAACCACAGTTGGGGAGTGCTAACTTAATAGGGGATTCGAAAAATGTTATTAAAGTAAAATCTGCTAAAAAGAAAATCAACTGATTAATGTACACATAATAGCACCAAAAGAAAATATGTATTTGTTTATTTATTATTCACATCCGCCGTATATTTATAGAAGACGAACCAACACTGGTAAGAGTAGCTGATATCGATTTCGCAAACACCGATATTTTCTACGACTACGAATGCAAGCTTATTTCTTGATTACCAATATAGTTATATTAAATATAAACGTTACTTTGTTGTATCATATATATACTTGCATCAAAAACTATGTCTCAAAATCAAATCGGATAAATGAAAGAAGAGAAAAGAAAAGAGATGATGAATAAGAAAAAGGCAGTACAGCTAGGAAGAGCCGTTGTACTGCAAGGGTTAATATTGTGGCTGGTAAAGGAGGCCCGTGGTAGGCAAGAGATGAGGGAAGAGGTGAGACCCTTTACATACGGTTAATATATAAGGACCAATAAAACTCTCACCCGGATAAGAGGCCGTATTTAAATGCCAACTATTTTCCCGTTTCAACGGGCAGAAAGTGCAATCTTGTTACATGGCTATACTCTTCACATCGGATAAGTAATATGTATGAGTGTGATGGAGGAACCCAAAGCCGGTATGAGAGTCCGGTAGTGGGGGATCCAGGGCGCTATAGCGCTAGGTGGAGTGTTGGGTGCGGGGAGTCCGGCTCAACCAACATTATTGGAACTCGGTGAAGGACTGGGTGAGTGCCTTACAACGATGGAAAGTAATGGGTGAAGATTTAATCATGTAACCTAGAAAACGTTCTGTATTCTGAACTCGAACCCGCATCAAAGAAAATGCAGGGGACCCAGCTCAGAGAGAGCACAGAGTAGCTATGGATAAAGTGGCACAAAGCCTGCGCAGTGCTAAATAAAAATCATGAATTCATGTTTGTCTCCTGGATTGGAGGCTACGGTGACCACTGGGAGGTTTATCTTTTTACCGAGTGATAAGTAGTCTTTTCAATACTAAAGCTTGCCACTTAAAGTTTTGACAAGTTGTTTATTTTCAGAAAAAGAGATGATCCAAAAAATGTGATAACGAACAGAGATGAGTCCTCTAGTGTATTTTTGCTATTAATGCTTGCTGTGTACACTAGTACTCAACATTGCTATTATTCTCCTTTGTTAGAGCCAAGTCCGGCCGAAAACTATCCCGAGTGGGACAAAAGACACGTAGGTGCTGATGAGACCGCGGGAGATGAGGGTGCTTACTACGAGGAGCAGGGCGAGGTGGATGCCATATTCGGCGCGTGGGATGAGTAGACGACCAGTGGAGAATGACAGGCAAGTGAGGGGAATTAGTCCCATTTGCAGTTGTAAGTTACTACTTGTAATAAAGAACCATAGCCTTGCGTGGCTAACTGTAATGAAAAGTACAATTTTTATCTTATTGTTCTGCTGCGTTGACTTTGGTAAAGCTTACTATTCGTCGGAGCGGTGTCCTATCGGGCAAACGAATAGTAATCCGTATGCGTAGATGTGATTACCCTCTTTGGTAATGACACGGGGCGCAACAAAATCAATGTCCGATCTCGAGCCCACTAAACCAACATCCCGACCCCAGGTTGTTGGGCCGCTATACCGGCAATCCCAACGACAGAGCAGGAACCAAGGGGTCTCTGCTTCCTCTCATATACCGCTGAGTTGAACATGTAACTAGGGTATAAATATATACTGCCGATCTCTTGTAATCCTAATCACGAAAAAAATTCCTCATATGGACGGAGCCGACGCGATTCGGCTCCTGAGGACGTATGCTTTGCCAAACCTCGTTAGCAAATCCTCATGTCTCTTGTGTGCTTGTTGTGATTGTTCTCTCGTGCTAAGGGCTGTCGTTGGTTCTAATAATTGGTATATGAGCACAGGTCTCCTGGATACATATCAGACCTCACGGTTGCCAGGGAGCATACCCGATATGTGAGGTGAAGATTTGTTGGGATAATTCCACATCGGTTGTGGGAGGAGACAAAGCATGATTTATAAAGATAAGGGTGTATCCACCTATCAGACTAGTCTTTTGGAGGAGATGACCTAAGACTTCTTGGTTGTTGCTTTGTAGTTGGGCTTGCGGATATAGCGGTCCAACAATCTGGGCCTGGGACACTGGTTTGGTGGGTACGGGATCGAACGCTAGTTTAGTGATCCGATGACGCAACAAGTAGAGTATCCATCCCAGAAAGTGAGATTTGGATGAGATTACTTATAGCGCAGAAAAGATCCGACGGAACAAAACTCACTCTTGGAACAACAATCAAGCAAGCTACCGGGAGCTGGTGGGCGGCGGGAGCCCGGAGGGAGGCGCCGGCGTCTGGCGGCGGAGCCACGGAGGGAGGTTCTGTATGCGGTCGCAGTATCAATATCACAAATCATCACATATCAACATTAACATCAAGCACGTACATCCTAGATACAAGAAAACAGTACATTCCGAAACCGATCGAGTACAACCATACGGATGTCACAGAAGGAAAAGGAAACGGAAAAAAAAAGGTAACAAGAGCAAACAAGCAACTGATCATACACGACGTACAGGGAGGAGGAAGAACAAGAGCATCGTGATTCGTGCACCATTACAATCCAAGGGCGGTAAGTTAATCAAGCTAGCAGAGATCGGTCGGTATCGATAGATGGAGTCAGGACGGTTAATTGTTACTAGGCTTGGATCCTCCTGACACGGGTGGTGGTCCTCCTCTTGACCTGATCTCAGTGTGCTGCAAATAGTCAAATCAAGAATAGCGCATTACTGACAGATTAAAATTAATCAGCTGATTGCCCGACTAACCCTCGATCACTACCAACGCCAGCAATTAATCAAGCTCGACCGCAGGCGATTAAATTAATTAATTTAATGGAGGTTCTAATTGGAAGTAAACGAAAATAGACCGACCTGAGATGACGCCAAGTTAGGCTCTTTTGCACCAGCTGCAGAAACACAAGACACGTTCATGGAGGAGGGAGACGCAAGAGGATCATTATCGATCAGCAGAGATGAAATATACGTACTTACCAGCGTCCTTGTGGCCGGCGCGGCCGCAGCTGGTGATGCGGCCGACGAGGCCGAGGAACTTGTCCTTGAGCTGCGCGGCGAGCTTGGCCATGGCGATCGATCGAGTGGGCGCGCGGCCGGAGCAAGATAGCTAGCTAGCTCTAATGGCGTCAACTGGAGCTCGATCGCTCGCTCGCTCACTGCTGTGGAAGGAGCTTATAACTGACTAAGAGGAGTTGATCACTAGCTAGCTAGTTAATTTCTTTGGCGTACCCACTGGCGACCGGCGCTCATATTTATACTGCCATGCCATTGACATGGTGGTGGTCACCAAGCACCTCCACTACTTTAGTATGCGAGAAATCTTACGGTACATTCTGCCAAGATATATATATAGTGTTAGTATAAATTAAATGACCATTCATTCATTAAGGACATAATAGATTTCTTTTTGTATTAATAATTTTTCATGAGAGTATTATGGATTTTTTCAACTAGGGTTAAAAATATTACTCTTATGCCATGTGATCCCACATGGACAATTACAATTCTACCTCTTAGGATTCTACTATTCATACTACCACTTGTAATATAACTAAATGATAACTAATCTAAACTATTAGATAAAAAAGGATAATCTGTATTAAATTGAATGTACCATAAAAGAGCTCTAGTACGTAGACCGAGCCTACAACCAAGCTTGCAACCAATTAAGCACATCTTGTGTGGCTTCAGTTGCTCCAGGAGCTAAAGGAAGTGTTTGGAACGGCTTCGGCTTCGGCTTTTTGCTCGAAAAAGCCGGAAGCTGTTCCAAACACCTAGCCAGAGCCGCTTTTCGGCCAGCCACATAACGCGTCTTGAAGCGAAGCCACCCACGGGAGTTTCAGACTTCCGCAGCCCCCATTCCGCATTTACCCCCAAAGTTGGGGGGTAATTATGCGCTTTTACCACCGCACAAAACCCCCCAACTCAGCGCTCGAAACCCAAGCCCTCATGCCCCCGCCCACCCACTGCTCCCTCTTCCCCCCACTGCTGTGCCCCTCTTCCTCCCCTACCACATCTCTTCTCCTCCCCGCCAGCCCTCCTCTCGCCTCCTCCCGCGCCGGCGCCCCAACTCCTCCCCGGCTCCCTCCTCCCCGAACCATCGCCGCTCTCTCCCTCCTCCGACGCGATCGCCGTCCTACTCCTCCCCCACACGGCCGCCGCCCTTCTCCACCTTGCCCCATGAGGCACCCTTTGAAGGGATACGGGTAGGCTATGCTAACCGACAATTCAAAAATTCTACCATGTAAATCAGAAGTCATACAGGTAGAAGATCAAAGATCGTTACCACCAGACGCACAGTACAGCGAAAGAACAGTTGGAGTAGCCTAGTCCAATGAAGAGCGCGTCGATGTAGTGGTCGTAGTCGATCGTCCAACGTTCCCGATGTTGATCGACTCCTCCAGCAACCAATCGTTTTCCTTGAGAAGTCGTGGATCGTCCTCAAGCATGACAACAACCGTAGTAGCGCATCTACGGTATCCATATGTTCAGAGAAGAAACACCGTATGCTGGTGTGCTAGCAACAAGTCGCACGGGAAGACTCTCTCAAGAAGATGGCGGCTAGGGATTCGGTGGAACAACTCACGTGTCTCGTAGCTTTTTGCCAACAGCCTCAAGCATCTCCTTATATAGTTCCCGTGACGGATCCTATCCGAACACGTTTGATGACTCATATCTGTACTGGTTTGTTCCAACCCATTAAGTGTGTGACCCGTTAGGTTCATGGGATTTTCGAATACGCATGGATTATATTGGACGAACCTTAATGCAATATGATCTACGACCAGGTTCATATCACTAATGACCAGCTCATATCTCTATATGACCAGTTCATATTTAGTCTTGACTAGTTCGTAACTCCTTACGACCAGGTTTCGACCACTTAGTGATCATGTTCGACCAACCTACGACTAGCTCGTATCTCCATACGACTAGTCCGTATCTGATCAAACTGAAAGACCTTCTCGTGTATTCTCCCTTTGCCTTACGATATCTAGTTGAACTTCAGGTGAGATGTTGTGTCATCCATGGACCATTCAATACTTTCTCGATCAAGTGTCGGATAACTTCACGTGGTTGAACACTTCGACCACTAGTGGCATGGCCATGCACTTTCTTTATCCGACCACATCGAGGGTCCTAGAGATATCTCTCTGTTATATTAGGAGGGGCAAATCCCATATTCGACCAGTCACATTCTTCCGCATGTTTCATAGCATACCCGAAAGCTATCTTTATAACTACCCAGTTACGGAGTAGCGTTTGGCAACCTCTAAGTGTGCTATTACACATGTAGAAAACCACGCTGATCTCAGGTCTAAGTATTATACATCATCATTGCTTGAGACTAACTGACGACACATAAAATCATAACAATCTCAATAGTGTCTCAAGGTGGGTCAATTCAACCCCATATTCTTTAATATGTGTTCACATTATGTCATCAATGAACACATCTCCCTAGAATGGAATCACGCAGAGAGAGATTGACACGCGGCCGATAGAGTCACTAGTGTTCCGATTGTCGAGTTCATTTAGAACAACATCATATAAGCTAAAGAGTTTCACCAACAAGTCACATACTTGTTAATCTTCATAACCAATGATTCATTCAAGGAACAAAATAACATTTTCAATAACTCATAAACATAGGCGTGATACAATCATCTCTATGGTTGCCTCTAGATTCAGATGTTCACTTGGTCCTCACATATCACCACAGTCGAGGAGGATGAAGAACCTCTTATACGCAAGATCCGTGAAGACCAAGGACATGACCACAACAAAGAGTCGAGACTGGCAACAAGCAATGAGGGGGCCGTGGAGGTTGAAGAACCTCTTAGGCACAAAGCCCACAAGGCTAAGGTACCTTTTTATTATGACAAGAAAGCTTTCACAGCCGCCACTTCTAGTTTTGTCTCCACTTGCACTAGAGAAATGGAACTCGAATCGGGAAGGCTCAAACCGAGCTCAGGACAAAACCATGATTTACACGAGACCTCCCAGATTGCCAAAGAAAATGCGGAGGAGATTAGATCATGGGAGAAGAAGTACGAGACAAGCTATCTCCTCATGATGAAGAAATCAAGAAATTGATTCTCGACTTGCGTAAGGAAATCTTTTAATTGTAATTATTTTTGTTTTTCCTCTAGAAGTTTATTTTTGCTTGACCGGTCTTATTCTTTTCAGAGCAAGCGCCAAAAACAAACAACTCCGCGAGGCTTCGACTGCATCTAACAGAGATGGAGACAATGAAGATTAATCTTCAAAGCAGTTGTCACGCTCGAACAACGTACTTAGTGAGCTTCATATCGAGGAAAAGCTCCTCAAGATGATACGATGGTCAGCCACATAAGTACAATTGGGGAACAAGTCGACTTTGCAAGAACCGGTGACCACTCAAGACCAACCAAAATCAATCGATAAAGGAGGCGGTCGAATTGTAGTAAGTTATGCATTGGCAAAACTTAAAGCTCATGACCCCAAATTTAATGTTCAACCATCGAGCCACTTCGATCGCCTCAAGGTATAAGTCGTCTCGATTGAAGAAATGCAATCATTGGTCAAGGTTTCGAGGAGATGCAACTGGCTCTCCTCTTCGAGTAGTTTGTAACAAACCCGAAAAACAATCTTTTGTTGATGTATTATATAATCCATCTTGTTTCTCGCAAATCATCTTGTCGAGTAGTTAGTAACTCAAAAGATAATTAACGTAAATGAAAGACTAAGAATTGAAGTCAAATTAATAACTTTATCCTAGCCCTCGACTATTTGCTTAGTTTGTTTAGACAAACTAAATAAATAGTGTTAAAAAGGGTTTCTCAAACAGAGAGGTTTGTTTAACTTGTTGTTTTTGATCACAACCGCCATGCAATCGGCCTAAAAAGTGGAAACAAATCGACACTAGGAAGTTCCTTCTAGTAAGGTGACCACGCAGCAGAGAGGAAAGTCTTCGACTAGGTGATGTTACCATCTCTCGACTAGATTATTTAAGTCGAGAACAAGAACTTGAGTTCAAACATCCAGAGGACTTCAAAAATTCATTCGCCTTCTTTGGAGGACTCGATAAGTCTGTCCCGATAGCAAGAGTAGGAAATCGAACGATGCTAGGAAGTTCCTTCTAGTGGGCGTGACCACGCAGCGAGAGGAGAGAGATCGACTAGATGTGTTTCTTCTTCCGACTTAGTTGAGACTTAATCTAATACACCAAAGGAAGCTGAATAAATCTAAAAAGTGCACTCTTTTAGAATATTTTTCAAAAGAATGGAAGAAATAATCTAAGGTGAAAGGAGTAGGCTTTCATTTCACTAAATAGAACCCGAGCTCTTTTGTGTTGGCGCAAAAGTGAGTAACGAGTTGACATACTAGGAAGCTCCTTCTAGTGGGCGTGACCACATGCGTAAAGGAGAGGCTTCGACTAGGTGATGTTACCCGCCTTTCACCAAAGGTAAAGGAAACCGGGTGTTTGGAATATAGTCGAAAGATTATGAAAGCACTACTCAAAAGTAAGACAATAGAGGTAGAGAGAACCTGAGTCTTTATTGTTCAATGATGGGTTACACATAAAACTTATGTGAATCGGGTCGATGTTCCAAGAATTGAGAGAACTCTAGCCGCCTTCCATTGCCAATCGCATCGACTCTCGACGGAGTAACTTCGACCACGCGTAAGGACCTTCCCACTTGGGAGAAAGTTTGTTCCGATTAGATGATTGGCAGTAGATATCCCTATATCTTACATCAGTAGTTTCTTCGCAGGCGTAGACCGCCGAACTAATTAGGGCCTGGTTTCTCCTTTCTTCAAGTAGATTAATATCATCTCGGTTGTTCTTGGTTGATCTGTGAAAGTTTCGACACATCTTTAGTTCCTGAGGAAGCATGGCTTCATTCAAGACGATAGAGTCACTAGGGTAGTGTACCCAAGCCCCCAGCGCTTGATGACGGGTCAAGACTCGAGATTCATTTAGAACAACATCATATAAGTAAAATTCCTAAAAGAGTTTCACCAACAAGTCACATACTTGTTAATCATTTTGTTCATAACCAATGATTCATTCAAGGAACAAAATAACATTTTTCTTTAATAACTCATAAACATAGACGTGATACAATCATCGCTGAATCTATGCACCCTTGCCTCTAGAGCATATCACCAACAGCTTTCCACTTGCACTAGAGTCAATCATATAGGTATCTTTGTATGGCATACTTTAGGGTCTCCCAGAGGAGATACCAGACCACCCCAGCCCCCGAGCCACTTAAAGTAAGCGACCCGTCAGTACATCGCCCACGGGTCGTGGGAATCAGATCGGGATCCCGAATGTGTTCAGATTTGTCCATTGGCCACAAAGTCCGCCAAGATCCGGGATTTAACTACCGCTCGACACGAATGGATGTCGAACTCCCCAAGTTCGACCGACCATTTTATGCGCCCTATTGCTTCCTATTGTCGAGGATCGCTCCTAAGGGAAACTCAGCACAAGACAAATAGTTTGTACTCGAAAATAATGCCGCAGCTTCTCAAGACATGAGGAGGGCATAGAAGCTTTTGGACCCGAGGGTAACGCCTTAGGTCCTGTAAAACTTCACTACACGTAGTAAACCGTCGTTGTACATTTTCACGCTCTTCTACCATCATCAAGATCGCCATCGCCTCGTGGGCGTGGCGCCAGGTAAATTAAGAGTGCTTTCTTCCGCCTCTGAGAGACCGTAATAGGAGCACTCAGAAGGTACCTCTTGACATCCTCAAAGGCAATGTTGTTCTTTCGACCACTCAAAACCTTCGTGTTTCCTTAGAAGTTTAAAGAAAGGTAGTCCCTTTCTCCCAACGTAGCGATGAAACGACTTAAAGCCGCCATGCACCCAAAGGAGTTTCTCGGACTTCTTTCCGTAGTTGAGGGCGATTTGGAGAATGGCTTTTATCTTTTCGATTTGCTTCGATTCCTCGATAGATACTAGGAATCCAAGCAATTTCCTCAAGAGATTCCAAATACACACTTCTCGTGATTAAGTTTTAAGCGATGTTTTCTCGAGATTGTCGAATGTTTTTGTAGGTCAAGAATATGATTAAGTCTCTTGATGCTTTTAACAACTAGATCATCAACATAGGCCTCTAGATTTCGCCTAATTGAGATGAAAAGTTGCTTGCATCAAGCGCTGAAAAGAAGCTACCGCATTTTTAGACCAAATGGCATTTTGACATAGCAAAATATACCAAATGGTGTAATAAATGCGGTCTTTTTCTTCATCGCCTAGACACATATTGATCCGTGGTATCCGCAATATGCATCTAAAATACATCATCATTGCTTGAGACCCAGCGACGACACATAAAATCATAACAATCTCAATAGTGTCTCAAGGTGGGTCAATCCAACCCCATATTCTTTAACATGTGTTCACATTATTGATTTGATATCCCTATATCCATGACCGTGAAACATGGTCATCAATGAACACATCTCACGCTTTTTTATCCTTCTTCTTACCATCACTCGCTCGATAGAGTCACTAGTGTTCCGACTAGGATTCAAAGCAATGTCTTCGTTATCCTTCATCAAGGATTCATTTAGAACAACATCATATAAGCTAGAGTCAAGTGTTCGACTCGAGTGGTTGGTTCTAGGTTTCACCAACAAGTCACCACAATCACTTGTTAATCTTCATAACCAATGATTCATTCAAGGAACAAAATAACATTTTTAATAACTCATAAACATAGACGTGATACAATCATCTCTATGGTTGCCTCTAGAGCATATCACCAACAGTCTCCACTTGCACTAGAGTCAATCATATAGGTATCTTATACCCATTGCTCTTGTATGCGCCTCATGCTTAGGGTGCGGGAGAGGCTTTGTCAATGGATCAGAAATAATCAAATCCGTGTGCACTCTGTATATCTTCACATCACCTCTTTCAACGATCTCATGAATAATGTGATATCGTTGAAGTATGTGCTTAGACTTTTGATGTGATCTAGGCTTCCTTAGCTTACGGATTGGCTCCATTATTATCACAATAGAGATCCATTAGACTAGAAGCACTAAAAACCACACACAGTTCCCCAAATGAACTTTCTAATCCACACGACTTCTTTTGCAGCTTCAGAAGCAATAATGTACTCGGCCTCTGTTGTAAAATCAGCAAACATTCCTTGCTTGGAACTCTTCCAGCTTACTGCTCCTCCATTCAAACAAAACACAAACCCTGATTGCGATTTGAAATCATCCTTGTCGGTTTGGAAGCTAGCATCGGTGTAACCATTTACGACCAGCTCTTCCTCACATCCATAAACAAGGAATGACACCCCATTCCATTAAGGTGTTCCTGGTGGAGTAAGCTGTGGAACGTTTCCACACATCTTTAGATGATCACCAAACTCATAGCTCAAATATTTACCTCCACGATCAGATTGTAGATATTTGATTATCTTGCTAAGTTGATTCTACACTTCATTATGAAATTCTTTGAACTTTTCAAAGGATTTTGACTTATGTCTCATCAAGCAGACATAGCCATATCTACTGAAATCATTAGTAAAAGTTATGAAGTACTGAAAACTGCCTCTAGTTGGAGTGCTCATTGGTCCACATACATCCGAATGCATTACGACCAGTAGATCACTCGCCCTCTCACCTCTGGTCGTGAAGGGAGCCTTTATCATCTTGCCAAGTAAACAAAATTAACATGTTTCAAATGATTCAAAATCAAATATGTTTAGAAAACCATCTTTATGGGGCCTCATCATGCGCTTCTCATTTATATGACCAAGATGACAATGCCAAACGAAAGTGGGATTCACATCATTAGGTCAAAGTCTTTTAGCATTAATGTTATAGATGTGATCATCCTCAAGATTCAAAACATACAATACATTCACCAATGGAGCATAGCCATAAAGTATATTTTCAAAATAAATCGAACAATGACATAAAGCATATCTTCAAAATAAATCGAACAACAATTGTTCTTTATTCTGAACTCATAACCTTCTGCTCTTAAACAAGAAGCAGAAATAATGTTTTTGCTTAAGGCTGGAACATAATAACAATTATTTAGTTTCCATAACTAATCCCGAGGGTAAAGCTAATGGTAAAGTGCCAATAGCTAATGCAGCAACTCTTGCTCCATTGCCCACGCGAAGATTAACATCTCCTCTTGCCAAACTTCTACTCTTTATCAGTCTCTGCATCGAATTGTAAATATGAGCAACTGATCCGGTATCAAATACCCAAGAACTGGTCGGAGAAGTGGCAAGATTAATTTGTATAACATTTATACCTGAACTGGAAGTCTTACTTCTTTTGTTCTTTTTCATTTCTGCTAAGTACTTCTTACAGTTTCTCTTCCAATGCCTAGTCTCATGACAATGGTAACATTATGTGTTAGGCTTAGGACCCAGTTTAAGCTTCTTAAGCTTAGCCTTAAGACTTTCGATCTCATCTTGAGTCTTTTCTTTGCCTTTTCCTTTTCCCAACTTACCATTCTTCTTGAAGGTTGTAGTCTTTTGAATCATTATGTCATGATTGGAACTTTTCTTGATGCTCTCCTTAGCACCTTTAAGCATGACATGCAACTCGGTCAATGACTTCTCCATGCCATTCAAACGAATATTCAATATAACAAGCTCAAAGCTCACCAGTTAGCAGGTAGGCTTTGAAGGGGCAGCGCCCCTCACTGGTCGAGGGCAGCGCTCTTAGAAAAAAAAATCGAGACATGAATCTTATTCACATAACTGAGCCTCGAAAATCATCGGATTAATCATATTAACCCTATTCTGAACCAATCTGATGGCGGAACTCCGACCGATTGGAGTATTATGCAGTGTGGTCGTGGACAAGCGTAGTAAACCATCTGGTCCTATTAGCTCATACCTCCTCGTAAAACCATCTACTACCATCGAAAACCCGATCGATAGTA
Organism: Phyllostachys edulis; assembly: GCA_036346405.1. Classification (NCBI taxonomy): domain Eukaryota; kingdom Viridiplantae; phylum Streptophyta; class Magnoliopsida; order Poales; family Poaceae; genus Phyllostachys; species Phyllostachys edulis. The sequence goes on from JAYEVD010000597.1 coordinate 240,497, forward strand.
TCGACTAGTGCCTAGATCGTTCCATCCATATGAACCGATCTAGGTTACCAGACCAAACCAGTAATAGATCCAATCTACTACTGCCACATATCAAGTATACACGATCGATCTAGATAAAAAACTATGCAGGATAGCTCTGATACCATAGAAGGGATACGGGTAGGTTACGCTAGCTGACAATTTAAAAATTCTACCACGTAAACTAAGAAGCCATGCAAGTAGAAGATCACAGATCATTACCACCAGATACGCAGTGCAGCAGAAGAACAGTTGGAGTAGCCTAGTCCAACAAAGAGCACGTCGATGTAGTGGTCGTAGTCAATCGTCCAATGTTCCCGATGTCGATCGACTCCTCCAGCAACCAATCGCTTTCCTTGAGAAGTCATAGATCGTCTTCAAGCGCAACAGCAACCGCAGTAGTGCCTCTACGGTATCCACACATCTAGGAAAGGAACACCATACGCTGGTGTGCTAGCATCAAGTCGCACGGGAAGGCTCTCTCAAGAAGATGGCGGTTAGGGATTCGGTGGAACAACTCACATGTGTCATAGCTTTTTGCCAATAGCCTCAAGCATCTTCTTATATAGTGCCCGTGACAGATCCTATCCGAATATGTTTGACGAATCGTGTATGTACTGGTTTGTTCCAACTCGTTAAGTGTGTGACCCATTAGGTTCACGCGTAATCGGTTGTGACTCAGAAACTCCTTTCCGATCACGAGTTGTAAGTGGCTCCTAGGAGAATATAACGATTCCCGAATACACACGAATTATATCGAACGAACCTTAATGCAATATGATCTACGACCAGGTCCTCATCACTAACGACCAGCTTGTATCTCTATACGACCAGTTCATATTTGGTCTCGACCAGTTCGTAACTCCTTACGATCAGGTTTCGACCACTTAGTGATCATGTTCAACCAACCTACGACTAGCTCGTATCTCCATACGACAAGTCCGTATCTAATTGAACTGGAAGACCTTCTCGTGTATTCTCCCTTTGCCTCACAATATCTGGTTGAACTTTAGGTGAGATGTTGTGTCATCCATGGACTATTCAATACTTTCTCAATCAAGTGTCAGATAACTTCACGTGGTCGAACACTTCGACCAGTAGTAGCATGCCATGCACTTTCTTTATCCGACCATATCGAGGGGCCCAAAGATATCTCTCCTGTTATGTTAGGAGCGGTAAATCCCATATCCGACTAGTCACATCCCTCCGCATGTTTTATAGCATACTCGAAAGCTACCTTTATAACTACCTAGTTACGGAGTAGCATTTGGCAACCACTAAGTGTACTATTACACATCTAGGAAACCATGCTGATCTCAGGTCTAAGGATTATACATCATCATTGCTTGACACCAACTGACGACACATAAAATCGTAACAAACTCAACAGTATCTCAATGTGGGTCAATCCAACCCCATGTTCTCTACCATGTGTTCACATTATTGATTCGATATCCCTATATCCATGACTGGTGAAATATGGTCGTCAATCAATACATGTGCTAGTCGATAGAGTCACTAGTGTTCCAATCGGTGATATCCGACCAGGGATTCATTTAGAACGACATCATATAAGCTAAAAGAGTTTCACCAACAAGTCACATACTTGTTAATCTTCAAAACCAATGATTCATTCAAGGAACAGAATAAAATTTATTCAATAACTCATAAACCTAGACGTGATACAATCATCTCGATTGTCGACGATCGAGTCGCTGATCTTACGAAATAAAAGAGGAAAATGACGTGATATTTTCTGGGATAGAATGGAGCCGCTCTTTGTTGATATGAACTGGATTTACAGGGGGTGCTTACGACCCAACTAGGGACTAATCCTAATTACACTGAATATGAAGATTGCTACGCTCTAATATGATGATGTTGTCGTGCTTGTCTCAGACTAGATTGTGATTATAGATGTGCTTCTCGATATCCCTTGGCTTTCTCGGTGTCTCTTCCCTTTGGTCTTCTGTGCTCTCCACCTTTAAATAACTTCCGAAGAGGTGGCAGTTACTCCTGGAGAAGGCGTCCCTAGTAAAGCGCTATGATCGGTCGAGGCGAGGCGCCGATTAACAATGTGTTAAGCGCTCTGCTGATTAAGGTTTTAGAGACACTCAACCGTATCGTGGTTGTTGTCGATGTCTTTAGGACTATGTAACGTGTAATATGAAGTATACAACACATGCTATATTCATTGCGGTAAGAATATACTTAGGATCGATTATAGATACAGTTCATAGCTTTTTGGCGACCACCGGTGAAGACTAGGTGCAGAACCTTGTCCGACCAGGGTACCCTTATGTAACATCTGGAATCCTTACGACCAGCGAGGTCATTAGCCTTAGGGGTTACGACCATGAAGACGTATGGTCTTTTATTATGTATTAATATAATACATAGAGGTTTTAATCCTCGTCAGCTAGCCCCCGAACTTTAAATGAACAGGTCGTGTGAACACTTTTCTTCCGATGAAGTCGTATCAGGTAGACCCTATTTAATGTCGTGATATACGAAGTGGTCTGTGTTCACTTTAAAGTTGAGAATTTGCCTTGGGAACCTAAGAGTTTTTCTGTTCGTTGGACAAAAAGAGGCTTTTGTCCGTTGAACTTTTTAGATAACTCCATATTGCAGTTAAAGACCTGAAGCTATAAAATCCCCATTGCTGGGCTTTAGAGTTTTTACGCTTCCAGATCTTCCTCTGATCCTCTTCAGTTCTTTGCTAAGAAAATATTTCCGACCTCTTAGGGTCTTCTCGACCTCAAAGCCTCCTCTGACCACTACTCATCCCTTTGAGAAATTTCACCATGTCGGAGCAAATCACAAAGTGGATGGCTTCAGATCTGAGCGAGAAGAAGCTTGAAGCACTGGAGAAGATGGGAATGCTCCCAAACAAGAATCTGATCGGATGGAGGTCAACGGCCAGGGAGCACTTTCCGAGCTGCGAAGATGGGGAAATTCCAATCTTCCTCGCCCACATCGAGTGCGGGCTGAGGGTACCGGTGCACAAATTCCTTCCTCGTGTTTAGAGTATTACGAGGTGGAATTGGTGAATTTGGCCCCTAATTCCATCACTAATATTAGTATTTTCATCTACCTATGTGAGGCGTACCTGGAAGTGCGTCCAAACTTGAGGCTCTTCAGGTATTTCTATCGAATGACGATGTCGGGGAGATCCATGGGGGCTCCTGGAGAATGCATGCTGTGCCTTCACGACGGGAAGGCCGATGAGTACATCCAAATGTACTCGAAATCCTTGTGGTCGTCATGGAAAAATAACTGGTTCTACATGACATAACGAGGATGATGGCCTCTACTATTTGGAATTAGGCTAACGAGAATCTAAGTGGAGGAAAACCGTGGAGAAGGCAGGGTGGCTCAAGATGGGTGGATGCCATCCATGACCGAAGATCAAGGGCTTGACTTCTTGGCATGTCGTGAGAGATTTCACCAAACGCCGATTAGTCCTCTGAGGCTCCGAACTCATTCCCTGCTCTGGTCCATTGGTCGTGATGAAGCTATTTCACGAGATGGTAAGTCTTCGAAAGAAGCTCCGGCTAGTATAACTTATTACTTGATTATCGTAACACCTTAAAATCTGCTCTTGTCTCCTTTCCTTTTTTTTATTTATAAAAAGCCCTTTCTCCTGAGGAAATTAGAGAACGGATCAGGATGATCTCCGCCGGGGAGCCTGGTGAGAATGCTGCATTCCCCGATATCTTAGCAATAGTCTCTGTTGAAGAGAGACTGGCAAGACTTAAGGTTGATAATCAAATCTCTTTTATCATGTATACATATTCTTCGATCAATTTATTGATCTTGCTCTATTTTTGTAGGCGGTCGGATTGCGAGTCATACAATCCGGTAAGGATCAAAATCCCACCGTGGCTCCGACCGATTCGTGCCCAGATGCACTGGAAGAAGATGAATCTCCTGAGGTAATAGAGCATTTTAAAAGAAGAATATATATACTTTAGATAGAAAATTTTATCACCTAACCAAACTTGTTTTTTGATTTAGGTGGAGAAGACTGAAGGCCCGCAAAGTGTAGCTACAGAGGCCGTAGACTCCAGATTGGTCATTCACGACCTTACAGTTGTTACTGAAACAATTGATCTGGAGGTTGATGAAACCACTCCCTCCGACCCGATGGTTAGGAATGCAATCTTTGATGAATTGATAGAGGATGTGGGGGGTTTAACCAACCCTGCCGGTTCAGAACCGGCGAAATTGGATGAAAAGAAAAGAAAGGCTATCGGTACAGAGTTTTCTCAACCGCAATTCAAAATCAAATCCAAGAAATTAACTAGGTATGTATAAATGAAAAAGGTCATATAAGTGCATACCTTTAATAGTTTTTGGTGATTTGGTGTTTTGAACTTCCCTTCTTTGTTTTGTATAGGTCGTGCTGCGTTAGGCCATTTCAGACTGTAATCTTTCGAGGACGAGCACTCGTGGAAGTCCTCGCCCAAGGTACATCCCAGGACAAATTTCCCTAGGATAAAGTGGTCGAGAAAGCCCCCGAGTAGGTGGTGAACCCAACGGTTGAGCTGGATCCATTGGTGATCCTAACTCCTTCTATGGAGGTAGTTGCCCCTGAAGGCTCTCTACAAGTCTCGACCCCAGTTGGTAATCCCTCCCAACCTAACAAGTTCCCTTTTGTTCCTCGATTTATCGAGAATAAGGATCTTGATGAGGCATGGGGAAGAATATCGGACTATCAAATTAATATAGGTTCTGATATTATTTTTGCTGATTATAACGAAGTGGCAATCAGGTAAGTATCTCATCGCCAGCTTCATAATTTCTCTTTAAAAGTTTACAGAAACTTAAAGAGAAAATGCTATTTGTGTAGCATATGGTCGCGAACTTTGCTGTGGTCGGAGGACTAACCCAGCGAATTAAGGATTTGGAGAAAAAACACTCCGAATTGGAAAGTAAGAAATTTCCTCTTAACCTTTTTTCCTTCTTCAATACTTTGTCCTTCTCTAATTATTCTCCCTTATCATATTCGATAGATTTGGAGACAATAAAAGAAGAAGTCGTGGCTAATAAAGCTAGGATAGCTCTGCTTGAGGAAGAAAATCAGGCTAAGGACCGGTCGATTGCAGAGGCGTCGACCAGAAATGAGACTCTTAACAAGAAAATTGAAGGTAATAGGTCGTAGACTTGACTTATTATTCTCCTCTGATCATGTTATACTTACTGCTTGTTTTACTCATGTAGAGCAAACGCAAGCGCTGAACAGAACAAAGAAGGCTCTGAAATTTGAGCAGGATAAGGAGGCAACTCTTGTGCAAAATCTTGATGAAAAGATTCATGGTTTAAACAAGATGATCTTTGATATGAGATTAGGATCAAGTGTGCCTGACTTAAGAGATCCAATAGAGAAAATGAACTTCTTGGGCCAACTTCTAGAAGATCTCAAGGTTAGTGCTCAAGACTACTCAAAAGTGAATTACGCTCAGACTATGAAAGAAGACGTTGTTAATGGAGTTAGTTTTATACTGGCAAAACTGAAGGCTTCCGACCCCTCCATTGATCTCCAAGCCATTGAAGACGACTTCAAGTGCCTGCCTGATGAGACGACCAAGTTTATGAAAGAACTAAAGCCACTTGGAGACAAAGTTGTAGAGGAGATGGATGTCGGATCTCCATCAAGCGATAATTAGTCCGGAGACGATCTCGAGTAGGACATTGTAATATAAGAATTATAAAATGTATAAAACTTACCTTTTGCCATCAAGAAGTCTTTTGTTTATCCTTTTGACTTTTTGAAATTCTCGTATACTTCCTAGCCCCCGACCGCTTTGTAGTAGAAGAGCCTTACTAGACAAGCAGTTAGCCAAGAAAGAGAATAAAAGTCAAAACCATTGTTTTGAAGGCATATATCGATCATAATACAAAACTGATTGTAACAATACTAGGAAATCATTTTTGGTGAACCGAAGGTATGATTTCGACTAGTTATAGATCTTCGCTTGTCATAATTGAAATACCAAACAAAAGCTGTACATGGTCGGAAAAAAGATTTGTTGGGATGACAAAAGTAGAAATGCAAGAATGTATGCAAAAAAAAAAATGATAAGTGATCGTATTTATATATACAACCCAAAAGCTGGTCGGAAAATACTACTAAAACGAAGATATAGAAAAACATTTCACAAAACGTGCTTAGGCTCAAGTCCAACTGGCAGCGAGGATCGTAAGAAAAGAACTGTCGCTAGGAAGCTCCTTCGATTAGGCGGACCACGTCGCGAAAAGGAGAGACTTCGACTAGGAGGCTTTCCGTGTCGGACCAAGAGCTGATGAGAGTAGAACAGAATTTTGAAATGAAGAAATATAGTCTTCATAATCCTGTGCCTTCTCAGCAGAGATGGCGTTGACGCGACCGCCGCCCACGCCTTGGGCCACGGGGACAATCTTCGATCCGAGAAGATCCACCACTGCGCGTCCTCCATTAGGACGAGGGGTGCTCCGATCTTCTTAGGGCAATTATTTGCATAATGGCCCTTCGGTTGCGAAGAAACACACGACATTGGCGAATTTGGGTTGCGGGGCCACCAGTCGACTCGCAGTGCACGTGATTGGAGCACGACTGCGAAGGACGAGGGCAGTCTTGGCAACCTCGAGGGTGCCTTGGCTTGAGCAGGACCCTGAGTACACGGAGAGAACGAGAAGAGCCGGCCTGGGCGACTTGTAGGACTCCACTTGCGCTATGAATCCATAAGCTCCCTACCGAGTGCTCATGACGATGGCCTTGTCGACCAAGGTCGAAAATCGTGAAGTCGAGGATGGATAGCTTGTCCTTGGCTCCTCGGACAAGCCACCCCTGAACTTTGCTTGCTTGGCCATATCGGTGGCCACATCCTCGAGGAGCATAACGAGCTAGATGGTTGAACTCGTACACATACTCCATTAACCGAGCTCGCCCGCTTGAGGGCGAAACTCCTTCTTGATGTTCATCAAGCGGCAGGATATGAGAACAGCGGAAGGTAGTACGAAACTCCTCCTAGGTGACGGTGGTTCAAGGGGCTGCATGGCGAGAAAGCTCTCCCACCATGACAAAGTCTGCACCCTCCAACAGTGCGATGCAAACAGCGCCTTCTCGTGCTCCACACGCTGCGCGATCTTGAGCTTCCGCTCAACCAGACGGAGCTGGCTCGTTCAGATCGGCGGGTCCTCGGACCTGAAAAAAGGTGGGGGCTGGGTAAGAAGAAACTCAGCGAGGCCCCCCGAGATCGATGTCCACTCCTTGCCCGGATCTGAAGCACGGTGAAGGGCTGAGGTGTTCTTTGCGATGGCGTCGAAGAGCTCTCTGTCATCAAGCACGGTTGCGCTCTATCTGAAGAAGAACCTCGACCATGGTCGGAGGAGGAGGAAGCTCCTCGTCCGGACCCATTGCTCGACCTTAGCCACTACGAGTCTGACCGCCATCTGTTGAAGGGGAAAGAGGTTAGCAACTAACACCCACAAAACAAAATCTAAACAAAAGCGAATAAGCTAACGACTAGGGGAATGGAATATCACCCTAATCGAAAGCTAAAACAGCAAGTAAATGGACTTTAAATCCTCAAACAGACTCTAAAAATAGCAAGGATCACTTAGGAATTAAGCTCATCTTCTCTATGCAATTATCCCGTATTGAACGAACGACTAATTGGTTGAGAAGGCAAAATTTCAGCAAGCTATTTTAGCTCAAATTCTACTCAAAAGCAAGGCTAAACCAGCGAAATAATTGTTAGATACTTAGCTAACTAGTATCACATCTTACCTGTTCATCCCCATAAGTTTTAGTTGAATTATCCTCTCATTATCTATCCTAATTAGAACCTTTGAGCTTGCTGTCCTAAAATGCTTGCTTGCTGTCTTAAAATTCCAGATTCGAAATCCAGCTCCAAACACTTCCATTCTTCACTAAAAGACAGCCAAGACTTCAATTTTAGAACTCTCATAAGTTCCCCCCAAAAACCAGTTAAACGATAACAACTACCTTTGAAGGGAGGAGAGGTAAACAATTTTTAAAACTCAATTTAGAGTAAGATGAGAGAAGAAAGATAAGATAGGTAAGGAGTAAAACTTGAGAATTACTTAAGCTTTCATAAACTCTTTGATACTTTGAAAATAAGTTTTCCAAAATATCCTAAAGGCGACCAAGCTAGGGTTTCTATGGTCAGTATGGCTCTGATACCAACTTTGTGAGGACCCCAGTTTATTAAGCTTGTAATACTTAGTCATCCATTGACCCTAGTATCACAAACATAATAATCCGTGTCTTCAAGATATGTATACTTCCCAGAATGCAGTATACACACCCCTTTACAAAATCATGCATCAATTCCATTCAAGACATAGAACCAAAGCACGAACTAGATTAAAAGACATACAACATATAGAGTTATTACAAAAGGGGCCGACCGGCCAAATACAACAATAAAGGTAACACAATGAAGCAACATGCCATAAGATGGCGATAAACAAAAGGGAGCCACAAGGTTTGCCTTTAGCCCACAAGGCAACCAACCAAAACGCCTAGCTCGATTCCCAACCGCAGCACATCTCACAAAAGTAAAGCTTTTTAGGCTCTACCTCCTCTGCAACAAAGTTATTAAGCAAAGCAAATGAGTACAAAATGTACTCGCTTAAGACCGCGTGTAGTATAACAGAACTATAGTTTAACTACATGCAAGCTTTATTTAGTGGATGAGGCTTTGGACTTATTTTAGCATAAAGCAAGTTTTCATTTGCAATATTTAAATAATTTCCAAAGCAGATTTGCAATTCATTTTAATTTGCAAGAACAACGAGACAAGTAACAAAAGATAGACAACAACAATCACGGAAGTGACTAACCCAATAGCCACCACAACAATAGCATGAACATCCATTCATACCAACCCATCAAGTTTTAGTTAAATGTTGTAGTCTGGTTCTTGCGGAAATCACCAAGCGTGTCCATAACCTGGGGCGAGGCTATTGAATAGTTTTAACCTCGCAGGGTGTACCAATGTACCCACACGCCAGATCGCCTTTTAGCCACATGATTAGCATACTTCCTTTGGTATGCTTGAAGCACGGCTAAGTCCTCGAGGCATTTCAATGAGCGATGCTAATTAAGAGTCGTGACAACCCGTAAGGTAGAAGACACTGACCATAGCATAGCTATGCAGCGCTCTTTCCCTTATAAAACAGTTTTACTCACTGCGACCCCCAATTAACACCTCCCAAAGTACTTAGCCAGAGAGGTCCCATATCCCCCTCGTGTGGTTAGCACGCATAAGTGCTTGGATCGATGGCGCAAAGTAACTCTGGTCCTTGGGGACTTAGGCACCATTCCTTTCACACCCAACAAATCACACCAACATCCATTGTGCCCAAGTCAAACAGTTTTGTTTTCATTTTTATTTTATTTGTTTACAAAGTAACAAAGCACAAGATGGACAAAAAGGAATAAGAATTTTAGTGTGATCAAGGTCATCGACATAATGTCGACAACCGCCCATTTCTACGGTATCTAAGCATTGCTAAGCATATCAAAACGTGATCTACTAAGTGATGAGAGCTCATCCAACGAACTCCACATCACAGCAAGTAATCCTAGGCTTAGTAGTAGAGAATGGACATTTACCTACTGATTATGCATCTATAGGATCACTAGCGACATTTCAACACAAAGTAGCAATGCATACATACAAGTAAAACAATATATTAAGCTTTAAAGTAATGGGACAATAAAGGGGGTATGATCAAACTGCTTGCCTTGCTGTGGCTGGTCACTATGCTGCAGAGAATCACTCACGGGATCAACCCACTCGTCGGCACCTAATCGTAAAAGCGAAAAGAAACGATAAGAACGACGAAAACCACAAGGACAGCACAGCAAACAAACTCCAAATGCTCTGAAATTTCTACAGCAGCAAGAGGATGATTTTTAGGGAATTTAGCAATAAGAACCAATTGATTTGGATTCTCAATGCAAAAGATATGAGCAAAACAATTCTGCTCAGCCCTAAAAATACCAAACTGCCACTATTCACTAAATTAATTATTAGGCAACATTTTCTAGAAGGGTGGTGATACAGAGATTTTACTGTAAAACCAGCACCTCATGAGATGAATAACACAATTGAGTTCATCTCATTTGGAGCTATTATGCATTTTCTATAATTTTTCAAAAACAAGAACTTGAACAAAATTATAGTGCACAAGTACTCTTTTGACAACAGCAACATGTTCAAAACTAATTTTCACAGTAAGATCATTAATAGAGGAAACCAACAAAGTTGGATTCACTCAAAAATAATCTACAGAGCATTACCTATGCATTTTACAAGTTAAACACTATTTTATGTGTAACATTTAAAGTTAGTTTTAAAATCTATTGGCAAATCTATGTTCTGGAGCTGAACTCAACTTATAATCATTTTTAGATTAAAGTCTAGTCCAAGACAGAGCTGCAGAAATTTGAATCACTTTATTTGGATTTAAAATGAATTAGATATGAAATTTTGAAGTTATTACCTTTTCCAGTTTGCAAATAAAGAGTTTTCTGAGGTTTCTAAAAACCATTAGGACCAGGGAGGACATGAGCCACAGATCTCAGATTAAAGTCTAGTCCAAGACAGAGCTGCAGAAATTTGAATCACTTTATTTGGATTTAAAATGAATTAGATATGAAATTTTGAAGTTATTACCTTTTCCAGTTTGCAAATAAAGAGTTTTCTGAGGTTTCTAAAACCATTAGGACCAGGAGGACATGAGCCACAGATCTCAGATCTAACGGCTCAAGACCTCCCAGGAGTTAACTGCCACACGTCAAGGCCATGAGGTTCAGAGGTCATGGGCCGTGGATCTTGGATCCAACGGTCCATGTCCTCCAAAGAACAACAGAAAAGAGGGGGAGGTCGGGGCCGTTGATGGTGCATCAACGGACCACAACACCGGAGGAGGTCCGGAATGGTGGGGATGAAGCGAGGAGGTCTAAACTTGGTGAGATGACCTCGGGGAGGTCCTACGCTGAGGTCAAAACGTCACAGCACCTCGGGGAGATGCGGGCCACCTGATGCGCAGTAGAGGTCTGGGACGTTCAAGATCTCCTCGGAGGAGGTCTTGGACGGCCTGAATCCAACGCCTTAAGCGCTATGCGTCTTGCAAGACTGCCATGACATTGAGTTAATGCGCGGGACAACGAGGAGGTCCGCGCGAGACACAAGGAGGTCAGAGCTAAGACGGCGAAGAATGCTCCATCATTGGGAGCATTTATCGCCCAAATCTTTGTCTTAACGGCCCACACGGATGATCCTTTCCGACAAAAGCGTTCACCGCAAAGATATGGCTAATGCCGGCGATCACGGAACCTGTGGCGACCACCACCAGTACCATTGTGTGCGCAATAGTGTTGCGCACACGATGGACCAACTCGACGGCGGCGATGGCTTTGAACGCCATGGCGTGAGATGGCCAAGGTGACAAGCACGGCCAAAAGACAACAATGATACATTGAGCTCCGCAGAACATTCAAGCGTGTGCTGGCGCCTGGGATTACGGGGAGATTACAGGAGGTCGGAGAGGTGCCGAGGAGGTCGTGGAAGAGGAAGGGACCGTATTTGGGAAGAAAGGTGCTCCACGGCCCACGCGACTAACTCCAAGCCCCACTTTGTCCACCTCTGTAAATGCCCAAACTAAACAAGTTAGGACTTGGTCACAGAGGACATGGCACAAATAGAAGCATAGAGAAAGAGAGGAAAACTCCAGGGACCCTTGTCCACCGAGGAGCTCCAAGCTCCAACAATGGCGGCCAAGGAGAGCTTCGGTGGTCTTGAGCTCACAAGCACAGAGGTGCAAGCAAGGCAACAATGGTGTGTAAAAGAAGCGCCAGATAAGATGTGAGAAAAAGTTTTAATTTCTACACATTAATTACATTTGAAACAAACACCTGTTTAGGTATTTGGGATGTTACAGTGTATGATTTGGCTTTTCGTGCTAGACGATCAGCCTCTACATCATCTTCTGAAATTATGTCATGTTGAAGATAATTGTAGATCGATGTTATCCAATCTCTACCTTGATCGTGACAGCGCCAACCGTCAACGACCTGTGGAGCATCCATATTTTCATGATCGGTTTGTACGACCTGTAGAGAATCATGTATGTTCTTGGAAGGCTCGACCACTGAGGGTGAATTGAGTTGCTCGAGAAAAACTCTGGGCGGGACGGTCGACCTTGTGCAGGTCATCCGTGCCAACTGGTCTACTAGAAAGTTTTTCTTTCTAGAAATATGTTGGATCTGGAAACCGAAGAAGTGCTTTTTGAGTTTCCGTACTTCCGCCAGATAAGATGACATCTTGGTACTCGAGCATTGATACTCTTTCCCTACTTGATTCGCTACTAGTTGAGAATCGCCTTTCACTAGTAATATGCAAATCCTGAACGAACGAGATGCTCGGAGTCCTACTAGTAAACCTTCATATGCTGCCACGTTGTTTGTGGCAGGAAAATTTAACTAGATGATGTACTTGATGTGTTCACTAGTAGGGGATATCAACACAACTCCAGCCCCCGAGCCTTTTAGCATCAAGGAACCGTCAAAGTACATTGTCCACTCTTCGTGGTGTTCATACTCGGGCCCTTGGGTGGGTTCAGGGTTTGTCCATTCGGCAATGAATTCTGTTATTGCCTGGGACTTGATTGCTGTTCGTGAAATGAAATGGAGGTCAAATGCCCCTAGCTCAACCGCCCTTTTTGCTATTCGTCTTTATAATTCCCTGTTTCCAAGGACTTGACCAATGGGATATGCGGTTGGTACGACCACTTTGTGGGCCTAAAAGTAATGCCTCAGTTTCCTTGAAGACATAAGGAAACCATAGAGCAACTTTTGTACCTGTGGGTATCTTTCCCTTGATCCATGTAAGACTTCGCTTACGTAATATACTGGTCATTGGATGTTATCCCGTTCTACGACCAGCACACCACTAACTGTTTGTGGCCTTGCAGCCACGTAAATTAGCAATGTTTCTCCCGATCTTGGAGAAACTAAGATCGAGGGGCTCGTAAAGTACTTCTTAAGTTCTTCAAAGGCATCGTTTGCCTCTTTAGTTCACTCGAAACTCCCATGTTTCTGAAGAAGCTTAAAGAAAGGTAATCCTTTTTCTCCTAACCTTGCTATGAAACGACTTAACGCTGCCATGTAGCCGGTTAGTTTCTGAACCTCTTTCTTCGTGGTTGGAGGACGTATCTGGTCGATGGCCGATATTTTTACTAGATTTGCTTCAATACCTCTAGCCGAGACTAGAAAACCGAGCAGTTTTCCAGCAGAAACTCCGAACACATACTTCTCCGGATTCAACTTGAGGTTATGCCTTCTCAAGTTGTTGAAAGTCTCTTGTAGGCCGAGAATATGATCGCTAGCGTTGGTGCTCTTTACGACCAGATCATCAACGTAGGCTTCTAGATTCCGACCTATCTGTGGACTAAAGGTTTTCTGCATCAACCTTTGAAAAGTTGCACCAGCGTTTTTGAGACCAAATGGCATTTTAACATAGTAATAAGTGCCATATGGAGTGATGAAGGAAGTTTTCTCTTCATCTTCTTTACACATTAATCTGGTGGTACCTCTAAAAAACTTTGTAACTCACACCCGGAAGTAGAGTCTACAAGTTGGTCAATGCATGGAAGGGGAAAATCATCCTTCGGACAAACTTTATTAAGATCTGTAAAGTCAATACACATTCGCCATTTCCTATTATTTTTCCTAACCATTACAGGATTGGCGAGCTACTGAGGGTGGTCGACTTCACGAATAAATTCAGTCTTAAGGAGCTTGTCAATCTCCGACTGGATTGTCTCCTTTCGATCAGGTGCAAAACGCCTCAGCTTCTGCTTGATCGGTTTCTTGTCAGGATGGAGAGCTAGCCTGTGCTCGATCACCTCCCGGGGGACTCCGGGCATGTCGGACGCCTGCGAGGCGAATACGTCCTGATTTGCTCGGAGGAAGGAGACGAGCGACTCTTCCTATTTGGGGTCGAGTCTTGCCCCGACTGGTATCTTGCGAGTAGATGGGTCAGTGTTTTCTGACCCAAGTGGCGACTTGGCGCTATCCGGAGAAGCGCCTTTGTCGAGCGGTACCTCTTTTGTCTGGTCGGATGGCTTTGGCATCATCTTTGGCCTCGAGTGCTTGACCTGCACGGTAGATGGATTAGCCTCTCTGGTCGAAAGTTCATCGACCAATTCTAAGTATTTCCGATCACACATGTAAGCCATTTTCTGATCTCCTCGAACCGTGATGACTCCTTTCGGTCTCGGCATTTTCAAACTTTGATAACCGTAGTGCGTGGCTATCAAGAACTTTGCTAAGGCCAGTCGATCAAGGATTCTATTGCACGCGGATTCAAAATCCACCACATCGAATGGGAACTTCTCTGTTTGGAAGTTCCCAGATCTTTCGAACGTAACCGGTAGGAAAACTTGTCCTATCGGTTTAGCGGTGGAGCTAGGGACTATACCGTGAAAGGCATATTTCACTGGTTTCACCTTGGACTTGGGAATTTGCATGTCTTCTAAAGTTCCCGCAAATAAAATGTTTAAAGAACTACCACCATCTATCAAAACTCGATTAACCCTACAGTTATTAATAGTAGGTTCAACAACAATAGGGAACCTACTTGGTCGAGCTGAAGAGATGGGGCATGTGAGGACCCCGGTTTATTAGGCTTGTAATGCTTAACCATCCACTTGGTCCTAGCATCACAAAACAAATAAACCAAGCCTCGAGATATATGTACTTCCCAAGATGTAGTACATACACCTCTTTACAAAAGCATGCACCAATTCCATTCAAACACATAGAACAGAAGCAAAGCAACAAACCAGAAGTTAATATAATAAAGATAGAGTTATTACAAAAGAGAGGCCGACCGGCCAAATAACAACACACAAAGCACTAAGTAAACAGCGGAAGCAAAAGTGCCATAAAGATGGCCATAACAAAAGCCAATCAGTGTGCCTTAACCCATAAGGCAACCAACTGCACCGCCAAGCTAGTCTTCCCACACAAAGACATCTCACAAAAGTAAAGCCCTTGGGGCTCTACCTCCTCTGCAACAAAGTTATTAAGCAAAGCAAATGAGTACAAAAATGTACTCGCAAGACTGACGTGTAGTATAACAGAACTATAGATAGCTACATGCAAGCTTTATTTAAGTGGAAGGCTTTAGGCTCATTTAGCATAAAGCAAGTTTTCATTTGCAATAATTAAATAGATTCAAAGCAGTTTTGCAATTCATTTTTAATTTGCAATTAACAGCGAGACAATGATATAATAACAATAGATAGATGACAACAACACTCCTAGAAGTGACTAACCCAATAGTCACCACAACAATAGCATAAATCACCCAATTCATACCACCCAACAAGTTTTAATTAAATGGTTGAGTCTAGTTCTTACACGACCTTACCAAGCATGTCCATAACCTAGGACGAGGCTATTCGAATAGTTTTAACTCTGCAGGGGTGTACCAATGTACCCACACACCAGACCGCCTTTTCGCCAAGCTATTTAGCACACTTTCTTTGGTATGCCGGCACGGCTAAGTCCTACGAGACATTTCTAATGGATGATGCTAATTAAGAGCCGCAACCCACGGGGATAAGGATACATTAACCAGCCTATGGCCGATATGTTAATGCTCCCCTCCCGACACCACACACACACACACACATTTATAACACACCCACCGACCAGCTCATAATTAACACCTCCTAAAGTACTTAGTCAAGAGAGGTCCCATATCCCTCTCGTGTGGTTAGCATGCAATAAACGCTTGGCTTAGTGACACAAGTAACTCGGTCCTTAGGAACTTAGGCACCATTCCATTCACACCCAACAAATCACACCAACATCCATTGTGCCCAAGTCAATAACAATTTTTGTTTTCATTTTTGGTTTATTTACAAAGTAACAAAGCACAAGTGCTGGACATAATGGAATAATAATTTTTGTGTGATCAAGGTCATCGACATAATGTCGATAAACCCCATTTCTACAGATTATCTAAGCATTTCTAAGCATTATCACGTAAACTACTAAGTGATAAGAGTCCATCCATCGAACTCTAAATCACAACAAGATAATCCTAGGCTTAGTAGTAGAGAATGAACATTTACCTACAGAGTATGCATCTATAGGCTTGACTAATCGATAATTTAACACAAAGTAAGCATGCATACATACAAGTTAAACAAAGTATTAGACTTTGAAAGTAATGGAACATAAGGGATATGATCAAACTGCTTGCCTTGTTGATTATGCTCAGTTTGCTGCAGAGGGGTGCTTTGGTTATCAACGTGCTCTTCGGAACCTAACGAAAGAATCGAAAAAGAACCGATAAGAACGAGAAAACGAAAAGACTCAACAGCAAACTTTCTCCGAATGCTCTGAAAATTTTACAGCAGCAAGAGCATGATTTTTAGGGAATTTAGCAATAAGAACCAATTGATTTGGATTCTCAATGCAAAAGATATGAGCAAAACAAAACTGCTCAGCCTGGAAATTCAAATCTGTTACTATTCATCATAATTAAATTGTTTAGCTAAAATTTCTAGAAAGGTAGTGTTTCTGAAATTTTTAGGGTAAAACAAGCACCTCACAAGATGAACAACCCAATTGGATTCATCTCATTTGGAGCTATAATGCACTTTCTATAAATTTTTAAAGACATAAAAATGAGCCCGAACGTTCCCTCCATCTCAGCCACAAATCTAGAATTGGACGGCTGTGAGTGATTTAGCCCATCGCGATGTGAACAGGGCCAGCTGACATGTGGAGCCCCATGTCAGTGGCACTGAGTCACGCGAGGGTTAAGCGCGATGCACAGGGCAAGGCCCACCGTCGTGATCGTTCGACTTGGCGCAACTTACGCACCGAGGTGGGGGGTGTTTACTTAAGTCGGGCCACAAGTCATAAACGAAAGGGGCGGCTTAAGACACACTTACTGCTAACCAATGATTAAACCATTAATGACGCTCATTACTGTGCCTTAACCACGCAACGAAGCGCGCACGTCGACGACAGAGCCGACGCGCTCTCCGCGAATTCTTCGGCGACGTGGTCCATGGCGTCGCGCACCAAGAGCACCTACGGGTGCACAATAGCGACGCGATCATGCTGGTACCACCCACACTGCCGGTGGTGACCCAGAGCGGTGGCGAGCCTGGCAAGGAGCGGAGGTACAGAACACGGCTAACGACGACAGCGCGATAGAGCTCCGCAGCAGGTCATTCAAGCGGTGCCCGAGCAACTAGAGGCTACCAGGGACCTACATGAATGACGCGGAGGAGCAGAGATGGCCGGAGCAGTGCCGGCGACGAAGCTCCGCGACGGCTACAATGGCGACAACGTGGAGAAGGTGACCTGGACAATCAGAGAGAGACCGCATCATCAAAATGGGTTCCACATGTCACAATAATGCTCCCAGAGAAAGGAATTGGAAGGAGAAGGGCTCACCGACGCCGGAGACGATGAGAGACGATTTCGGCCGAAAATGGGGAATCCCCAAATTAGCTTCACCCTGTAGAGATGAACCCAAATTGAGTGAGGGTTAAGTGTCACAGAGGTGAGAGGAAGGAGCTGGAGCACTCGATTGAAGAAGAGGGCTACTGGAATACCGCCTTCACCGTGGAGCTTGAAGCTCGGTAATGGCGGCCGAAGGCGATTGGTTGCTTGGAGCTCGAACCAGCAAGGTGGATGCTAGCTAGAGTTGCGCAATGGTGAAAGGAAGACAAGGAAAGAGAGCCGGGTGCTTAAGTAGCAAAGAGGCAGAGATGCTCAAGATGCGAGCCGGTCAAGCCTGCCAAGCCTGCCAGGAAGCACTGAGGGCGATGGGAGCAGGTAGAAGACGGCTTCTTGGGCAAGCTCTGAGCCGCATTAAATGCTTAACACAACGGCTACAGGCGAGGACGGGCTGGACAGGACCTGGCTTGCTCTCCCACTGCCATGGCCGCACGTGCGTGGCACAGGGGAGGACGCGAGGAAGGGGACGACGTGGCTGCCACTAGATTTCGATCAGGCGGCTCACAGGCGATCGAGTCAGCACCGCTCCGCGCTAACGTGGGCCGTGCGATGCTGATCCAACGGCCCACAACGCGCTCGCCAACATGAGCTCCCGGGTGCAGTTAGTTGGTTGAACCAAGTCGAGTGGCTCGAGCCCGAGCCTGACTCAGACCCAAGGAACAGTGTAGACCAATTGAGTTTGAATTTAAAAGCTGAGACTTTGCGGATTTAATTGAGATAGCAAATCAACTCCAAAATTTATGAAATTTTAACTAGAGCTTGCTGACTTTAAGATTAACCTTACATAAAATTTCCAGAGGTTTTCATGCACTGCATTTTTCTCAAGAAATTCCAGAAGGTTTGATTTAGGGTTTGACCCAGCTTTTGACAGGTTTGACTTGCCTCCAAAAATTATCAAATAATTTCTATAAATTATGAAATAATTCAGAGGTGTCACATACCATCCCTAGAACCAAGGAAGAATATTTCCAAAGGTTGGCACAAGCTTTGTGACTAAGTGGAATAAGGGTTTGACTTTAGTCAACAGGAGGTTTGTGTTTTTGGATTCCACAACTCTTGGACAAGAATTATAGATGAGTTCAAGAGTTTCCAGGTGTGAGAAAAAGTTTAATTTCTACACCTTTTCTTACATTTGAAACAAACACCCATAATTAATTACATTTGAAACACAAACCTAAATTTGGTTCTATTTGTACATTTGGGATGTTACAGGGCAGTCTTCTTTGCTGAAGGAGATTATCATGTCCGACCACTTTGATGCCTTGATGATGGTCAGAGGCTCGACGAGATTGACCTCCTGCTCCATGGCCTTCAGATGACGCCTCGACTCGTATGAAGAAGAACCTCCAAAGATCATGTTGACCGTGTGTTGAGACTCCTGGTACTACAGTTATTTCTTCGTCGCCATCTTTGTCCTTTTTGGAACTCATTTCTCTGAGCTCCTGTATTGCGAAAAATGGTCCTTTACCTGCATAATAGTCCTCCAGTTTCTTTTGCCAGGCTCGGCAGGTGCGGAGGTCGTGCCCTGCCTGCTGGTGAAGTGGACACCACTTCTTGTTTTTCTGGAATCCTTCGATCGGGGCTTTTGCATTGCCTCGACCGGTATAGTCCTTTTTACCCTTCGTAAACTTTTCAGGGATAGCTAGGACTTCTTTGTCGTCGGGTCTGTGGTTCTTCTTCTTCTTCTTCTTCTTGAGAGCTTTCTTATTCTTTTTCTCTGGTTTTTCCAAGCCAGGCTGGGGGATTTTGTCCTTCCGATCAATGGCCTCACACCACTCTATTGCTTCGCTAGCGGTGGCGTACTTGTCAGCCATGTTGAAAAGTTTGACGGTTGTTCGTAGAGGGTTCATTGCTATATCCTCCATAAACCGTCGATTCCTCAAACCTGTTTTAAAAGCCTGGATAACAGATGATTCTGCGACCTTTGGTATGGAATTACGAACCTGGCTGAATCTCTTGATGTATTGACGGAGAGTCTCATCAGAGCCTTGCTGGATTCGGTGGAGGTCGTCCTCCTTTCTAGGGCGGTCGTACATACTCTGGAAGTTCGCAATTAGAAGGCCGCAGAGTTGCTCCCAAGTATAGATTGATCTCGACCGTAGGTTAAGTAACCACGGCCAAGCGCACCCTTGAGCATGATGGGCGATAGTTAGCCATTACATTTTCGCCACCACCAGCTGACTCGATGGCGGTGGTATATATTTGGAGAAATTATAATGGGTTACGAGTCCCATTGAACTTGTCCAAGTTGGTCGGTCGAACTGCTTAGTAGCATAAAGCTTAGAGCCTGCAGAGAAGGCTTGATAACCTCGTGATCGATTCATGGCGCCTTCTTTAGAAAGGTGCGAATTATGTCGATCGGAGACCGTTCCTAGGGTTGGGAAATTGGAGCTCCGTGTGCCGATCCGTCAGAGACATTGGTATGATGCCTTCGATTGCTGCTTGATTTAGACGATG
The DNA here is from genome assembly GCA_036346405.1 of Phyllostachys edulis. Classification (NCBI taxonomy): domain Eukaryota; kingdom Viridiplantae; phylum Streptophyta; class Magnoliopsida; order Poales; family Poaceae; genus Phyllostachys; species Phyllostachys edulis. Next base: position 260,538 of record JAYEVD010000597.1, read on the forward strand.
TCTGAGATCATCAGTCAGCGATTGTTCTTCTCGATGTGGTGAGGGAGTGGCTACCTGGAATAACCTTCTTCCCTCATAACTCCTTGGTTGGAATCGTCGAGGAGGCCTTGGTATTGATTGTTCCCTAACACGACCATGTTGCCCTCTACTGAGGGAGGAGCGTTGGGACGTAGTCATGGTCTGACTTCCTGAATTCCTCTCTTCCCGATGCGCTTCTGTTTGTTGCATGGTTTGTTGCAGAATCTTCGATACTTGGCCTACGAGCTGTACAAAACCTGGGGTTTCTGCTAGAACAGGGTTAGAATTATTCAATATATCTTAAACACGTTGCAGGTTTTGTACAGTTATCGAGGGTCTCGGGGGGTTCATACTGGTAGTAGGTGTACACAGGTCTGAACCTTCCCCTGACCTCCAGATTTGTTCCGTCCGACCAGCTACTCTTGGTGGGGCGATGTCGAACAAGTTAGCGATGGACGCCGATCGATTCTCTGCCTCCGGAAGTTGGTGCTTGATGGCCCGTAACATCTCCACCAACACGTGGTGGCATGGCAGAGTGTGTAGGACCGTGCAAGGCATCTTGATTTGCATCTCCGATCGTATTGACCTCGTGCCTCCAGCAGCGATCCTCCGACAAGCTTCCACAATAACTAATGGAGAGCCTTCCAGTGCTTCTACTAGGAGTTTCCACGGTGGAGAGCAGTTGGAGATGAGCTCCTCCTGAGGTATTCTTGGTGGGCGCGGCTGATCCAAATGGATGCCGATCGTATGCTGAGCCTTATCATCCTCACTTGGCCCACGACCAGTGGAGGCTTCATCGACACCGTTACCAGATGTCGGTTGGCTCTTGGAATTGCCAGAAGCCGTGGACAAGTACCTTTCAACCATGATTTCATCGAGAGTATAAATATTCTCGAGTGGCAGTGCTGAATTTTCTTAACCTGTTTCGCCGGTCGGAAGGACCGAGCTTGGAGTGGCTTTTGAACATTTCGAGCTGGTCGGAATGGCTGGAAGCGCCACTTGTCGTAGTGGTGGATCCTCATCCATCTCGGTCGATTTTGCTAACGTCGGACGTCGAACCGGGGCGGAGGAGGAGGAGGATGACATGTCGTTTTCTTGCATGGCACGAATGCATCCTTCCATGTCGAGGTTGGAGTAGTCCGCCAAGGTCGAACCAATTCTTCTCGCCCCAAACTTGGCCATAGTCGCATGAGCGATTACGAGTGAGCAAGGATTTGATGAACGGAGAGTTTCTTCAGAAACTTACGCCTTCTTCCCCCTTAACGGCGCTAGTCGTCGATTTATTGAGTCGCCGATCTTCTGAAATAAAAGAGAAAATGACGTGATATTTCAGGATAGAATGGGGCGCTCTTTGTTGATATGAACTAGATTTACAGGGGTGCTTATGACCAAACTAGGGACTAATCCTAATTACATGAATATGAAGATTGCTATGCTCTAATCGATGATGTTGTCTTGCTTGTCTCGCACAGATTGTGATTATCGATGTGCTTCTCGATATCCCTTGGCTTCTCGTGTGTCTCTTCCCTTTGGTCTTCGTGCTCCACCTTTAAATAACTTTCAAGAGGTGGCGCATTACTCTGAGAAGGCGTCCTCGTAAAGCATTGTGACTGGTCTGGCGAGGCGTCGATTAACAATGTGTTAAGCGTTCTCTGATTAAGTGTCTTAGAGACACTCAACCGTACAGTAGTTGTTGTTAGTGTCTTTAGGACTATGTAACCGTGTGATATGAAGTATACAGCACATGCTACCTGGTCATCGCACGGTAAGAATATACTAGGGATCAGTTATAGATACCAGTTCATAGCTTTTCCGAGCAGCTACCTGGTCAGAGACTAGGTGCAGGACCTTGTCCGACCAGGGTACCCTTATATAACCTCTGGAATCCTTACGACTAGTGAGGTCGTTAGCCTTAGAGGTTACGACCATGAAGACATATGGTCTTTTATTATGTTTTAAGATAATACATAGAGGTTTTAATCCTCGTCATCTATGATTGCCTCTAGGGCATATCACCAACACCCTCCTCCCCCTCCTCCCTCCACGAGGCGCCCAACTCCCACGCCGGCGCCCCACCTCCTCCCTAGCTCCCTCCTCCTCCCTAGGATCTAGCACCTCTGCCCGCCTGCGATGTCGCCCGCCTCCGGACCCAATCGGATCTGGTGGCTCCACCGCCCACGACATTGGCCTCCTCCCTCGCCCCTGACATCAGTCTCCTCCCTCAATCCGGTGCCGCCCTCCTTCTTCCCCTGCCCTGTCGCCAAACTCCTCTCCTGAAGTCACCGGTAGGCATCCCAAACCCCTAGTCGCGCCATTTTTTTCTTCTTCTTTTTCCTTTTTTTTGTTGTAAAGTAACTATTTTGTAATAATTGTTTAATTAAATATTATTTATTGTAATAATTATTCATTGTAATAATTATTTATTATAATAATTGTTGTTAATTACATTAATTGCGGTTTATTATGCGTTCATTATCGTTAATTACGGTATATTGCATTAAATGCGATTAATTGCGCCAATTGCATTAATAAATGCGTTAATGCGGTGGTCGTCGTTAATTGCAGTTAATTATCATTAATTTCGATAGTTATCGTTAGTCGTGGTGGTAATCGTCAATTGCGTTAGTTGTCGTTAATTTCTGACAATTGTTGTTAGTTGTCGTTAATCGTCATCAATTGCGTTAATTACCGTTAAACGGCATCAAACAAGCTATTACTATTATCAGTGGCATTTCAGATATTTCTTATCTCAAAAATTTGCAAATTTACCTAAAAGCCGATCGCCAAACACCAAATCTCTTCACTACTATTCAACAGAGTCAAATTCGAAAGCCGCTTTTTAGGAAAGTTGTAGCCGTGCCAAACAGGCCCAAAAGGTAGCAAGGAATTTTGCCCATACAGTTGCAATAATCGGTTTTATTCTATACTCTCTCTGTTGTTGCGACCATTTGATTTGTGTGAATATTAATATGCCATACGAGCCTATGATAAAGAAAAAATGTGACGTGTCCTTGATAAAATATCTCGAATTAAAGCCGCTAACCGGTGGCGCACCGGATCGGATGCACACACGTTGCTCTCTTGCTTTTTCAAGTCGATGATCGGGCAAACGTGATTACGGTGGGCTAAGTGCCCTATCATGAATTGTATTCTTTAGTGCGTGCAAAGAAAGCCGGACTACGATTTTTCGAAAAGGAGCTACGTTGGTGCGCATATATATTTATTGTATATATGCCGTGATTACTACGTTCACTACCGCCACTATGAGGAATCGATTTAGATGTTTCGATTTGATTGATTAGCTTATTGCTATCATCATCGATGGATGGATGGATGGAGCCAGGTGGACATTTGGTTATGTTAATAAATAATAACTAGCTTAATAATCGAGAGGCAGGAAAACATAGACCAGGTGGACATTTGGTTATGTTAATAACTAGCTTAATCATCGAGAGGCAGGAAAACATAGATGAACAAACAGGAGAAAGAAAGCAGCAAACGACTTCATTTCCTCGTACTCCACTAGAGTATGCAATGATGTATAGGACACAAATCCGATTAATTAATTAATTAATTAAGGGCCGTCTATTGCCCAGGCCACTGAAGAAGTGCAGAGAAGGACGAGAGAAGAAACACGATAGAAAGAAAAAGAAAAAGAAAAGAAAGATGGTAGGAAATTAATGATTCAGATAGGGACGGACAAGTGCGAGTTGATCTCAGAAATACGAACCAGAAGCCCCAGGTAAGTGTTGTGCTGCTGAATTCATACTTTGAAATCCACTGATTCTCTTGTTTCTCCTCCACCAATTCGATGAAGTAGATGACATTTCAGTTTTCATTTGCTTCTTCTCCCCTGATGCAGTCTAGTAGTGATGAGGATCTAATAATTCTCAATTAATTAAGTTATTTATCTATAATGTTTATAGATAATAATCTATTTTATACAACCTTCAAAGATACCCCTCAATATTAACAATAAAGAAGATCATATACACCTAGTGGTCGTACGTTATTTTACGACCACTTTATATGGTCGTAAGTTCTTCTACGATTACCTCATGGTCGTAAGTTTTACTACAATCAAATCATCTACGACCACCCTATGGTCTATAAAGCCTAAGACATGTGGGCCCAATCGACTAGAGACATTTGTGCGCTACGCTGTGTTTAATACATGCAATAGTTAATATGTGTCGTTATTCCTGAGATAACTACACATATTAAACATTTGTCTCTGACATAACCGCAAGACGACGTGCGGGGATGCATATCTGACAATAACTACCCTTAAACGTGTGTATTGCATCAAATGACAAGGTGCCTTTTGACGTAGACAATTGTCACCCCTTCATGCGCTACACAAAGAGTAAAGTCGGTGGACAGAGGACAGGAGGGCAGACGAGAAGCGAGAGACAAGAAGATTAAGCCCTAGCTTTAGTGACTCCATCTTGTTGTAAATACAATCAATACAGCAAACGCAGGAGTAAGGTTATTATTCTATCAGGAGAAGACCCGGACCTGTATAAAATTCATGTGTCCCTTTTTGTATGGTTTCACTCCAGAAGAGCCCCTAGCATTCATTCATAACATCGATATGAAACCATCGACAAGTAGATGCCATGCATTAATGATTTTTGCTTCTTATCCACCAATGCAATCCAATATTCCTTTGGCTCTTCCTCCACGGAGAATAAAATTGTCCAAAGTTACACATGTTTGCTTTTAGATCAGAACATGAGTTCACATAAAGAAATCTTAAACACACATGGATGCCAATTGCCATCTCTGAAGTCGAGAGTTAGGTGAGAGTACGACGACATGCCAGATTTTATTCTGAATAAGGATTAATTCAAAAACTAAAGAAACATAAATTATTCTACCAAGGACATAAATGTCCTGACGAGGTGAACCCTAACATAAAACAAAAAAACCTAAAGAAACATAAATTATTCTACCAAACACAGAAAGGTCCTAACCTAGGTGAATCCTAACATAAAATAGAAAAAAAAATTAATTTATTATAAAAATAAAAGAAAAGGTCGTGGAAATTGTACTGCACAAGAACTAAAATTACACATTGCATAGGACTGTAAGTTTAGTTATAATCGCATGCAATTTTAATCTAACATATATATGTTGTTCATAGCTTAACAATATACCATGTGAACCTAAACATAAGACACTAATTACTGACCTAGGAGAAGCACCTGCAGAAAAATAAAACTATGACAACGACACTAAATCAATAAAGTCATGTATGTTTCAATAATGGATAGCACTTGGGACTAAATTATAAAAGAGCATAATAAAAGGGCAAAAAGATAATTGCACTAAAATGTCCTAAAATTGCATATTTCATTACACTAAAATTTTAATTCAAATGTTATGCAAATTATAAACTAATACGATTTCAACAAAGTTTATCTACATGTAGTTGTTAAGATGTCACATCCACATTTTGGAAAGGAGCTGTGGCTCCATAAAACCATGGAAAGTCAGCACTTCCAAGCATTCTTGATGCAAAGAAACAACGGTATCCTTCCATTAGCCTCTGCCAATAAACATATACATTCATTTTTTTGGTACCCTAGTCATACAGAACACCACATAGAAACCTAGCAGAAAAACTTTAGTACAGATTTGTCGGTGTTTTAGAACCGATCTCATCTAATGATTGTTTGATTCGGGGGGATCTCCAAGACTTAAATCACGCAGAGAGAATGACACAGAAATTTTTATACAGGTTCAGGCCTTCTCCGGAGAGAATAACAACCCTACTCCTATGTGGATATATTGAGTATGCTGGTTATAGATCAAGAGAAAGACTCAAATGTAATGTCTTGTGCTCCTGATTGTCCCCCTTTTCCTCTTTTCTCTCTCCCTCCCCTCTCCTGATGATCTTGTCTTTTATATAGTACTTGAAGTGGATGTCCGTTTCTCCAGTCCAAAGGGTGCCTCAACGCTTCAGATGTTGGAGCAGTTACTAGAGATTATTACTGGAGTTGTAATGTTCCCACATCGCTAGGCAATTATCATCAGGATAGAGAGTTAAACGTGTAGTTATTCCAGAGAATAACAACAGAATTAACTACCCATATCTTTAAATATGGTGCGTAAGATTTCCTAATTGCCCGAGGCCTACATGTCTCAGAAGCCCCATCGACTAGGGACTAGTCGTAGAAGAACTTATGACCAGGTGATGGTTATAGTAAAGCTTACGACCACAGACTAATCATAGGAGGACCCATGATCAGGGGATAGTCGTAGAAGAGCTTACGACTAGAGAATGGTCATAGAAGAACTTACGACCATGAGGTAGTCGTAGAAGGACTTACAACTATAGGGTGGTCGTAGAAGAACTTACGACCTTCAGCTCCTCCCTTACAAACGTTAAGGGGTATACTCAAGAACTATATGATGGTATGATTATCCATAATAAGAATTATAGATAAATAATTAAATGAGGATTATTAGATCCTCATCATCTAGCCCCCAGCTTCAAGTAAAAATAACTTACATGGAAAAGGAGCCATAGATGATCTTACGACGTAAGACTACCAGTAGAACATTGGTCGAAGGAAAGACTTTTAGATCGGTATTTCATTTGACCATAAATTCACTTGGTCAATAAGGTTGTAGGAAATCTTAAGACTACAAGATAGTCATAGAAAATCTTACGCCTACAAAGTGGTCGTAGTATGGTGATCGGAAGTAAAACCTTTCCGACTGGTATCTCATTTGACCAGAAATAGACTTGGTCAAGAAGGTAATTTCGCTTGAAGTGTAAAGGCAGACTCGGTTTTCTCGAACAGACAAATTTAAGAATCTCAATCGACTTGCGTAGACCTGTCTATTGGAGCAGTTCCCGAAAAAGTGGCAACTGTTGGGTTGCCACATCTTTAACCCAAGTGCGCGGTTATAAAAACTTACCGTGGGTGTGATTCTAGGGTTCTTACCTTTCCCCAATCACTCCAACTGTTCATCGAGCTCTTGTATTCTCCTCCATCAACCAAATCGTACACCCTCTTGATACCTTTCCAAGTCCAAATCTCCCTTTCTTGAGAAAGATGGCCGGGGCCGCTTCCTAGTGGGCTGAATCGGAGATGGATGCGACCAAGATGAAGGCTCTGGTCGCTACCGAGAAGATCCCGAAGAGGGAGCTTGTCAAGTGGATTGAGGCTGCTGGGCAACATTGGCCGTCAAGGGAGATTGGGCAGATTCCTGTCTTCTAGGTGTACTGTGAGTGTGGCCTTCAATTGCCTACTCACCCTTTCCTCACACTCGTACTCGAGCACTTCGAGGTGGAGTTGGTGAACCTCGTTCCCAATTCTATCACGATGTTGGACGTGTTCATTTACTTGTGCGAGGTCCACCTAGGGATTCTGGCCGACTTGGAATTATTCCAAGATTACTTCTACAGATGACCAAAGTTAGCGTGTATCCTTGGTAGGCTGCGATCTGGCGCTCCACGGGAAGTCGAAGGAGTACATTCAGATGTTCACCCGATCGTCATGGTCAGGATGGAAGAAGAGGTGGTTCTACTGGCAGACGACCAGTGAAGACAACCTCTCTTTCGCCGGGATTGCCGTCGAGAAGAGTTCTTCCTGGGATCCGACTCTTGGAGATCTTAGTCGGATCATCCCTTACATTCAAGCCATCAAAGACTTGAAGGAAGAGAGGCTTACCGGATGGTACGTGGTGAAGGATTTCATCATGCGCTGCATTAGACCTCTAAAGAGGAGGGCTCATCCCATGTGAAGGTACTCGGGGCTAAAAGACCCGACTAGGGATTACGAGAAGGGTAAGTAAATTTCTAATCTTAGCCTTCTTTTTGTTGATTTTGAACTTGGCTATTGAAAGTTTACTTACTCCTGTAGATATTTCATAAGCGAAAATTGACGCTCGAGTCAAGCTCATTTGTGAGAAATCCTCGCCACCCAATGTGGTGGCTCCTCAAATCCTAGTAGTCCTATCCGCAGAGGACAACATGGAACGCCTGAAGGTATTCAAGAATTGATTTTATCTTCAGGATCTTGTAGTCGTAGAAAACTTATGACTAGGTATTGGTCATAGGAATTCTTATGACCAGATAATTGTCGTATAAAATCTTAATACTAAGTGCTGGTTGTAGAAAAACTTATGACCGCTTAGTAATATTTCTTTTTCTGATTTCTGCATAAAGTAGGCATGGAAGACCGTCAGGACGACAAAGAGGTCGAACTGATGGTCATCGGCGCAGTGGCGGAGCAAGTCAGGGCTCCTCCGGCGAAAAAACGTCGACTCGTGAAAGTCGCCGACAAGGGAGGTGCAGGTTCAAGCTCTACTGCTTCGACCAAGCCTTTTGCAAAATTTGCTACGGACATGGCTGCTGCAGAGGAGGCAAAGGCGATCGAAGCGACTGAAGTTCTCAAACACAAAGCCTCCAAGACTAAGGTACCCTTCTACTACGACAATAAAACTTGCTTGTGTCTCAAACATGCCTTTGAGCGCTACGATCATATCGTAGGCCTCTATGTTCTCAAACCGTCAAGGTCTCGAGTTCATAGCAAGAAGCATGAGACAAACTAACATCAAGGACTCATCACATGCCTTTTATAGGCGGTTTTAATAGCAGCAGCAAGATTTTACGTAGGCACTTCGGAATTGGTTCTTCTAGAACATGTTCCTTTTTTATCTTGCCTGAGAATAATTCTCAGGTTGCGGGACCAATCTGCAAAATTTGTTCTATTAAATTTTTCCCTTTCAAGTATTGAACGTAAAGCAAAACTGGATGTAGGTACAGCAGTTGGTGCCATGATCTACAACATAAAATATATGCAAAACTAAGACATATGTTCAATTAAAGTAACTTCTATTAAACAATTTAATATAGATACTCCCACTAAACACCACATCCCTCTTATGACATTTAATGATTCAAGATCCATAATCATTTAATCAACTAGTGAGCTTTGGCTTCACTGCTAGAAGACTAGTGAAAATGGTAAGCAACCTTTGCTAATCATATCTACTATATGACTCTTGTTGTTGGGCAAGATCTTTATACTTCTAAGACCCAACCTTTATGCCCCAAGGTCCACAGCTGTTATGATAACCTTGTTAAGTTAAACCAATGCCAGCGTGTAAGTGTCTGACACAAACCCATCTAGTCAAGGAGAGTTAATGGTACTCTACTTTGGCAAGACCTACCATTAAAATACATGACTTTGGATGGTGCGGCATATTTAGGAGGGTATCAATTTAACCTAATATTATGTGAGGGAATTTTACTTCTACCATGTCAAAAGCAAATGAAGCAAAATAACATGCATAGAAATAAATGAACAGGAATGTAAAGGCATTCACAGACAATCAAATTGCATTGTGATATAGCATGACCCTTCTTCATGGTAATCTCCATCGCTATGCATCCTGTTCACCATGTCTTCAAGTGGCCGACTCCTCCAAGCACTCCCACTAAGCCATTATTTCTAATAGCACTAGTAATGAAACACAAGGAGTAAAGAAGCATCACAAGTCGACACGTAGGCCGTTATACAAATATAGACAGCCTTGGGCTGCAATTAACATGACACGCAGGTCATGAACAATACACGCATACATGCATCTCATACATGAAACATCATGGGTCATACTATTCACATTAATCCCTGCAAAAACAAGTTATGCACAGAATCCAATTCTAACGGACGACATGAGCACACACTACCTATAGCGCGTGGTACGAATACCCAGCACGGCGGTCCCTATTCCGAACCAATCCGATCAATGCCTTGATACGACCACGCACTACGGCATACTCCGATGGCGGAATTCCGACCGGTAGGAGTGATATGCAGTCTGGTCGTGAACAAGTGCAATAAACTATCTGGTCCTCATAAGCTCATACCTCCTCGTAGACCCATCTATTACCACCGAAAAACTGATCGATCTTATCGACCAGGGTCTAGGTCATTCCATCTATATGAACCGATTTAGGTTACCAGACTCGACCAGTAATAGATCCAATCTACTACTACCACATATCAAATATATGCGATTGATCCAGATAAAAAAAACTACGCAAGATGGCTCTGATACCACTGTTGGGTTACGGGGTAGGCTACGATAGCTACAAACAAAAATCTACCACGTAGACCAAGAAGCCAAGCAAGTAGATGATCACAGATAGTTACCACTAGACGCGCAGAGCAGCGGAAGAAGGGTTGGAACGACTGGTCCAGCGAAGAAGCGTCGATGTAGTGGTCGAGTCGATCGTCTCCTCCAGCAACCTCTGCAGTTCCTCGTGAAGATCACGGATCATCCTCAAGCGCAACAATCGTAGTAGCACCTCTACGGTATCCACACGTCGGCGAGGAACAACCATCGCGCGGTGTGCTAGCACCAAGTCGCACCCACAGAGCTCTCAGGAAGATGGCGGCTAGGGTTTTGGTCGTGTTTTCTCGCGTCCTCCCAACAGCCTCATGCATCTCCTTATATAGTGCTCGTGACGGATCTTATCCGAACACGTTTACGAATCGTATTCGTACTGGTTTGTTCCAACCCGTTAAGTGTGTGACCCTGTAGGTTCATGTGTAGTTCGGTTGTGACTCGGAAACCGTTTCCGATCACGAGTCGTATCGGCTCCTAGCAGAACATATCGATTCCCGAATACACACAAATTATATCGGACGAACCTTAATGCAATATGATCTACGACCAGGTCCTCATCACTTACGACCAGTTCGTATTTGGTCACGACCAGTTCGTAATTGCTTACGACCAGGTTACGACCACTCTGTGACTACGTTCGACCAGTCTACGACCAGCTCGTATACGTATGCGACGATCAGAAGCTGATTGAACTAAGCGACCTACTAGTGTATACTCCCTTTGCCTCACGATGTCCGGGTTGAACTCCGGTGAGATGATGTGTCATCCATGGTATTCAATTCTTTCTCGATCGAGTGTCGGATAACTCTCGTGGTGAACACTTCGACTACTAGTGGCATGGCCATGCACTTTCTTTATCCGATCAACGAGGGCCCGAGACATCTCTCTGTTATGTTAGGAGGAGCAAATCCCATATCCGACCAGTCACATTCCTCTCTATGTTTCATAGCATACCCAAAAGCTACCTTTATAACTACCTAGTTACGGTGTAGCGTTTGACAACCCCTAAGAGTGCTATTACACATGTAGAAAACCATGCTGATCTCGAGTCTAAGGATTATACATCATCATTGCTTGAGACCAACTAACGACATATAGAATCATAAAAATCTCAATAGTATCTCAAGGTGGGTCTAATCCAACATCATGTTCTCCAACATGTGTCCATATTATTGGTTTGATATCTCCATATCTATGACTCGTGAAACATAGTCATCAACCAATACATATGCTAGTCTATTCATATGTGTCCTCATATGTTTCCGACCAGGGAACGTATAAGAATAACTATCGTAGAAATATATAGTTTCACAACCAAGTCACATACTTGATAATAAATATTAACAATATTATTCTAGGAACAAGATAACATATTATCCAATGTCATGAACATAATGAAATATAATCATCTCTATGATTGCCTCTAGGGCATATTTCCAACAGTCTCCCACTTGCACTAGAGTCAATCATTTAGGTATCTAATACCGATAGCTCTTTTGTGTGTGCCTCATGCTTTGGCGTGTGAGAGACTTTGTCAAGCGGATCGGCAACATTTAAATCCGTATGAACTTTGCATATCTTAACATCTCCTCTATCCACCAATTCGCGAATAAGATGATAACGCCTGAGTATATGCTTGGACTTCTGATGGGATCTAGGCTCCTTAGCTTGAGCAATGGCTCTATTGTTGTCACAATAGAGATCCATTGGGCTCGAGGCACTCGGAACTATTCCCAATTCAGCAATGAAATTCCTTATCCAAACACCTTCTTTTGCGACTTGAAGCGCAATGTACTCGGCCTCAATGTGGAATCAAGAACCGTCCCTTGCTTGGAACTTTTCCACTCACTTGCTCCTCCATTCAAAATGAATACAAAACCAGATTGCGAACGATAATCATCTTTGTCGGTTTGAAAGCTTGCATCGGTGTAACCATTTACAACGAGCTCTTCATCACCGCCATAAACTAGAACACATCCTTAGTCCTTCTTAAGTACTTAAGAATATTTTGCACAATGTCCAAAGGACCTTCACGGGATCGACTTGGTATCTCGCTCGTAACACTTAGAGCATATGATACATCTGATCGTACATATCATGGCATACATGATAGATCAATGGCGAAGCATATGGAATATCACTCATTTTGTCTCGCTCATCGTTGGTCGTAGGACACCGATTCTTACTAAGATTAATGCCATGTGCCATGGTCAAGAATCCTCTCTTGGAATTTTGCATGTTGAACCGATTCAACACTTTGTCTATGTACATTTCTTGGCTTAATCAATTAGCCTCTTAGATCTATCTCTATAGATCCTTATTCCCAAGATATATCTTGCATCTCCTAAATCTTTCATTGAGAAACTTTTCTTAATGAAGATTTAACAGATTCTAACATCGGAATGTCATTCCGACCAGTAGTATGTCATCTACATACAAGATTAGAATAACAAGTGCGCTCCCACTAACCTTCATGTAAACACAAGGTTCTTCTTTGTTCTTGACGAAACCAAACATTTTGATCTCATCATCAAAACGTATATTCCAACTCCGAGATGCTTGCTTCAATCCATAAATAGACTTTTGAAGTTTGCATACCTTACTAGCATTCTTTGTATCGACAAAACCTTCAGGTTGTGTCATGTACACATCCTCATCTAGGTTTCCATTAAGGAAAGCTGTTTTGACATCCATTTGCCATATCTCATAGTCGAAATATGCAGCAATAGCTAGAATGATCCGAACAGATTTAAGCATCGCTACCGGTGAGAAAGTTTCATCGTAGTCAACTCCTTGAACTTGTCGAAAACCTTTTGCGACTAGTCGAGCCTTATGAATGTGAATATTTCCATCCATATCAATCTTTTTCTTATAGATCCATTTGCACTCAATGGTTTTAACACCATCAAGTGGATCGACCAGGTTCCAAACCTGATTTTCTCTCATGGAATCTATTTCGGATTTCATGGCTCCAAGCCATTTCTCAGAGTCTGGGTCCATCATTGCTTCCTCATAAGTCTTAGGCTCACCATTATTCAATAATAATACATCATGCCCATACCTTGTAGGTAATTGACGCGGCCTTTTAGATCTATGTGGGGCTGGTGCCTTATCTACAGGTTCAACAATAATTTGTTCATCCAATAGAGGTTCAATAGGAGTTGAAACACTTTGAGATGTTTCCCGAATTTCTTGAGTTGCACCTTTCTCCCATGACTCCTTTTGAAAGAAACTCTTTCTCCAAAAGACACCATTTGAACAACAAAACTTTGTCTTCTTCGATTGTAGAAATAATATCCTTTGGTTTCCCTAGGATATCCTATAAAAAGCATTTATCGATTTGGGTGTGAGTTTATCGGACGTCAAACGTTTAACATAGACATCACATCCCCAAATCCTAGAAAAAGACAAACTAGGACTTTTCGATCCACATCTCATATGGTGTCTTATCTCTCGATTTAGATGGTACCTTATTTAAAATGAAAGCGGTAGTTTCTAGAGCATAACCCCAAAAATATAATGGCAGATCCGATTGGCTCATCATTGATCGAACCATGTCCAACAAGGTCCTTATTGCTTTCGGACACCCCATTCCATTGTGGAGTGCGGGTGGTGTAAGTCAGGAACAATTCCACATTGTTTCAAATGACTACCAAACTCATGGCTCAAAAACTCACCTCCACGATCAGATCGTAAAGATTTGATTGTCTTGCCAAGTTGATTCTGTACTTCATTCTGGAACTCCTTGAACTTTTCAAAAGATTCCGACTTGTGCCTTATTAAGTAGATATTTCCATATCTACTATAGTCATCGGTGAAAGTAATGAAGTACTGAAAACCACCTCTAGCTGTCGTACTTATTGGTCCACAGACATCAGTATGTAAGTGCCAACTGGTCGGACGCCCTTTCACTACGACCAGTGAAAGGTGTCTTGGTCATCTTTCCGACCAGGCAAGACTCGCATGTTTCAAATGATTCCAAATCAAATGAGTTTAGAGTTCCATCATTATGGAGCTTTTTCGTGTGTTTCTCAATTATGTGACCCAAACGACAATGCCAAATAAAAGTGGAATTTATTTCATTAGGCCGAAGCCTTTTCGCATTAATATTATAGATTGATGCATCATCAAGATTTAAAATAAACAACCCATTCAAAATAGGTGCATAGCCATAAAACACTTCATTCAAAAATATAGAACAACCATTGTTCTCTATAATGAATTTATAACCCTCGCCATCAAACATGAGGCGAGATAATGTTTCTACTAATGGTCGGAACGTAATAACAATTATTTAATTCCATATCTATGACTTCGTGAAACATAGTCATCAACCAATACATATGCTAGTCTATTCATATGTGTCCTCATATGTTTCCCGCCGAGAGGAACGATAAGAATAACTATCGTAGAAATATATAGTTTCACAACCAAGTCACATACTTGATAATAAATATTAACAATATTATTCTAGGAACAAGATAACATATTATCCAATGTCATGAACATAATGAAATATAATCATCTCTATGATTGCCTCTAGGGCATATTTCCAACATCTCGCCATCCGTAAAGCCGGAGGCTCAAGGAGCGGTAGTTCTCGCTTAAGACCCACGACTGCAGACATGGTCATGGTGACCTCATCCCCGGCTTTGATTTTTCACCGGGCGCGGGTCGAAGATAATAAGTCGAAGAAATCTTCTTTAAGGAAGGTTGCTTCCAGATTCAAGATCAAATCCAGAAAACGAAGGTATGTAAAAAGACAAAAGTGTAAGAACATCATTTACCTTTTGCTTTTTACCATCAACGACGGTTTTCCTCTTTGTGATCTTAGCCCGACTCCTCCAGCCCTCAAGGACATTTACGCCGAGGAATCCATCGCTATTTCTCCAAGAGTCGAAGAAATAGCGATGACGATAGTCGAAGGGTCGATCCACAGTCAAGTGGTGGAAGAAGTTGTTCTTCTTTGAAGCAAGCTGCGACCACGGAGCGATCGTGGAGGCTAAAGCGAAACGACGCCATGATGCAACAGAGGCATCGAGCCAAGGCAATGGATCGTTAGCCACCGTGCGAAGGAAGTCATCGTGAAGCGTTCTCCCGGTCCCTAAGGAGGCTGTCGTCACCGAATCGAAGAAGAAGAATACAACTTCTTTTCTAAATTCTTCGGTTACATTTGTGGGATCTTCGCTTTTAGATCTCAGAACCGAGGTTCCCCACCCCAAGGATATTCCAAAGCAGGGAATATTTTCGACGATGAGCGTCTCAAAAGGTGTCGTGGAATCGGGTTCAAGAGATCGATTTAACCGAATAACCCCACCGAGTATTCTCTATGTTTGCTCGAGCGAGCATTAACATAAATACTTGTTGCTCAACATTTATACATGTGGATTTTCTTGCTTCTTCTTGTCTTTCTTTATGCGAGAGAGCTCTAGAGCAAGTTGTCACTATTGGCTGTAGTACAACCGACAACTTATGTAGTGCTGACAGAGAAAGCGTAACTCCGTGAGTAATGGAGAGATGGTAAGTTCTTGTTACTCGTAGTCGTTTATGTTTGACCACTTGCACAATATTCAAAGGGTTGTCGTAGAAGAACTTACGACAAGGTCTTGAGTCGTAGAAGGACTTCACTTACCAAGGAATTGTTGTAGAAAAACTTACGACTAGAGTCTTGGTCATAGAAGGACTTATGACTAGGGAATTATTGTAGAAAAACTTACGACTAGGTCTTGGTTATAGGAAAACTTACGACCGTGAGGAATTGTCGAGAAAAACTTACGACTAGGTACTAGTCATAGAAGGACTTACGACCGAGGAATTGTCGAGAAAAACACTTTACTAGGTAATGGTCATAGGAGAACTTACGCACCAAAGGAATTGTCATAGAAAAACTTACGACTAGGTCTTGGTAGTAGGAGGACTTACAACCAAGGAATTGTCAGAAAAACTTACGACTAGGTACTAGTCGTAGGAGAATTTATGACCGAGGAATTGTCCTAGAAAAACTTACGACTAGATATCGGTTGTAGGAGAACTTACGACCCGAGGACCTGTCATAGAAAAACTTACGACTAGGTAATCGGTCATAGGAGAACTTACGCACCAAAGGTCTATCAGAGAAACACTTACGACTAGTGAGTGGTCGTATAAAACGACCACTTTGTGCTATGCTCAAGTCTACTCTTACGCCTCTCGTAGGTTCAAGAGTGACGAAAAGACCTTGGTCGATTCGCCGACTACGAGCGTAATAAGCTTCAAGAGGCGCTCTGCAATTCGAAAGTTGCGAGAAGCTAATAAGCGGTAAGTCTTGAACTTAAAACCGCTTATGACCTTCTTTTCTTTTCTAACTCTTATTTCTTTTCAGTAAAAGATGTCAAAATAGGGAAGCTTGAAGCCGAGGTCAAAGAAAAGACCATAGTTGTTCACAAGATTTCCCATATCGCCAAAAAAAATATCGAGAGATCAAGTCGTGAAAGGAGTGTTATGCAAAGAGCACTACCTCTCATGATGATAAAGTCAAGAGGTTAGATTCTCGACTAACAAGTAAGCCAGTCTTTAACTGCGACCAGTTTTATTTTCCTTTCGGGGTCATTTTATCTTACTAGTCTTATTCTTTGCAGAGCAAACAGTCGAAATAAAACAACTCCGTGAGACTTCGACTCGTAACCAAGAGGAGATAAAGTCGATGAAGGTCACCCTTCAGGACAACATTTCTCTCTTGAACAATGTACTCAGTGGGCTACGTGCTGAGGAAATCACTCCTCGTGAAGACTTGATGATTGCTCACACGAGTACTATTGGAGAACAAGTCGGGACTTTGCAAGAGTTGGTGACTATTACAAGACCAACCAAGGCGATTCGATAAAAGAGGTCGAGAAGGCAATAAGTTTTGTTGGGAAAAACTTAAAGCTCATGGCCCCAATCTTAATTTGCAACCAATCAAAATCGACTTATTCGCTCAAGCAGAGGCGAAGTTGATGTAAGATATGCGGTCGATCAGCAAGGAAGTCACGGAGGAGATGCAAATAGGGTCTCCCTCATCAGAGTAGTTTTTACTAAAAATCTGTAAAGACAAGTTTTTGTTGTTGATATATATAATCATTTCTTCTTCCTGCAAATCATCTTGTTGAGTAGTTAGTAACTCATAAGATAATGAATGAAAAAAGAAATTAAGATTAAGAATTGAAGTCATATTAATAACTTTATCCTAACCCCCGACTATTTGCTTAGTTTATTTATATAAACTAAGGAAATAGTGTGAAATGTGTATTCTTAAAAAAAAAGGTTTAACTAACTTATAGTTTTCGGTCACGATTATCATGCACTGGTCGAAAGAGTAGGAACGAGTCAACACTAGGAAGTTTCTTCTAGTGGGCAGGATCACGTGCAGAAAGGAAAGACTTCGACTAGGTGATGTTACCTTCTTCAACCAGGTTAATCAAATCAAGAATGGCAACTTGAGTTAGACAAGCGTCTAGAGTACTTTAAAAATTCATTCGACCTATTCCGATTACTCATTGAGTTAAGCTCCGTAGCAAGAGTTAGAAAGCAGGGCGACACTAGGAAGTTCCTTCTAGTGGGCGAGGACCACGTTCGAGAGAGGAAAGACTTGGTAGGTGTTGTGTCTTTCTCCACCAGCTTGAACGAAGCAAGTTTACCAAAGTAGTTGAACAAATTTCAAAAGTGTACTCTGCTTAGAGTATTTTTCAAAATAAATGAAGAAATAAACTAAGGTACTAAGAGTCGGCTTTGAAAATATTTCGACCATGTGTATTGAACCCGAGCTCTTTGTGTTGGCAGCAAAAAGGGAAACGAGTCGACACTAGAAAGTTCCTTCTAGTGGGCAGGACCACGTGCAGAAAGAAAACGTTTCGACTAGGTGATGTTACCATTCTTTAGACCAGTGTAAAGAAAGTTAGGGTACTGATCGTAGTAGAACTTACGACCAGGTAATGGTCGAAAAATTATCAAAGCGCTACTCAAAGTAATACAATCAAGATAGAAAGAACCTGATACTTTATTGTATGGTTGGTCAGTTACACATAAAATTTGTGTAACTGGTCGATGTTCCAAGAATTGGAGAGAATTCAGCCGTTTTCCATTGCTAATTGTACCAAACCTGGTCGCGTAACTTCAACCACTGTGTGAGGACCTTCCCACTTGGGGGGAAAACTTGTTCCGATTAGACTGGGATTGAATTTTCTTCAATACCAAGTCATCTACAGCAAGGCTGCGAGGTTGGACCTTCGATCGTAGTATTTGCGAGCGTCGGCCGTAGACCTATTTGAGCGGATTAAGGCTTGATTTCTCTTCTTTTGAAGGGGATGATGTCATCCGCTCGAAGTTGTTCCTGGATAGAGTCATTGAAATTTTCAACCCTTATTGACCTAATATTTAGTTACGGTGGAAGCATGGCTTCGGCTAATCAAAACTAGAAAAAAAGCATTTCCATAGCCTATAGCGAGCTAGTAGCGTCTAACCGCCCATAATACTTAGAGAAATTGTTGGACCCAAGCCCACGAGCTCGGGGCTTGACAAAACTGATCAAAAACTTCGAAGTTTTGATTCGGTAGATATTTGGTCATTCGCTCTTTCGACCGCCCCCATTGCTTTAAGGATGGGCCCGAGAGGTGTAAATACGCTTTGGTTCCCAACTCATCATAAAATTATTAGAATTTTGCACTTGAAAATTGCTTACCATTATCTGTGATTATTCGACTTGGGACGCCAAATCGAGTAATCAATTATTCGACTTGGGACGCCAAATCGAGTAATCAAGCTTCTCATCATGAACCATTTTGCTGCTTCCACTACGACTTCCGGAATGATATTGGCGAGGGTGCTCGAGTCTGGTCATCATGCTTCGAAGCCTTCATGCGATCTCTTCGGCAAAGAGGTCGTAGCCGGGTACTCGGACAAGTTCCCGAGATGGGTTCTTGAGCAGATTGTTGGTGTGTTGGAGTTCCTGAGCTTCTTCTGACTGATATTGAATGTGCCCAAGCAGATTTCTCTAAGTTGCAATTCTTTTCCGTCGGGTTGTCTCAGGATCATCTATATCTGATCCTTGAGCCTGCCTCAATGAAGTGCGATTATTTCGAGGATTACTCATGACGCTCATCGATGTATTGACCCTATTCATCCTTCCGGAGATGTCCTCGTCATTACCACGAGGCCGCAGATGTGGTGATCGTCGGGAATGTCCTCGATCTGTCTTTAGGAGAGTGATCATTATCTGAGAGAAGGACGAAGACCTCCCGTTGATGATCTCCACTTGCGCTTGAGGCCTCCTCGCTTGAGGAGTAGTCGAAAGACACCGTCTGGCGACTTAAAGCAAGCTCATCCAAGAAGGGGAATTCCGGATTATAACCGTCTCGTCCGTAGGTGAGCCAATGCGATGGCATGGTCGAACTCGCGGGAAAAAGCGTTCTCGATCCCATCCGGTGGGGCTAACAGGAGAGATGACCACGAGATCTTGATGAAGCTCCGTAATGATGGTTTCGGGACTTACCCTACGAGGTTGGACTGCTTTTAGATGCACTTGAACACTTAGAGAGGGAACCCCGCCATGCTTTGAGCCTACCTTGGGACAACCCCGATTGTGGTCGATGGACCCTTGCCCTCTGAGGAAGCTAGTTCCTCATTTGGACATAACGCTTGTGGGGAAAAGGATCCTCCTCAACTCCATCGGTGGTATGGTCTCCTAGAGAATAATCTCCAGAGGCGACATTACCGTCTTGATGATGCAATACTCGGCTCAGTAGTTGAAGCCGGTATCCATGTTGATATCTGCAGAATCGGCCAAGTCGAACCAGTTCTCCTCGTTCCACTCTCCCGCCATGGAAGCATTAGAGTTGGGAGAAATGAAGGAAACCCGATGACTAGAATATCCCGGCGGTGCCAAGCTAACGGGTGTTTTAGAACCGATCTTCGTAATGATTGTTTGATTCGGGGGTCTCTAAGACTCAAATCACGTAGAGAATGACACAGGATTTTTATACTGAGTTCAGGCCTTCTCTGGAGAGAATAACAACACTACTCGTGTGGATATATTGAGTATCTTCGATTCTACGATCAAGAGAAAGACTCAAATGTAATGTAATGTCTTGTGCTCTTGATTGTCCCCTTTCCTCTTTTCTTTCTCTCCTCCCCTCTCCGATTATCTTGTCTTTTATATAGTACTTGAAGTGGGTGTCCGCTTTCTCCAATTCAAAGGGTGCCTCAACGCTTCATATGTTGGAGCGATTACTAAAGATTATTAATGGAGTTATAACGTTCTCACGTCCGCGAACGATTACCATCGAGACGAAGAGTTAAGCGTGTAGTTATTCCAGAGAATAAATGCGTAATTAACTACCCATATCTTTAAATTTGGTGTAGAAGATTTCACGATCGACCGGTCCTACATGTCTCGTAAGCCCTCGACTAGGAACCGGTCGAGAAGGGCTTATGACCAGTGATGGTTGTAGTAAAGCTTACGACCACGCACTAATCGAGAAAGACTTATGATCGGGATAGTTGTGGAAGAGTTTACGACTAGAGAATGGTCGTAGAAGAACTTGCGCTTAATGAGGTAGTCGAGAAGGACTTACGACTATAGGGTGGACGAGAAGAACTTCGACCTCCAGCACCTCCTTACTTGACGTTAAGGGATATACTAAAAACCATATGATGGTATGATTATCCATAATAAAAATTACAGATGAATAATTAAATAGGAATTATTAGATCCTCGTCAAAACTCATACCACTACGGTTGGTGCCCATAGAAAGCAAAAGCAGGTTCTTGGTGCTGATCTTCAGAGAGCAACTGCAATATCATTAGGACGGCAAGGGAAATCGTGTGCATGTACAATTCTAGACAACTATACTACCACTTGCAATAACCAAAGCAATAAATATACAAAAATCAGAATGTGCACGCTGATTGTATCAAAATTGCACAAAACAAGAAAGTGAAATTGTAAGTAAACTTGTATGCAAGTTGTAGTTTGGCAAGCAGTTTTGGTATGGTATTTCCGTAGGAAGGTAAATCATCAAAACCATAGATATAGAAAAAAGGAAATTAAATGAAACAACCTGCTAAAGATTATCTAGCCATTAGCAGCTAGCTCTGATCGCAGGGTATGTTTACAAATTAACTGAATCCGTTTATGGAGAAAGGAGGACAAGATGCAACTTGTTTAACCGCACCTTCATTTACTAGGAAGACCATGACACATCATGAGCGCAACAACAAGCCACATGTAGGTATTCAACAGCATGCATGGGACGATTCAGAATTCAATGGCTCGATGGGATTTGAGTAGGACATGCAACCAGAAAAAAAAAAGGACACAAAACAAAATAATACAACATACACTATATGCTCGCCACGATGTGACAACCCAGAATTATTTAACTCATAATACTTAATCATCCAATTGGTCATAGCATTACAAATCAAATATCTCAACTCTTGGCGTATATGTACTTCCTGCATTGCAGACACATACCCCATACAAAATTAAACATCCATTCCATACACAAGTCATTACAAGCGTACAACTTAAAGGACATACAAGTTCATATTACAAAAGTAGGGCCAACGGCCAAATGACAAGGTAAATAACCAAAGTAGCAAAGGGAAACATAAGCCATAAGATAGCGATAAACAAAAGCCAAGCGGTTTGCCATTACCCACAAGGCAACCGACGCCGCCTAGCTAGTCTCTCACACTTAAGTCGGGCTCACAATAGTCGATCCCTTGAGGATCAACCTCCTCTGCAATAATTAAATCAATGCGGTGAGTACAAAATTGTACTTTCAAGACTTACAAGCAAAAGAATATATAGATGCATTCTTGTGTCAAAAGAAGGCTACTACACTAAGCGAGTTTTCAAGATAAAAGCAATCTTTGATTTGAAGTACAAGTAATAGATTGAAATAGCAAGTAAGCAAACATTAATAACTTTAAATAACAGCGGTTAAACAATATTAGACAACATCTAAACAATAATAGGTGGCTGCCCCACACTCACAAACATAGCATGAGACCATTCTCAATACCATTCGAACAAGTTTTAAGTTAAAAATTCCAAAATGTTGAGTCTAACTCCTCGCAAATCCAATCCCAAGCGTGTCCATAACCTAGGATGAGGCTATTGAATAGTTTATACCTCGCAGGGTGTACCAATGTACCCACATGTCGAACCGCTTTTCGCCAAGCTATTTAGTACACTTCCTTTGGTATGCCTAAGACGGCTAAGTCTTACTGAGACGCTTTCCAATGAATTGTACTAATTAAGAGTCGCACATGTGGGGTTAACCCTTAGTGAACGCAGATCCTGCTCCCCACTAAGGACCCCTACGAAGAGTAGGATACATCGCCCAGCTCAAGCCGTTGTGATGCTCCCTCGTTTCCCAACAACAACATTTTTTTTACCACCACGACTCATTAATTAATACACCCAAGGTACTAAGTTAAGAGAGGTCTCATATCCCTCTCATGTGGTTTGCACGCAATTATGCTTGGTTTTGGTGAAACAAGATGTTCGGTCCTTGTTGACCTAGGCAAGATATTCACACATCCGATATCACACCATCCAACCACTTGCCCAAGTCTAAATCATTTCATTTACACTTTTAGTTTTCAAATTAATATAGCACAAGGTCTTTGGACATAGTGTAATAAAATGATTTGTGTGATCAAAGTTATCAACTAAGTCGATAACTGAGTCAATTCTATCGAAAGCTAAGCATGACTAAGCATGACATCGCATAAACATAAGTAGACTATATAACATCCACAGAGTACTAACATCAGCGGGAATAATAACTTAGGGTTAGTGGCAAGGGATAAACATTTGCTATAGCTCATGCATCTACTAGGAATAACTACCTCTAACGAGAAATAATCATTCAAGTAGAACATGCATACATACGGAGTTGAAAATAAGATATTTTGTATAGAAAAGTAATAGGATCAATATGATCAAAGGGAAGTTGCTTGCCTTCTTTGGAGATACTCGACTTTGCTGCAGAGGATTGCTCTCGTATACAATAGAATAAATCGAAACCTAGCGAAAGAATCGAAAAGAACCAATAAGAAAGGATAACAAGAAATACTCAAAAATTCAAATTCATCCAAAAATCATGAAATTTTCATAGAAGGTAGAGCATGATTTTAAATGAATTTAGCAATAAAATCAATTGATTTGGATGTTCTATGCAAAAGTTATGGTAGTTTGAAAATCAGGTTTATTAGGTTTCAAGAAAATCCGAATGAAATTACTACTGGTTCTTGTTCATCCGAATTAATTGTTTTGGCAAAACTTTCGAGAGAGGTGGTGTACTTGAAATTTTTATGGTAGACAGAGCATCACATGAGATGAACAATGGAATTTGATTCACCTCATTTGGAGCTAAGATGAATTTTCTATGATTTTTCAAAGTCATGAAAGTAATGCACAAGACATTTGTAACATAAGATTTTCGAGAGATAGTAAGAAGCTCAA
Source organism: Phyllostachys edulis (assembly GCA_036346405.1). Lineage (NCBI taxonomy): Eukaryota > Viridiplantae > Streptophyta > Magnoliopsida > Poales > Poaceae > Phyllostachys > Phyllostachys edulis. The sequence goes on from JAYEVD010000597.1 coordinate 284,198, forward strand.
AACCTATTCTACATTAAAGTACAGCAATAGAGAATCCAATAAATTGATTTCACTCAATTTGGAGTTATAGAAAATACTTATGCATTTTTGAAGTTAAAAGCGATTTTTAGTGCAACAATAATACTAAACCTAAAGTAATTTTGCCAAAAGTGATTTCTAGAAACAGTAACATGGTTCAACCCATTTTTATATTAAAGTACATGTAAAAAGAAACCAAAAAATTTAATAAATTTTTTGGAGTTTTTATGATTTAGTTATGAATTTTAAAGTTAACAACAATTTATAGTGTAAAAATAATAGAATTATGGATCATTTTCTACAACTATATTTTCTACTATGGAGACACATTTGAAACCTACTTAAAATGAAAATTATCAAAACTAGTTTTATCCATTTTGGAGTTAAGGTAAAATAGTTATGAATTTTTAAAGTTAAAAGCATTTTCTAGTGTATAAATAAATGAGTTTTGGATCAATCTCCAATAACTATATTTTATGAGATAGTGACAAGGTTGAAATATATTTTCATAAATATCTCATGTAAAATTTAAAATAACAAAATTGGTTTCCTTTGTTTTTGGAGTTAAAATGATTTAGTTGTGTATTTTTGAAGTTAAATGTATTTTTCGATTGCATAAATTAATCATTTCAGAATTTCTATAAGCATTTAGGACTTTTCTCACGAGACCTACCTTAGCCATAGTCCATGCCGGATGGGGTCCGATTACGCAGTGCTAAGTCCCAATTAATTTTTTGAATTGAAGCGTCGACATCGCGGGCCCCAGTTGTCATAGACAAGGTTCACCAAATAGTGTGTGGACTAAAGTCCGCACGGACTGATCAAAGGTCTATGGGCTAGTTAGTATGCATGTAATGGTCTCGGGCCACTTGTAAGTGGCGCATTAAGCACTTGAGCGGTATTAAATTCTTAAGCAATCATTAAGCGCTAACAAAAACCGAGATTTGGTTAATTAATGAGTTACAATTTTTCGTCGGAAATTCCAACAACGCAGGAGGCGCAAGGTATGCATTGTCAAGGCTGCGTTGCCTACAGGAAAGAGGCTGCTCAAAATGGAAAGCCCACCCTCAAGACTGGCTGCAAGCCAATGCATGGCCAGGAGTCTGATGCTGCTGCCGACGAGCCATGGTGGCGTGGGCTGCCAAGAAGCAACGGCAGAGCAATGGCCGAGGCGATCCAACGCACGATGAGCAATGGGGGAGTTCATTGAGCTCACCTGGCGACGCTGAGCCAACGAGGTTGTTGGAGTTATTTGGCTACATGTGTGCTCCACCGCGGGAGCCGC